>JAODAC010000017.1:654846-682685 GCA_027575185.1 Mimaenictus wilsoni | reverse complement strand
TATATATTATTTGAAAGCTGATTAAAGTCTCCTTAAAATGATGTATCGATAATATTATTTGCTCTGCGGATTTTTGGATTATTTCGGGTTAAAGTAATAGAAGAAAATGAGACACTACTTAATCAATATTTTTACAAATTTTTATTTCATTCTAATTTAATCAGTGATTTTTGGGGAGTACGAAAAGAAGCAATATATCATTTGAATACTGGTTAAATTCTCTTCAAACCGTTACATCGTTTACGATCTTATCATTGCGAATTTTTAGGTTATTTAGTGTTAAAGTAATAGATGAAGATGAGCCACTGCATAATTAAAATTTTTGTAAACATTTTATTTTTATTACAATTCAATAACCAAATTTTGGGAGTGTGATAAGAAACTATAAATTAATTAAAATCTGATTAAATTCTCTTTGAAACGACACGTCGATTATGTTGTTAGCTTTCTAAGAAATAACGTTATTTTATGTTAAATTGCGAAAGATTCATAAAATGCGCATTGAATCAAGAAATATACAAGTTCATTGATAGAATGGTTCATTAATAAAGCGAAGATTCCATTCCGTTGGTCGCAAAACAAACGACTGTGGATTTATCGCATTGTTTATAAACAAAAATTAGCATGCAAATAAGACGCACGCGAAGATAAACGCGTTCACAGCGTCGAGAGAGAGACGCTGCACGATACACAGCGAGTCGTTTTGGAGTCGTTTATGCATGCTACAATTTGTGCATGCGGCCGTGCTTTTTGAAGTTTATTTGCGGGTTGTGCAAAGTTGGTGGAGGGCCATTGCGATTATGGTCGCGGGGCTCCTCGCTGCAATTGCATCTGTTCTTCGCAAGTTTCGGTGGGCTCTCGCCGTTGTCGCTGTTGGTTTATGCGCGTCGGCATTATTGTGCCGCAATGAATTTCGGGCGCATTTGCGCCGCGTCGTTGCGACCCACGACACATTCATGCAAAACCGGGGGCCGTATGCAGATAGCAGCAAGCAATGAGCGCAAGTACAGAAAGATGCGGTTCGCTTGATGAATGGCGGCGTGCGCGCTTGCCAAAACCTCTTCGTGCAGCGAAATAGCCCAACAACTAAACTCGAAAGACGCCAAAAGCTCTCTCTACGAGACATATTCGCCGTTTGCCGACGATGCAACTATACGCGCTTGGACATCACGAATGAATGTTTCTAATTTCGAAATAGCTGCCTGCACAGCTGCACTGCGCGTTTATTATTTACATGCCGACCAGCGCAGTTGATACTTGTGTCTTCTATAAAAGTTGCATAAAGCTAATTTAACGTGATTGCCCTTATGGGTTAACGCCTAATTATATGAATGAGTGATTTTGGTAATGTCTTTTTGAATTATGGCTTCATTTGTGGAAAATTTATGTAAGAACTCTAAAAATAAGACAGCACTTTGAAAATGTACTAAATATCTTCTTTTTTAAGATTGTGACATTATCTTTGCCGATTTGTAGGTTAATGGAGGTAAAATATTAGAAGAAAATAGGACACCACATAATTATTCTTCATTTTTATAACAAGTAGAATACCATTAGAAAGCTGGTTAAATTCTTTTTAAATTATGTGTCTATTGTGATATTATCTTTGCCGATTGTTAGGTTATTTAGGGTTAAAAATAATTGAAGAAACTTGCACCCTGCTTAATCAATATCGTTACAATTTTTGTTTTTATTGCAATTTGATCCTAGATTTTCGGGAGCATGATAAAAAACAATACATCATTTGAAAGCTGATTAAATTCTCTTTGAAATGTTGTGTCGATTATGATATTAGCTTTGCTGATATTCAAGTTATTTGACGTTGAAATAATAGAAGAAAATGAGACACGACATAATTAATAAATTTACAATTTTTGTTTTTATTGTAATTATATCCGCGATATACGGGAGTACGATAAGAAAACAATATATCAGTTTAAAGCTGGTTAAATTCTCTTTCAAATGATGTGTCGATTATGATATTATCTTTACTGCTATGTATGTTATTTGGCGTTAAAATAATAGAAGAAAATGAGACATTTTATAATGAATATTTTTCCAATTTTGTTTTTTTGTTTTAGAATTATCGGGATTTTCGGGACATATTTTTGCATAAACTGTCGCCAGTAATTCGAATAAATTAACATGTGTGTTGAAATAATTTAAATTGCGTAATATAGTCGTGCGAATGGAGTACCGTTCGAGATAAACGCCTCGAAACTTCTTAAACAGAATACAAAAAAAAATGTAAGTTAATTTATCAGAGACGCTCTAGAGAAGGCTCTACTGAGGTTGGATGGCATTATGCAAAACCATAAAAATGCACCAGCTATTTATCTAACGAATTGCACGCCGCTCGACATTCTGGCTTTCAATGGATCCGTTTTGCGGATGCTGCGCGACACCGAAGAAGGAAAAATCCCAACGCATCAATTCAGCGGCGATTCAACACGACCTTCTTCATAGCGCAAACGCGCTTTTGACGCAAAAAGTTGACATTTTCTTCGCGTCTCGTCGGTAGTGTGGTGTTTCGGTGATGGATAGTTTTAATTTTAAATTTTCTCTACGATGTTGCCACCGCCATCGACTTTATGCACTTCTTCTCGCCGCTTTCGCACCGTGTTTTTTGCAGCTTCTTAAGTAGAGCGAGTTAGAGATGAAAATATCGGTAGGGCAAAGTGTACGTGCGCTGGCGCGTTTCTTAGTTGCAAACTGCAGCTTCGACTTTCGATTTAATTATAATGCATTAATTATGAGTCGGAGCGACGCCGGGCGCAATTTCCGTATTTCGTCTCATGACAGGCAGTGGAAGCGGCAGAGGAGGCGGTAGACGCAGCGTTCGAAACGGATAAACGCGTGCAGATACGCGAATTACGTATTTATGCAATGCCTAACTGGGCGTCGTATACTATCCTACTACAAGCTGGAAACTCGTACGTTTTGCAAACTTACAAAACGATTAGTAATTTCCTAATAATTTGCTAATTAAAAATGGATATTAACAATGTTCTCTTCTTTCTTGTTGCAGGTGAGAATAAAGTTGCGATTTGCTTTCGTTCGTAGGAACTTTCGTCAGACGTAAATATTTCCCGGAACTTTCGGTAAGAATCAATTCCAACTTTTAAAAACCAAAAAAAAAGTACCGGAAAATAACTTTCGGAAAAATCCCAATGAGTCGATTAACTCCTTGCGAAATGTAGAATTTCAATTTTTCGTTTTATCGCCCAGCTGCACGCATTATTTCAACACTTTTCCAATCTTCTGTGGCGTTTCCTCTTCGTCCGGGCATTTTTGGGATTCGGCTGCACTTCTTTCGCCGACGCGACGCCACACGTTGGCAGAGGTTTGCCCTCGTTTTCACCGCCTCTCGCTCTTCCACCTCTTACCATACCACCCCCCACCCCCCCGAAAAAGCATTCACTCGACTGGGCATTACCTCCTTCGGCGGCGCGACGCGGCGCGCAAAAAACTTATGAAATGCCATTTTACACTTTAATCAACTTTATATCGGTCTCTTTAATCTCCGCATAGTCTTTGCCTCATCGGCCTTTTGGCGCCGGGAAAGCCGAGTCGTCGCCCGTCGCTGACGGGAAATTCGCGCTGCTGTTTCCGGGGGAAAAACCCTCCTCCGCGCCGAGCGCAGCTTTTTAAAGGTGCGCTTTTAACATTCTAACTAAGCGTTCGTTTCGTATACTTATTATAACCGGCTTTGTGCACGCCTCATATATTTTTTCTTCATGAGTGCTTTCTGCAGGCGTTGCGACAGGGCATTTTCGCGAATTTTCCTCGAGGCTTAGCCACGTCGGCCCTTTTTTTTCGCCAGCCTGCCTGCACTGACACCTAGAAACACTTTGTGTTTTTAAAGGTTTTCTAAACTTCGTTAATATTTAAATTTTCAAACAGTTTACGGGCGAGAGTCTCTGTTTTTTGTTTGTTAACTTGATGCAAGCTGATGAAGAATATTTTTTATGACCCAACGAGTTTATCCGTTCAGTTTTTTAACGGTTATAATAACGGAGTTATGAGGTTGTTTCGCATGAATAGTAAAAGGAAATGCTATCAAATCATTTGAAAAGTTTTATGGTGTGATTATTTTCCGACTTTGAATTTTATTTCTTTGATACTTATTGTGTAAATATCGTAGGAGAAATATAAAATTCTGAAAAATACGGAAAAGAAAAAGGGCTCGGAGAATCTAACCACGGTATCCATAGTCGTTTCTTCATTTTCTAGATTCAGAGAATTTATACCACAAGTTCAGAGTTCAGAGACTGATATCCATAACCGATTTTAGGACCAATCCTGCCCGTCTAAACTTGTCAAAACACATAATTGACAATATAAACGTGTGATTTTAAGATTTAGAATTTCCCAGAGAAACACTGTGATTACCAGGCTAAATGTCCAAATGAGCCGAACTTTGATCTGCGTGTACTAATTAACTTTAGAGACTTCTCTTGTATTCTTGTATTCATAGTGTCCATATATTAAAATATAAGACAAATATATATAATATATAGACAAAATATAAGTATGTTTTTGAGCATTAGAAGCTTCCAGAGATTCACTAGGAATACCAGCTTCAATATCTAGCATATTTCTTGAAGCTACAAATTTGAAAAGTATTAAAAAATAGACAAATACATACCTAATATAATGTACTTACATGTAGAACCTTATTTCCGTATTCGTAGTTGTTTCTCAGCTCGATTCAAGGCTTAGAAACATTTGTTGCTATATATTTAGAGTCCGATTACTATTCCAAGTCAAGATCTTCAAAGATTCAATGTAAAAATTCTCCTGAAATAGGCAAATGTAATTCGTAAAGTAATGCATTGGCATGAAGAATATGATATTCGTATTCATCGTATATTCTCTGATATATTATTTAATAGACTTGTATTCCGAGTCGTTTTTGAGACGAACTTTAATCCGCGTATACTAATTATGTTTAGAGGCATGCCTAGTATTCATAATTCCTCATAATTCCTAGTATAATAAGTTCCTGATAAGAAACCTGACTAAAGCAGCCTCTGTTAGACTCATGATTGACAATGTCCATCATTTCAACTTGTTTTAAAAATACGTGAATATATAAATTATAGTGATGTCCTCAGATGAGGAAAAAACTTTCCATATTCATAGTCACTTCACAACTAGCTTCAAGGATCGGAAACATTTGTTGCTCTTTGCCAAGCGTCCGATATTAAAAGTTACGTTCTTGAAGTTTCAGAACAAAATTTTCCTAAAAAAACCTACGTCGCTTCGTAGAGACATCGAATCTAACTACGGTATTCACAGTCAATGCCATGATATTTCGTTTCCTGCCTGGTCTTCGTAGCCATCTTTAGTGTCAAATGAAAGGAAAACATGTCTATTCGATTCCTGATTACTATAAATAAGAATTAAATTAATTAATCAATAATTATGAAATCATGAATATAGTTATTCATGACCAATTATCCTTCGGTCAGTTGTGTAACGCTAGCCACACTCTAATCCGATTTCACGCTTAGTCGACGCACACATCTGCGCCTGCATCTGCTGACTTCACAAATTAATTAATTACTATGCATTATTAATTGCACGCAATCGTATTAACCCCGTGTAAGCGAGGATGCGTGTGCGGCTGTCGCTGAAGGTTGCGCGGGTAATTAATCAAAAAACGCGCTTGTACACATTGTTGCTCATTGCCTTTGCCCAAGCATGGTGAAGAAGAGCAATCATGATAACTCACATTTCCATAGAAGTCGCCTCCTACGCATGTACCTGTGTCTTCATTCTGAAGGTGTCTCTCTTGTTGGCGACGCCGCGCCGTGCCACACCGTGCAAATTGCTGTATTATGCAGTTACGCCCCCCCCCCCCGCCGCGCGCGACTGTCATTATTTGATGCAATTACAACGCGACCGAAAGCCATTATAGGCTTAAATACGAGCGTCGCATTGTGCAGATACCAGCCCAGCGCGCAACAATAAAGTTAAGTACTTGCCGCAATAATATACGAGGTCTTGCAAGGCCACTAGCAGTTTGGCGAAACGTCGCCCGGCGCCGCCGCCACCATCGCAACACATCGTCGCGATTGTGGCGCTCTTGTATATTCGCGCGTTTAATGCTGCCTCACGCCGCCCTTCCCACACGTCTGACAAGCTCCGTGTACACGGGGTTGTTTCGAATGCACGTCGGAAACTATGCCAATGGGACGTATTATAAATGTGCTTCGTGTACGAGTACCGACTCGCCTTGTCTGCCTACATGCCTTATTCGTAATTATTTTCCTTTAGGTTGCTTCGTAATGCTCTTACAATTATGAAATATTCACGTTCTCGTTATGGTTAACCACTTTTACGACGTCAATTTTAAAATGAAATCAACTATTTGTAATTATGATTTATTTATCTTTATTAAAACCTAAGAATTTCGTATTTATTCAGTGATTTTTAAGGAGAAAAGATGAAAAAGAAGAATTTTAAATAATTTATCTTCAATAATAATTCATCTCTCAATATCGTTCGTAAATTTTTAGGTTATAACCCTAGCAAAATGTCGGGAATTGTCTGGGTTCGATTCCTTTATAAAAAAAGTTCGAATTAGTTAACCTACATTACTCCTAGATGGCGTAACTTGCCACAAATGCGAACGAAAAAATGAAGAAAATCATTTAGGAAGCAATTTTTTCTTTGGATCTTGATACGCTCGACGGGATTTTCTCCAACTCATTTCGACGATGTTTCCGGTCGAGTTAACAGATTTGTTAAATTTTCGGATGGTTCATGCTGGGAGTGGATAGATTTGTACACGTCACTCTTACGTGGTCTAATAGGCATTTTATGTAGTAGGACGGCCGGGCGCCGTGAGTCGTATGCCGCCACCGACCCGACCCGTCCGTTGTCGTTGTTCGTTTGCACACTCACAGAGCGCGCCTACGGACTTCCGCGCGTATGATGAGTGAATGTAATACGTGCGCTTGTGTTTGTGAACGTGTTCGTATGTGTTTGTGGGCCTCCAGTTGGAGGTGAATGGGGCTGGCAATGCGGGAGGCAGGCAGCATGGTCTCACCTCCTCCTCCTCCTCCCCTCGGGCAGCCAGTCCATCGTCTATCATTCCGGGGGCAGCGACAGGCCTGCCATATATTACACTTGTTACCACTTTATACCAGTTATACCAAAACGCGGCGCGGTAACCTGCCGGCAGCCTATATTTCGGTCATAATTCATGCACGCCGGCCCCGACATTATTTACTCGCTTTTTGTACTTTTAAATTAGTGCTTTTCGTGACTGGTCTGCGGGGGAGAGAAGAAATCTATAGAGAAAAATGGGGAGGAAATGCAAATATTTTAGTTCTATATAGTTTAACCATGTACAAATAACATAAAAGTCTTATTTGGTAAGTTTATTCAATCTAGAAGTGTTTTATTGAAATTTAGATAAAATTTATCAAATTTATAAAATTTTGTTTCAAATACTTTCAAGTACTTTAAAAATACTTTAATATCATTTATTAATATTGTTTTGTTCTTTCCCAGATTATTTTGAGCTAAACTATGAGAAAATTCAGAAAGTAAGTGCTTATAAATGAATATCGTAGTTTTAAAGCCTTGTAGAATTTATGACATGAAAGTTACAATCATAAATACTACATGTGATGAAAGGGCAACTCAAACAGTTTTACCTACAACCATTTCTTGGCCTGGAATTTTGAAACTACGGACCATATAAAGCTTTTTGTTCACTAGTCGCCATTTTCGGCTTTTGCCGTTTTCTAAGGCTTCACAGACGCGCCCTCGTGACGAGAAGGGTATGGCGCAATCTAAGTCAAATGAAAAAAGTCTTAAGAGAGCTGGTGAGGAGCCCCTCATATGCATCTGGATGATTCGTTCGCAAGTTCAGTCGGGAACTAATTGCAGAGACGAATGTTTGAAAAGTCTTGCAATTAGCTGCGTATCATATCTGTTATTATCTACTTCAAGGCCTACAAACCAGGACAGGTACTCTTGTTGCACGATTGTAAGCTTCTAGGTAAAACTGTTTCAGTGGCTCTTTCATTTCATGTAGCATTTATGCTTGTAAGTTTTATGTAGTTCACGCTACATCGCATAAAACCCCGACAGTCATTTATAAACACTCGCTGTCGAATATCAGACAATCTCAAAAATACTTATTCAAGGAAAAATACAAATAAACCAGCACAAAACTCAACAAAAAAAGAAGAAGGGGAATGTGACATGATAGTTTCCTCTAATTTCTATAAAAATTGAATTAAACATCAATAAAACTCAGAATAATGAATTAAAACGAACGAAATACATGAGCATATATTGAACGAACTACAAGTACTACATTTCATTCCATCCGAACCTCGGGTTTCGCCATAGAATATGCGTAGATGTATGCCGACTAATTGATCTAATTACGACCACAGCCGCGGCGTTTGTGATCGATTAAAAACGCCATGTTTTTGAGACGCGTTGGCGATTTATGCGCGCCGTCGTCGTCGTTGCTGTTGTCGGTCGGCAGCGGCGTAGCCAGTGCGCGAGTTTATAAATTATCGACTCGTCGGTTTGTTCCTCGCAGTAATCACGCCTCTGTGCATGTCTGCGCGTATTTATAAATTGCGGCGCGATTCCGCGCGTTTGTTGCAACGTCGTGCCGTTTGCTTTTCATTACAGTGCGGCGCGCGGCGTAAGTGGAAAAAGTACGAGAACCGAGAAGGAAAGCAAGCAGCAGAGCAGCACTCGGTTGTCGGTGAGGAAGCGCAATACGCGGATCGTTTGCGTCGTGGGAAAATATAAATAGCATAAATTTCAGTTAAATTGAAATGACGCGTGTTTTTTTTTTTTGCTTCTTCTCTCTGCTTTGCTAGCCGCCGCCGGCGTGCGCGCTCCTTCGACGAGCGGTAGTGCTCGTCGGGCGCATTTATTCATTTTGAAGTGTGTCACAAATGCGATGTGCGCCAACATATTGCCGGCTGTTTGCTAATAGCGTTTTCATTTATTCTGCGATTTCTGCTAACGCTGGTTTTACTTTTAATTTATTTTCGCAGCTTGAAAATGTAACTTCGTTGAATAGATGGATGGAATAAACAGTTTATGAGTGGATATTTTAATCCCTCTGAATCATTAAATGAATGAATGAAAACGATATATAGAGAAATATATTTGGTATTTTGTTGAAAAATGTAAATCTGTTATAGAAATGTATGATTATTGGGATTTTATGAAGCAAAATGTTTAAAAAAGCCGGTACTTTTTATTGAATTCTGACTTTTTTTCGTTCCTAAAATCCTGGGTGATATTGATATAAATTACGGATATTATTATCCCCTTTTAAAGCCTTAATGAATAGCTAAGCTATTCAGCTATATTCTCTCAAAATTTCAAGTCGATAGCAGCTGTATTTACGAAGTTATATCTTAAAGAACTGATAAAATATATACCAACATTAATCGTGTTTTTCGCACATCGTTTTTTGAGTTTGCGTACACGATTGAGAAAATTCTTCTGACCCGATTTCGCTAAATGATGGCTCATTCTATGGATAATTAAATTCTCTAGAATATGACGTCAAGTGTCTTTTGAAAAAATGTATATTTACATATTGTTTCGTGTAACTAAGTGGTAGTTGTATGGGAAAAAATGGCTTTAATTTAATACTGTGTTCAATTTTCATGAAGTCAGGGAGAAGAATAATGCAGATGAAAGTCTTCATCACTTTCATCAAACACTTCAACCCCGTAAGACTGATACCGAAGGAATACCCTAAGATGTATTGCCCCAAACAAAACAAAGTCAGTCCAGCCAAGTGGCGCAGTGGTATGGTCGATGACCACTGTCCATGAGGTCTCGGGTTCGATTCTCGGTGGGGATGCATATTAAAAGTGAATTCTTCTTCTTATCAATAGTGTTAGCCTCTAATGCGACTAATTACATTGAAAAAGAATTGAATAGAGCTAATGACCATAGCAGTCGATGCTCGGTAAAATCAAACAAAAAAAATGCTGTATAAATACATAAAATTTTAAAAATTTTCTGATATTCCTCGACGTCCTAATCTAGGTACTTTAATGAACCTTGCAAAAACTCTTTGATTTTCCGTTTCCTATCAAAATTCAGGACAGTAGGTTGTACGCAGGTGAGCGACAGGCGATATATACATGGCATCCATTTTTAACTTTGATAAAGATTATTTATTGTGATACAATTACACAGCGCTTATGAAATACTCATTAAATTATCATCAGAAATTTAAGGCGACATCATATAATTGTCAGAGTGTTTAGTAATATGAATATATTAGTAGAATTTTAAATGCTCATATCATTCAAATTTCTTTTTAGCAAATTTCAATGATATGAATATGCTCGAATATTTTACAGATATAAGTTTAGTGGGATATTAAACAAAATTCTATGCAACCTTAATCCTACAGCAAATCGGTTACTTCTTTAGCGTAAATCTCCTTTAATCGATTCGCTCTGCTTACTCGAGCCCAGTGTGAAAAACGAGTGAAAAGCTCTCACACGTTGTGAATGCGATGGTGAAGGCGCCGGTGGCTAAAGCGCGAGGCGCTTACAAATCGAACATTTCGCGACGGGCTGTACTCGATCCGGAACGACTGCTGCTGCTGCTGATATCCCTCTACATTCTGGCCGTCTGCCGCCTCCTTGCCACCTCCTCCAGCCTAACCGAAGGGGCAGACGAGAAGCCCTTTCGTCTGCCAGGCAGCTAGGCTGCTTCCTGCTGCGGTTGCGTCTCAAGAGCCTTCATTAAATCCCCATCTTTATACGCGCCAGCCGAGACTTAATATCGCATGCTTATTTTGTCCCTTCTTCCACGGTCTCGCAAGCCATCCATCTCCACCGACTCCGCCTCCACACCACCCCACGGTGGCGGTTCATTCTGATGTTTGCGCACACCTAGACGCAAAAAAGCACAAAGCGCATTGCGATTTTCCCCGCCTGGTCGACTTTTCCCACCTAAAACCGACTTCTATAGGCTTTACGTATATACGGTTGGTTTATGTAGGTGTGCTAAGAAACCCGATGGATTATAACACCGAAAATACATACATAAGTCGATAAGCTCGAATGGTTGAGGGAGTTATGTGTGTGGGGGGCGGTTCGCATGACGTTTAAAAAGCAGTAAAAGCAACGCCGTCGCCTAGAAAGAGAAATTTTACGACGGCCTCTTTCACGGTCGCGATTATATCCGTTTTTGTATGCGTATGCAGAAAGTTGACATTTCTGTGACGCTTCCTGTCGTTTTGATGCGCTAAGAAACATTCTGCAAATAGTCACATAAATTAAATGCAATACATACATTTTTATTGGCGATAAAAGGCTAAAAATACTAAAAACTGTGTTAGAGCGCTCCAAAATTGTTTGTTTTCGCTTGAATTTCTTGTGATTTATATTATTTTCTTCCCGCAGGATGCGAGTGGCGGCGTTATTGCATGGAGGGTTAAGAGACGAAAATATTAATGGTTTATTTGGCTGGTTACGCGGTGTTTGCATTTTGTTAACGTCGATTGTCGCTCGCAATCCATAAACCTTCCGGCGGTGAGGTGTTAAATGGCGTTTTGCTCACGCTCGTCGAGAGCGGCGCAAGTATTTTAAATTATGTGCCACAGTACATTACCTTGTTCGTTTTATAATCGCTAATATAAATTTCATTGTACGTGAAAACGGGGCCAAATAGCACCCTTTTGGCCCCGTTTTCACGTACAGCAACGTGTTTATCTATAAAATGTATTTACGGCTCTTATTATGTTGCCGCATTTTTGCATTTTACAAAGTTTCAATTCATGTTTTTCACGAGGTATTAAATTTTTATTTGTCGAAAATTTCCCATTTAAAAATTTAATGAATTAATTAGTGTTACAATAGTTACATTCTTATGTAACTTCACTACATTTTAAAACAGAATAAAGTGTGTTTCTCATGCATTGAGTAGATTTTGTTCGCTTATTTATTCATCATCGATTAATTGAGAATTAATTTCATTTTCAGGTCGTTTATTTGAAAATAGTAGAAGTTCGGTGAAATGTCCGCTCGCTAAAAGTGAATTTCGAACATATGTCCAGTTACATTTCGATTAAATGTACCATTATTTTGATGAAATGTCAATTCGATCAAAGTGACGTTCAATTAACTATAAGATTGTGACAAAATTCGGTTTTCTATAAAAATTGGACATCTGGGGAAATTCGAGCAAATGTCCCTCTCATGAAATATACCTCACAATCAGATTAAAATAATTCATCGGGCAGAGCTAAAATTTTCCTGCGATAAAAGTTACCTTCGATCAGCTGTCCAGTTACTTCGAATGTCGATGAAATTATCCTTCGATCAAAATTATTTTCAATTACCCGTCTAGTTAGTTGAAGATAACTAAAATATTTTGTTACCATTAAAAAACTAGGGAGTGGTTGTAGAATTTCGATGAAATGTCCCTTCGATCAATTGTCCGGTTAGTTGAAGCCCGATTTTTTTTTTCAATTTTCACATAAACGGACAATTTTAGGATTTCATTGAAATCTTCTTTCGATCCAAGTTACTTTCCTCCAGCAGCTTAGCCGGAATTGCGTCGAAAAGTCGCTTCTATCAAAGATAATTTCTATTAACTGCCCAATTAATTGAAGATAACTATTAATTTTCGCTTTTAACCAAAATTTTTGGAATTTCGATGAAATCTTCTTAGGATCAAAGTTACGTTCGATCAATTATCTAGATAATTCGAATTTTGATGAAATATCGATTCGATCAAAAGACCAAAAGACAAAAGACCATTTTCCCTTCTTATAAAACTATTTTCATTTGTCGCCTAAATTTTCAAAAATTTCAATTTCAAAAAATGCCAAAATAATTATGAAACTAAAATCTTTCATTCTTTATTTATGTAGATTTATCTTCCACACTTAATTCCTCATCTAAATTTCTACAAGTGAAGAAAAGATGAGTAAAGTGTTAAAATTGCTGTTGGAGTATGCACAGTAGCAAAGTTGAATGCGAATGGCTTCGTTTCAC
Source organism: Mimaenictus wilsoni (assembly GCA_027575185.1). Taxonomy (NCBI): domain Eukaryota; kingdom Metazoa; phylum Arthropoda; class Insecta; order Coleoptera; family Staphylinidae; genus Mimaenictus; species Mimaenictus wilsoni. The sequence continues at coordinate 669,663 of JAODAC010000017.1, read as the reverse complement.
GAGGGTATACTACACTTTGTTGTTGACGACTTTCTGCGGGGGTGGTGGTGGTAGCAGTGGTGATGGTGAATGTGCAGCAGGCGGCAGCAGTGGCAGCGACGTCGTAGGGGGGCGGTTTGCGTGGAGGCGAGCGCCAAGCGCGCACCAGCCGTAGACGAACCCGGACTTTCCCAGGCACATTATAGCGAAACTTTTCGGCAGTCTCCAAGTTTTAAAACTCGGCTGTGTTAAATTCTACTTGAAGAGGCAATCGCCCGACGCGAATCGGCTAACGAACGACTCGAACGCCAGTTTTCCTTTCCGTCCGATGGCGCTGGCTGGACGCCGAAAAAAGCTCAAAAAAGTGGGGGGAGCTCATGGCTACCCGTCTATGCGAACTCAAAAATTTACTCTAGGAAAAGTTGCTTTATGTTTTAATGCTTTTTAAGATCGTGTTTCAATTGAAATTAATTGGGATTATTACTTAACCTCGATAATTGAGGATATATTTCGCCTGTTTTACTGTTTTAGAGGAGAAGAGGAAAGGGAATGTCTTAATATTAAATTAGTGTTCACAGCCATAAAGTTTCGCCTATATGTATGTATAGTTTGATGCATATTGTCGAGGTTAAAGTTTTCTACGGGTTTGAATGAATTGATTAAACGTAATTGATGAAATCGATGATATATCCGTTCGATCAAAGAGCTTGTCGATCAACTAGATATCAATGTTTCGTCTCCTTTAAATAAGTGGAAAACTGCTGTATTTCGATGAAATGTCGGTCCGGTCCAAGTGTCTTTCGATCAACTGTCCAGTTGCAGATCGTTGATACAAATTTAGATAATATTTAAAAAATCAGTCCACGGAAGAATTTCGATGAAATGTCTCGTCGATCAAGCATTTTGGTTAAATATCTGTTAGCTGAATTTAGTTACGATTTTTAATTTTCTCTAAAATAATACGAATATCTCGGTGAAATGTCTCCCCGTTGAAAGTGAGCTTTCATGATATTTTACGTTAGTTTTCTGTCGAAGAGGATGTCATAATATTAAATTAGTGTAACCAACCACTAAGTTTCACCTATATTTTTGTTCGTTCTAATGTGCATATCTGCGTGTGGTAACATTTTCCCGTGGCGGTGAAATGACCGTTCGATTAAAGTGCTTGTCGATCAACTATATAGTTTGTTGAAGATATCAATGCCTCGTCTCCTATAAATAAGTGGAAAATTGCTGTATTTCGATGAAATGTCGGTCCGGTCTCAAGTGTCTTTCGATCAACTGTCCAGTTGCAGATAGATGATACAAATTTTGATATTCCTTAAAAAATCGCTCCACTGAAGAATTTCGATGAAATGTATTTTCGATCAAGCATTTTGATTAAATATCCATTTGCTGAATTTAGTTACGATTTTTAATTGTCTGTAAAATAATACTAATATCTCGGTGAAATGTGTCCCCGTTGAAAGTGAGCTTTCATGATATTTTACGTTAGTTTTCTGTCAAAGAGGATGTCATAATATTAAATTAGTGTAACCAAGCACTAAGTTCCACCTATATTTTTGTTCAATCTAATGCGCATATTTGCGTGTGGTATCATTTTCCCGTGGCGGCGAAATGTCCGTTCGATTAAAGGGTCTGTAGTTCAACATTCTAGTTTGTTGACGATAGCAATGCCTCGTTGTCTGCAAATAACTGAAAAACTTCTGACTTTCGATGAAATTTACCTTCTATCAAAGTCATTGATTAACTATCTCGTTAGTTTAGGATAGAATTTCGATGAAATGTTTATTCGATTCTTGTGATTTTCGACCAACCAGCTGAATATAGTTACGACTGTTAATTTTCTATAAAATAATAGTCAAATATCGATGAAATGTCCCCTCGATCAAAGTGAGCTTTCATGTTATTTTTCGGCTGCTTTCTTTCAAAAAAAAGATGTCCTGATATTAAATTAGCGTATACAACCACAAAGTTTCGCCAACATTCATGCATTCTTTGACGTATATTTGAGTGGCTCAAAGTTTACCAAAGTTTCACATAAGTTTTAACTTACTTCTCAGCGATACTGAAATTATCTTGTAAGCCACGGTCATGTCATTATCATAGCAATGACTTTCATAGCAATGACTTTCAATGTACTTTGCTATATATTAACTAAAACATTCTCTAAAAATTAAGATTTTTGAAATTCTAGATTGTAAAATATTTGTTTTCTTATTTTTTCGAGATGTTTCTTGAAAGTATATTCTGCAAGTTTAAATCGGTAAATCTTGTAAATTGTTTTTGGGTAGTCTGATAAATCGTGCCATAAAAACATGTGTGGTGAGCGCAAACGTTCACTATTTATCTGAATTGAATATCTCAATGCCGCTAGGTTTTGGGTATAATGCATTTCGAGAGCGTGTGTTTATGATGAATAGACGCAAACTCTCGCCTTCAGGTCGGCACTCAGCGAATAGATTTATCCCCTGACGTGCGCAGATTAACATATTTTGAATACGCCGCCACCGCCGCCGCTACTGCTGCTTTTTTTCGGTTACTATATGTTTTTTTTTTACCGTGTTTATCTACTGTGCGAACTCTCTCTGCGAATATAGAGCTCTCGCGCGGGCAGCAGCCATTACAAGAATGTGCGGTAGGTGCACGCAAAACCAGAAACATGCAATGAACGCGTTTTGACGACGTGCCGTCACCATGTGCACGATGATAGGAAATCAATATGATAGATATTGCAGTTTTCCTCCTGTCGCTCTCTAGCCGCCCTCGCCACCCCCTGCCGTTTTCGATGCAGAAATACTATTCGACATCGGCTTGCAGGAGAGCGCACCAAAAAAAAAGCTGAATACTCGCGGTGGCAGTGCAATAAATGACAACGCGCATGTTTCGGATTTATAACGCGAAATGCGCGTTTGCCTGCACGTAAAACCAACATATTTCCTATGTGGACTCACTTTTTTTCTTCTTCAGCGCGGGCGACAGTGTGTCAAAAATACCGGCAATCTTCCTGCGCCTTTTTTTTTTGGCGATTATTGGATGTTGGTTTACAATTTGCTTTTCATTTATACGCGTCCGCGAAAAAATAATAGCTTTTCTGTCGTTTGCATCGCTACTTTTTTGATTGCGACTACTCGTGATTGTTGATTGTGGGCATATTCGATTTTTGTTACTTTACTTTATGTTGTTAATTGATAATTAATTGTTTGTTTTTTTTATTTTATTTTAACATAATAAACTAGTGTTTTTTTTTTCTTTTAAGGAAGAAACCTCATTTTATAGGCCAAAAAATCGCCAATCGTCAATAGTATATAATTGAAAATGGGCTTAATCGATAGCTAAATTATTCAAGAATATTTCCAGAAAATTTCAAGTCATTATCTGCAATATTTACAAAGTTATAACGCATAAAGTTAAAAAATGCATATCGATTTATTATGCTTACCTAACTTTAATCACGTTTTTTGAAACGTTTTTCGATTTTGCGTACACGATTGAGCAAATTCTACCGCACCGATTTCGCTGAATTATGCCACATTTTGTAGACAATTAAATTTTCTTCAATATGATGTCACTTGTTTTATGCAAAAATATATATTTACATATTTTATTGTATTTTTATGTCGAATTTTCGGGCGGAAAACGCAGTTTAACTTTAAAACTGTATAAAAACATGCAATTTTTAGTTTTTCTCGAAAATGCTCAACGTCATATTCAAGAAAATTTAATAGGCTTTGCAGGAAGTTTTTGGTTTTTCGTTTTTAATCAAAATTAACGACGCTGGAATGTACGCAGCTGAGCTATTTAAAAATGAGTATATATTGTCAAATATATATTATCAAATTTTATGGGGTAAAATAATTTCCAAACAATTTCGTGTCAGTTACTAATTAGTCTGAAATGTAATAAATTTCCCTGGATTTTTTCGATGAGCTTATATTAACCTTCTCTGATTCTCCCAGAAATTATGTCCAATTTCCCACTGCCTTTCTTTGACACCATCCGGCAGTGTGGCTTTATTTATTACGAAAGTTTTCGATTCAGATAATCTAGGGCCAGGTAATTATCATTTCGCTCGCCGCAGCTCGGAACTATCGCGATTACACGCCAACCACATTCGCGGTACGCCCCCGCTACCCCTGTGCTCGTGCAATTTTAAAGTGTGCACTCATTTAGCGAGGTAATTCAACGGCGCTGCACAGATTCGAGCTCATTTGTTACACACATCGTCCATCGTCCGCACCGCATCACCGTTCCTTCTTCAACGCAAAGGTGCGACACATGTATCCCCTTGGATCGAGGAATGGTCAAGGGTTCTTCGCATTCGAGGGTCGGTTTTCAACTTTACTACCGGGGATGATGCGTCATTAGCGCTCGAAGCTTGTCGTGTCATTTCATTATTACCAGGCGGCTAGAGTGAAAAGATGGGAAACGAACGAAGAGGACGAGCTTTTATCGTCGACTGATCACGGCCACAGATTGCCCAGCAAACCCCGAACGCACCTCAAGGATGTACGGTTGGTTTTTAATTTAAATTAATTTAAACTTTATTTCAAGAGAGGTAAAAGTTTTCCGTAAGCAGGAATACGTTTAACTTTTAATGCTTTATTGTTTTTAAAGGTTTTTTAAAATTATTTCTGGGACAATTTCAGGGAAAGACTGAAGGTGTGGGAAATTTTGGCTAGGCCTCGAGTGACGAATGGTCGTATTTATTTTTTGTTTTCCGGGTGATTTGGTACTCGATTTTCGGGTTTTCGCGGTGGCCCAGCAGTGGAGGCGTTGGGAAATTATTGTAAGTCTCCCGGCGTTTTCCCATAAATATCGGCGAAGTCTTCCGCACTTTGGCGGGGGTCGATCGGCTTCGCACACGCACAGCGGAGGCTATCTGTGCCGCCCTCCACCCTTTCGATTCCTATTCCTGCCTTCGCCGCCGTCGCACGATAAATATGTGGGTCGGCTTATTTGAGCACGATGGATTTTCCACGTGCACACGCACACTTTTTCGCGATGTTTCCCGCTGATATTGCTATCGCTATCTATCCGAACCTCGACTTTCACTATTTACGAACTACAGAAATGCCACCACTACACCTACCACCCGCAAACCTACACATACCTTCCTCGACCACCAAAAAAAGCTCTTTAAATTATCGTAATGGCAGTGCCGCCGGCGGCGGCGATTTCGCCTCCTTTTTTATTCCTCTTCTCGATTTCCTGCATTCATGATACATTCATGAATGCAGGAAATCGGCGCACGATTGTTACATGTACGCTGGTGGGATACACGACGTGGGCTGCTCTTAAATTTGTTGCAAAAAATTTATTGCGTTTTTGGGCGGCGGTCGTGGCGAGCTATATACGAAAAAAAAAAACGTCGCTCTTGCTATAAACCTCGCAACAGCGACGATTTGCATTAAAACGCATTTTTAAATTCGCGTCTATTGTGTCGGGCGAACACAATTTACGCTTGAATAATTATCAATTCGTCGTACCGCCTCCGCTGGGCACTAAATTACTTTCAGGCCTATACAATGGCGGAATCTATTCGCTATTATTTAGCGCACTATCATGCGCATAATAGCAACAAGACAGAGCGAGGAAGATAAAGCGACAGAGAAAAAGACAGAGAGAGGCAGAGAAAAATGGAAAGAGAAAGGGAAACAGAGAAATAAAGAGAGAGAGAGAGAGAGAGAGAGAAGAAAACACTATATGTGAGGCTATTGAAAACCTAACAATTTGCGCACCTCATAAAACTTTTTACACCAGCCAAATAGAGTGGAAATAATGCGTAGATTTACGATTTGATAAATTTTTAAGTAAAATACATTTTTATTATCGCATAAGTCGTTGCAGCTCACCCTCCAGCGCATAAATAAGACTTGTGCGAATTTGTATCTCCTCAAATTTGAAATTTATCTCCAACATTCACATATAAAATCTCATCGGCGCATAGCTTCCAGCCAAGTTTGCGGGCCTTCCGGGTGCTGCCTTATTTATTCATACATGTAAAAGTAGAATAAACTTCCCGCGCACGCTGACAATGCGTGTGTATTCCTGCTTCGGTGCGCGAAGAGTAAGCTGCCAAGTACACGGTCTCGCGTCTTTTTGTTTTCCTTGGAAGGCGGCAGAGCGTGGGAGTAGGACAGGTTTTCCCAGACGCTGCCATGAAAGAGGTGGCACACTGATCATGCTGGCGGGCGAACTCGACGTTTATTAATATTTAACAGATCACCTCGGCCCACGCCTTAAATTCAACTCTACATTTTAAATAATTTAAACTTTGACAATTTCGGCCGTATTAAACTCTAGTTAAGCCACTTTTTAATTTAGTTTCTTATTTTGGAGCTAGATGGCGCCATACGTAGGTTTTCTTCAGACAATAAGTTTTTTGTTTATCGCACTATGTTTGTAGAAATCGTCTATTTCTCTTTGGTGGAGTGAAAATTGTTAAAACCTCTCAAATAACTTCGTTTGAGCTTAACATTTAGGTCTACTTTGCTATAACGGCGATTTAACCTCCAATTTAAACCATTTTACCCATTTTAAGAAAGTTTTAGGTTAAGTTTCATGTTTTTCCGGTTAGATGTCGCCATAGGTAGACTCTAGTTAGTTTGTAACGCAATCTACTCATTAGTATACCCATGAAAAATCGTTCTAACTCACTTTTGTCGACGTAACAAGGCAAAAATTTACATTTTCTTGCCTGGACGCCGTCTAGCGCTAGTGTATGTCCTTTTTTGTCCGTGGCATGATAAATTTCACGACAGGGGGCCAAGCTGGTAGGTAGGAGCCGTGCGTTTTTTGGTAAGGGGTGGCCATTGATGCGAACAAGAGTAGGACGTAGGTGGCAACGGATGCACCCACGCGCTGGTGGTGCCTAAGGCGAGGCAAATGCGCGCAAAGCCATCCAAGCTCAGAGTATATACCATCGGCGACGGTGGTGGCGGCGGCGGCGGCGGCGAGCGATGGCAGGCGGCCACCCTCTTCGCACGACACTGCTGGCACGTTTTCATTACGCCGCTGAATACCGGCGCCTCCACCACCCTCAGACCCTCTTCCACGAACGCCACCACGCTTTCTGACAAAGCAATTCGTAACTGGGAAGAGGTACATTGTTATATTGTCACCGGAAGTTATGTAATAATAGAGCTGATTTATTATGGCCGTGGGCACGGTCGACGGCGACAGCGGCGGCGGCGCGCGTGGTGGCAGTGGCGGTGTGTTTGCTTGCACGTTGGCATTATGTGCGCGCATAAAACTTATAATAAATTTCATTAAGAAAATTTTCACTTGGTGGCATTTGGGGGCAGATGGGGGCAGACATGGCAGATAGGGGGAAACAGGGAAAAACTCATTCTCTGCATAAGCGTGAAAGATAGTTTGTAAGATGTTGCAATGAAATTCTTCTTACATTCCTTTGCATATTGCATATTTTTGATATTTATATCTTTACATTTTGTAGATAAACATAGAGAATATAACGGGTAATTGTCGTCCTCTAAATTTCTGATTTCTGGACACTGAAGAACTGAATGGCTGCCATACTGCTCTCTTCCGTCGTAATTACACCTCTATAGGACCCAGTGCGTTCACCGCGCTACAAAAATACGTTTGGAAAATTACAGGGAAACAACTATGAATACCAGAATGAGAAATCTGCCGGAAAATATATTTAAAAGTGATTATATCGCCTGGAAAATTTAAATAATCGCTGGAAATGAAAGTAAATCAAACTATTCTGCGTCTGTGAACTCAATCAAATACAATTTTATATTTCGTTAAAGCAGGATAACCGGGTCTAAGGAACAAAACTAAATTATTTACTCTACATTTTTTCTCGCGTTCCGGAAGTGGATAAAACGCTAACAGCAAATATAAATTAAAACTTTTTGTTTGTCCCATGCGCCATCGTGTTGCAACTGGGAAAGAGGAAAAATCGCACGACTATGGCTGGGGATGGGGCAGCCGGAGGGCTGGAAAACACATCGCGGTGATATAAGTCAAGCGGCTCACAGCGCTCGCCATCGACACGATTAATTATTCGGAAAACTAGAGCTCTGGAGTCAGCCGTGTGGCTGGGTGTAGGGGTTGGCGGTGGTGGCAGAGGCGGGTAGCGTCACCCTCGCGATGTCCTTGCATGCGATGGCGATGGAATCGAGAATGGAACAACACGGCGGTAACTTTTCCGTGAGACAAAGTCGACGACAGAGTATAACTCGTGGGCAAGCATGCCGGTTTTTCGCCACCACCGCCACTGCCGCTGGCGTTTTCTGCTGGAGGCGGCAGTAAGTCGTAATTCGAACGTATTACATTCGGAAGGAGTGTGTGTGTGTGTGTGTGTGTGTGTGTGTGTGTGCAGGCAGCACGGCTGGCGCGGTGTGCACACGCAAATATAAATTTATGATCTGATTTTCGAGAGAAACATATTAGTTATTTATCGATTTGGCGTCCGCCCGGCGGCGGCGGCGGGTCGCGTGCGCGATCGCTAAATTTTCATGATATTTTTATGCGTTCGTTGCGGCAGCGGCGGCGAACAGCGCGACGGCGGCAGCGGCACGAAGGCGAAGGGTTTCGCTTTCGAAGCGAAGGACCAGCAGGAAACAAACACATGCAAGAAGCAACATTTATTGCCCCTGCATGTTGAGCTTTTTCTGCAATATTTAAAAACAGCAACAAGACGTTCGAACGAACGAGAACAAAGTATGGCGAAAGTTATTAAATTTAATCGATTGCGGTGAAATTTGGAAAATGCAGGGGAAAAGTTTTAATGAAATAAGAAATCAATTTTATTAACGAAAGAACGAAGCGAGATGAAACAAACCGCCGGATACCGCGCCCTCATCGTGCGCGTACCGTAGCTAATCCGTATCGGCTTTCGAAATATCAAACGCGAGATGAACTTTCGAATCAAAATACGCTCAGATTGAGCCCGCCTGCATATGCGGATGAAACCATACAAACCCTCGATTTGAAGAGTAGGCGAGGTATTAAATAAAGAAGTCGATGAAAAAGAGGAGCGGGCGAGAGAGTGCGGGCGCATGGGGAATGGGAGCAGGGAGTCGATGGCAGTCGACGCGACGCCTGCCGAAGGATTTGGATTTTTAATCATGCATATTTGATTTCATGGAAATTTGATTTGACTCGCACACTTTTTTCTTCTTTCCTCCTGACTTGACATGGGACATATCAGCCTTATCTACCTATATCTCAGCTTTAAACTTCGATGAAAGAAAGAAAATTGCCTGGGAAATGTCAAGAGAATGAAACATCCTTTTCAAATCCACGAATAGATAGAATCCAACTTCATATTAAGCAGACTTAAACAGACTGATCCCTTGCAAATGTTCTTTTATTGAAATTTAGCAGTTTTATTTAGTTAAATGGTGATTTTTGCTGGAATAAAAGTTAATACACAAAAATTACTTGAGAAATATTAAGAGACTGACATACTCCTCAAATTTAATAACAAATGAACACTTACCTCATATTAAATCGACGTAAATAGACTAAACCTTTAAAAATCATCGTTAACTTTCACTCTTCAAGTTTTCTTCAGTTTCAGGTCGACTTTTGTAGAAAAAAAAAACTGAGGAAAAGCCAAAAAATAAATCAAAAATTTCATGAGAAGGAAAATGCCTTTTCCATTTTACTCATTAAAATAAACTAACCACATATTAAGAAAACTTATATTGACCTTTAAATTTTCTTAATGACCTTAAAATTCCTTTGAATCATCTTTGACTTATTTAATTAGTTTAATTAGGGTTTAATTAATGTCACAATGATTTCTGCAGAAATAAATTAGATAAAACACAAACATTATCTAAGAAATATCAAGAGAAGAAAAACTGTTCTTCAAATTTACTCTTACATTAAATCTATGCTCACATTAAGTAGGCATGAATTCAGAACCTTCTTAAAACTTTATCTACTTAGGTTTATCAGGATTTCAAGGGACTGAAAAAAAAATCGCGTCTTAAGGTCCTACGTGGTCGCGTCCTAGATTGAATAAACTCTAAAAATGTTCTTCTGCATAAGTATTATTCAGTTGCACGATGATTTTTGCAAGAAAAAACCGGAAAACCCCAAAAATTGCTCGAGAAAATTTAAGTGAATGAAAAAATACTCTTTAAATTAACTCGTTGGCTAAATCTGTCCTCATATTAAGTAGACATGAAGAGAATATACTCTTAATAGTCTTCTTCTGCTTAAGTTTATCTGGTTTTATTCAGTTTCACGATGTTTTCTGCAAAACTGAGGAAACACAAAAACTACACGTTTTTCAAGGAAATGAAACATTTCCTTTAAATTAACTCGTACACTAAATCAGGCCTCATATGAAGTCTTAGATAGAGCAAACTCTTAAAATACTTCTTCGGCTTAAGTTTATCCAGTTTTATTCTGTTTCACATTGATTTTTGCAGGAAAACTGCTTTCAAGGGAATTTCAAGGGAATGAAAATAAATATATAAACGAACTCGTACACTAAATCTATCCTCATATTAAGTAGATTTGGATAGTATACATTTTTAAAAATCTTCTCTTCTACTAATGACCATCAAGTTTTATTCAGTTTTATGGTGATTTTTGCAAGAGAAATCTGAGTAAAACAAAAATTACTCCTGAAATATCAAGAAAATGAAAAATGTCGTTCAAATTTACTAAAATATAAAAACTAACCTCATATTAAGAGGACATAAATAGTCTTAATGTTAAAATTAGCACTGAATTTGATTATTATTTAATTATAACGTAATATTCCCCAGGAATATAATATTTCCCAGTGTTTTCCAAACCCGAATAAAGCAGTGGCAAAAATTTTTACATCCAAAGAGGTAGATCTGTATATTTCGTTGAAAGGTTATAGCGTAAAGTATAATCTGATCACATATCGGACGGTGGAGTGGCATCCTCGACGTTCGAGTTCAGGAATACAAAGATTTCAATTTGGTCTTGGAAATTGCCTTTCAATATCTCGCCTCGTGCCGCCTGCCAGCGCGGAAAACCGCCCTGCCACCACCCCTCTTTCTACCACCACGCATGTGTGTGCAGCGGTGCACACACTCCCGTTCCGCCCGAAAACGTGAACGCGTACATTTTTTCGCCGTATTTTTGTGTCGGGTTATGCCTGTCGCCCTGACTGTCTTCGCCCCGGCTGGGTCCTTTCGCCCTACCGCCCCCGCCGCCACAGCCACCACCGTGCCCGACCGCCTCCAACTCGCCAGCCGCATGGCAGCCGAGTTTATTTGTATTTTCGTATATCGTAGGACGCGCCCCGCATATGAATACATAAAGGTCGAGAACACGGTCGCAAAAGGGTGGCGCAAACGTTGGTGTAGAAAAGCACAAGAGAGGAGAAGGAAGAAAAAACCTGCACCCACATTTACACACATACACATATACGTACAGACTCTCACATACACAGCGCATCGTAAAACCAATGAAAGCAATAAAATCAGCCGCACTGTATCGTTTCGGGGACGGCGGCGCTGAGATGGGCGGCGGCGTTCCGGAAAACGTGTTGAAAATGTAATCCGGCAAGGATATATACGTATATATATACGTTGCTTCGGTGCGGTGGTTCTTGTGTCAGTAGGACATTGTGGGGTTTCGGGGGTAAAAAATCGAAAACTATGATTTTGAGGGTTATATAATCGGGTTATATAATAAATATAAATTTTCACCAGGAATTGATTTGAGTAGAACTTATATTCCTAGGAATAAGAAAATTGTGAGAAAAAACATAATTTTTGGGCCGAATCATTTTTCTTAGATCGACGATGTCCACGTTATTAGAGTATTCTTCATCGGTCCATAATATCGCTCCTAAGTAATTAATATGATAAAATCTTCTGGAAGATTGTAGCAAATTTACTTCTGAATCGATTGATATAAGATTTGTTTAAATAGGATTTTAGCAAATATAAATAAAAGTGTAATCTATGGAACAAGTTATTTCAACACATTTTTCAAGCTGCGCAAATATCTCAGTTATTAGACTCATTTTTTATGAGTTTTAATAACAGTTCCAAATAATTCTGCAGAATATTATTGCGGGAGTTTGTAGCAAATTTCACTATGAATCGATTGGCGTATGATTTATTCTCCTAGGGCCAAGGAAAATATGAGAAAAATGGAATCTTTAGTCCGAATCATTTTTCTGACATCCACGATGTCGATAGTATAGTTTCAACTTCCGCGCTCTATAATATCACCTCTATGTAATTAATTGGAAAAAATCTTTCGTGAGATTATAGCAAATTTATTTCCGAATCGGTTGATATATGAATGAAGATTTGTATATGTTGAAATACGGCTTGTATAAATAAAAGTGCAATCTTTGACACAAATCATTTCAAGTATTTTTTCAGGCTGCGGAAGTGTCTCAGTAATTAGGCTCAACTTTCATGACTTATTATATCATTTTCAAGTAATTAAACGAAAAACTATTCCAAGAGATTGTATCAAATTGCATCCTGAATCGATTGGTGCATGATTTATTATCATAAGATTACGGGAAATATGAAAATAATTGACAACTTTAAAACTAGTTTGTTTTTTCTTTCGAAGAACTCGATTTTTTTTTGTACTTTAGATTTCTCAATGACGGAACTATCTTTGGGCTTAATCGGATATACCAAAATAAACTACATTTAATCGGAATTCTATTATCGTTTGATTTGGATTTCTGCGATTTATATTTTAGAAATTATTTTAAAACAAAGTTTGAATTTCACATTTTAGTTCCACTATTTGGCCGCTAAGTGGTTCCGTCGTACATAGGGTCCTCTTAAGTAATTATTTACAATATAAGTAAACATCTACAACATGTAAACATGTAAAACATGTACTAAACATGTCTTCTTCCCTTTTTAAAATCATTTATTGCTTTTAGCAGTTTGACCAGAATTTAATCATTTAAAAAGTTGCAAAATAAAGAGCGTGTAAGTAATTTCAATATTCGAGCCTGAAGAAAACTTAATAATAATAATATTCATTATAATTCAGTACACGATAGGTGGTATTATGCGCATTTGATATTTTGATGTTGCACATTCCACGCACTTTGCATTCCGTTTGAAGTAGTTTTACACACTCGGTTTCTTCGTTCGGGGCAGCGATCGCGACCGGCGACGGCGGCATTGGCGGCGGCAGCGCAGCGGGGCGGCGACGTGGAATATTTGAATATAAAATAAATGCCGCACGACGTACATGTATGCATGTTTATGATAATTTAACTTGCAAGTTTAAATATTCAGGAAACTTGTTTATATACAGTCGCTCGGCCCACTACCGCCCCCGCTCTCAGCCAGACGACGACACGACGTGGACGCCGGTGGCGGCAAGCGAGACAATCTCCCCCTCAAACCACCAACGCACATAGTTGTTTGTTGTTTGGCTGGAACTATTATGGGTTTTCTTTTCCCCATTGTGCTGCGCGCTGCTGTTGCCTGTTTTTTATGCGACGTCGGTTTTTACAAGCGCATTGTACGACATTTAGCAACTACAGAAAAAAAAACGGAACGTAACGCAACGTATTAACTGCAAAAACGGAACCGAATCCCACCGCTGGGTGGCGGCATATTCGTATGAAGTGGCAAAGCACCGCAAAAAACAAATTGAAAACGAAAATTGTAGCCCGTTAGAATCGATGCGATAAAACCGGACGTAATTTTCGTAGATTTGATTTATGCCCGTCTTTGCTCGACGTTTTTGTATGTTTTCCTATTTTGCATTTTGTACAACTCTCGCACGACCATGTCGGCGACAGCGACGCCGAATTGACTTTGGAATAGTTACGATAATTACGTCATAAAATTGCTGGAATTGTTTTGTGCATGCGATCGTAAACATTCCAATACGCACTTGGAACTAATTTCACTCCGTTTGCCAATTTTCGAAGCAATTTCTCGAATATTTAATTTCAATAACAGTGTGCAAGAGTGTAAGAAACCTCAAAATGTCATTTCTTTCACAAAATAAGGTTAGTTAACCTTATAATTTACAATCCTGCGACAAATGGGGTTTTTAATCATAATTAGGAGCATTTAGAAGAAAGATTAATCTATTTTACTTGGTTTATGACTGGATTCTCTCGGTTAAAATATGTTCGTTTTACCGAAATAAAACAAGAATTACGACTCGGTGCATATAATGTACGCACGCTACGTAAATCCTTGTCATTACGAGCAAGTGCGCAATCATTTGAAATGGTTGCAGGAAATGCACACTCGCAAACGTCCTTGGCGAATCATATGTTGGACGATGCGCTCTTTTTTTCGTACACGCTTGAACAATATGTCTTATGTAAGACATAATTGCGAGTGTAACAATTCGTTTATCTAAATTTTCCTGTGATTGTTGTTTCCTGTTATAAATTTTTACGCAGTTGAGGAAATATTTAATTTTAATTCGTTTTAATCATTTTAATTCAATTAAACTTATTTTCAGTAAATAAATTTATTTTCAGTAAATAAATAAGATTAACGAAATCGGTTCAGTAGATTTTTAAATTTATTGGAGTCAGCATTCATGAGTTCTAATAACTGTTCCAAGTCAGTTAACGAAAATCTACTACAGGAGTGCATGGAAATTTTCAGCAGGAATCGATTTGAGTAGAACTTATATTCCTAGGGATAAGAGAATTGTGAGAAATAACATAATTTTTAGGCCGAATCATTTTTCTTAAATCGACGATATCCACGTTATTAGAGTATTCTTCATCGGTCCATAATATCGCTCCTAAGTAATTAATCTGATAAAGTCGTCTGGAAGATTGTAGCAAATTTACTTCTGAATCGATTGATATAAGATTTATTTAAATAGGATTTTAGCAAATAT
>JAODAC010000017.1:610940-640482 GCA_027575185.1 Mimaenictus wilsoni | reverse complement strand
TGAAGAATCAGGAATTCAGTTAAATTACTATCTGTAATACTATTGTACCATTGTAAGCTTCCTAAGGTCTCGTTAAGTGCACACCAAGGCATTATAGTTTGAAAAAAGTTATGATGGTCCGTCGATCTCATCAGATCGTCACCAGACCTATCCAGTGGCTATTGGATCAACACATCATCAAAGACTAGAAGTTTAGGAATTCAGTTAAATTATTATCAGTAATATAACTTTACTATTCGTTATGAAGGTCTTTTGATATCATCACATCGTCACCAGATCTATCCTGTGGCCGTTGGATTGGCACAAATCAAAGACTGAAGAATCAGGAATTCAGTTAAATTACTATCTGTAATACTATTGTACCATTGTAAGCTTCCTAAGGTCTCGTTAAGTGCACACCAAGGCATTATAGTTTGAAAAAAGTTATGATGGTCCGTCGATCTCATCAGATCGTCACCGGACCTATCCAGTAGCTACTGGATTGGCACAAATCCAAGACTAATTGATCGGGAATTCAGTCAAATTATCTATAATACAAGTGTACTATTCTGAGCTTCCCAAGGTCACTTAAGTGCAAACCAAGACATTCTTGGCTGAAAGAAAGTTTTGACGGCCCTTCGATCTCGTCAGATCGTTACCAGATATTTCTAATGGCTATTGGATTCGTACAGATCGAAGTCTGAAGGAACAGGGCCTCAATAAATTTAGTATGCAGTGTTTAAGTCTGCTATTTTCAGACATTCTAAATCTATTAAGTTCAGGCCAAGGAATTATAATATCAAAACATCTTATGATGGTCCTTCGATCACCATATTCTCACCAGAGACCCTTCAAATGGCAATAACTGGTCGTACACGGATCCGGGCTCTTCGAATCTGGTCTATGTATAGCCAAAATCAAATTATACTACACTAAAGGGGTTAACCTTATTTCATCTAAATGTCTTGTAAACTTTTCCATGCAACTTGTCAAGTCTACAATTAATTAATGGTAAGTCTCTGATTTTCTTACGTATTTAGATTTAGAAGTCTCAAAAATGGAATGGATATAGCATCTACTCAGAATGTTTATTGATAGAAAGCTCTATTGTTAGTTAAACTCCAAAATACACCACTCTTGTATTCGAGCCTCTACTATCTCTGGTCATCGTAGAAATTGAACACTATGGTTGCTGGTAACGGTCAGACCGTTGTGATTTCATTCAAGCATACCAACGACATTCTTCAGATATGTCTGGTTAATATACGAGCTAGTGGTCGACACTGCTCCATGCGCTTGATGTTATCCCTAATATATCCGCCACCGGCAATATCTGAAACATTTCCCTTGTCCTACTTCGAGGGTGGCTGCTGCGCGGCTGCGTTGACTTAACTCGCAGTGTCGTGACGCTTTCGGATACACCGGCCACCGCGACCGGCAAGGAATGGGCCGAAATTGATAATTTGAATTGTGATCGTCCTGGCATCTATTATGTGGTAGCATGTTTAGAATCTGTTATTGGCTGCGTGTGGTTAGGGGAGCGGCGGTAGGAGGGAGGTAGATGCGCTCTCCGGGGGGAATTATTGGGAGATGCGTTTGTGGTTGGCGAGCCCCTATATTATCGGCGCTGCCAGTTTGTGTTTACGGGTATTATGTATCGGGGACTTGCTGGGTTGGCATTTGAGGGGCCTGTTGAGTTTGGGGGATTTGAGAAAGAGGTATGAGGTAAGCCAGTGTAGAGATGGTCGCTTATTTGTTGTTGTTGCTTGTTGTTCTGCCATGATCAATTGCTTCATTATCGCTTATTAGCTACTCGTTACCGATTACCGTTAATTGATAAATTGTTTAATTGTTCCCTCTATACGTTTCCAGCACCTGGTTTATGCTCAATTAGATCAAATTTTCGTTGAGAGTGGAAATTGCTTGGTTCCTATGTTGTATATTCCTCTACACTAAAGTAGGATCTGTAGGATAAATTAAGCTAGCTTAAATTTATCCTACAGATCCTACTTATCTAACACATTTTTACTTAAACTGGTAGTTATAGGTCCCTGTGAACTTCTAATGCTAGTTTTCATATAATCATTAAGGTTGTTCCCTCATAGCTCACAGAAAGCTAGGCTAGACTAGTTGCAATTGGTGATTTAAGTCCTACCTGATTACAGGGAAATAATTGTGACTACAATTGACTGTGAGCGGATGACTCTAGTTCTAGCCTCTATAAAATTTTAAGGCACCACAGTATACTTGGTAGACCTAGGAAGTAATTTGTCATTCGGTAATTTCGTGACAATGACCGTCGTTTGTGGTCTCAGGGATCAACTTGCGACGACGTTTCGCCGTTCCCCCTTTCACGACCTCCTCCACGCCCTGTCCCCATGACCCCGCCCCCTACGAAACCGCCCCGTAATCGTCGCGCCTCGGCGTGCAACTCCTTATCCGATTATGTTAATATCGCGCCGCTGCGAACGCCAGATATGTCCTTACTATAACAACGTGCCGCAATATAGACCTCCGGTTTGCTGCCAGTTATAGGCAGATAGACCAGCCCGCCATTCGTTGGTGCTCGTGCTTGTTGAGCTGGTGCGCAAGCATCTCCTGCCTCTTCCCGTTCGAAGTGTTCACAGCTAGTTGGCGTTAGCGGGGAGCACGAAGGAATGACGCGGGCTTGTCCCAGGCCTTGTGTGTCTGTCTTGAAGTGTGCCCGGGCCACCGTACCGTCGGCGGCGTCGTCGCGCACGCAGGGGGTGCCCTATCATTGTTTACTCCCGGGCTTTAAGCGCCGCCGCCCCGGCCCCCACACCGGTGAATATACATGAGCGTTACATACGGAGCAGGCTGTTATTGCGGCGCGCTCGGAACGGAACGAGCGTCTTCTGTCATCTTCGGGCGGGCGAAGGCTGGTTCCCGCGACACTGGCTCCTGCCAAACCTCTCGAAGTTCAATATTGTTCTAGCGACACTGCGGTATAGAGTCACCGTCACCTCGGCACAATCCTGGGCCTGGCTGATTCGCGTTTCGCTCGAATCCTATTTTCTTCCGCTAAATTTAACTAGTTGGGCGTTTAGTAGTAGTTTCAGAGTTGTTGCTTTTTTGGAGTTTATTGGAGGTTGCTCCAATTTGAAAATCAAGGAAACGCGATACTTCTAAACTGAATATTTTATCTTTGATGGACCACTTTTTGGAGGCTCTTGGGACTTCTCTGGTCTACTCATAACCTTCCTCTATATTCGTTTTTCCAGTTATTATTTCCCCTAATTGATTATATCTTTTTTTATATGATAATTTGACGGTCTTTAGCTGTTGACATTTGTTATTTTTACGATACTGTACCTTAAACCAAATGAAGATGGTCATAACTTACGGCCAAAATTGACGTGCCCTTCCAACAGAGTCTAAACTATCTTCCCAGATCATTGTTGGCATTGCTTGGACGGGCTATTCCTTTACACTCTGAAACTCACTCTGCATTGCAAACTACGGTTGACTTTAGCATCTTCTCCGAATGCCTTGTTGACCTGCCCGAGAAGTCGTCGGCCAAAACGCATGCGGAAGTCGCGCACCAGGTACATTTCATTAAGCGTGAAATACCCGCCGTAATTATATCTCTCCCGTCTTGTTGACGCTGCGATGCATCGATGCCTGACTGCAAGCCAACTTAAACCAACATGCCCCATATTACCCAGCGTACACCTTTGTGAAAATATATACAAACCGAACGGCAAAAGCCGCACTAAACTCAAATCAGAAGACCCGCCGGAAAACTCAATGCACGCCGGGCATAATTCATCAAGGCGCGCAATCAATCAATCACTGCCCTTCCCCGACACTGCAAATCCGATTTTCACCCACTCCTCTACCTCCTCCTACTCCCCCACCTCCTCAATAGCTGGAGAAAGGTCGTTCAGGACACGCTTACATGCAGAGGCGGTGTGTCTCCCCGTGACCGGGTCTCTTTCGTCGGCCGCCCGATTTGATTTTTATTTCGGGGTGTGTTTATTTACAAATCAAGTCGAAAAAAAAACCCTCGACCCCTACGTCAATCCGTCGTCATTCGTACGCAGATTTCAGCTGGGTAACATGAGATGGGCCGAGACGAGGGTTATTCGATCCGATGATGAGCGGAAATGAAAAATTTCGGCGTGCATTACTCCGGCTGTCATTAAATATAATATGGGTGTATAATGTGGGGGAGGTGGGGTAACTGCGGGCGAAATATTGTAAATTAGAAGCAGTCAGTGCAGCATGTTACCACTGATACTGAAGTCATGCAGGAATATTTTTATATATTAACGAGACTCACAGTGTGGCGCAAAATTTTTGCCCGGGCGCAATTTTTAATCATCATCTGTGAATATCCGGGAGTTTAAATGAGGGAAACGGATTTTCTTTTTTTTGGAGACTCATATTTCGTTTCGTAATTATGTTTTTTATTTTATGTAATTTTTCTGAGATAAACTAATAGTCTATATTCATAATAATCTGATCTTAATGAAGCAAACGTGTAATCGTCAATTTTCTTTTTTTTTTGGAGTTGAATTTTTTAAATATTAATTTGATAGAAAACGGGAGTAATTTTAAGGTCCCGGTTTTTGTTTCCTTTTCCTGGAGAGTTGCAAACACAGCAAAACTTCAATTAGAAACGCACAAGCAGAATTCGAAGTAATGCGGGTGGAGGCGGCGGCTGTATGAAAAAGTTAAGCCGTTTTACTCCCTCTCTTACACACACCCACAGACACACACACACACAGACAGACACACATACAGACATCCACACGCACATATACACATTAATACATACCACACAACACACACACATACACACACACACACACACACACACACATACGTACACACATTCCTACATACACACATGCACGTACAATGCCGATGGTATAAACGTAACGATGTGTTCCAACGACTATATCATCGCACACATGCGCTGACACCGCCATTGCTACACCGCCTCCACAGCCCGCTTTTCCTGCCACCATTCACCCCCTTCCACCCTCTCTCCCTCCATACTGCCAACAAGCGTTCGCTGGCAGAAGGCTCATTTATCATTTAGGACCGCTCGGATTTGCTGTTATTGACGCCGGTTACAACGCGTCGGGCGAACTAATTAAAAGAACCTTTGTGACTTCTCTCCATCATGCCGCCGCCGCCGCCGCGCCGCACTGCTGCCGCCTCCATACTCACGCTCGCGCGTCGAACCGCCATCGGCGGCTCATACATATTTATCGTCGTATGCCGCCGCCGCGGCATCATCTCTCGACGTTCGACTTTGTTTCCGCAAAGTAAGACGCAACGAACAAAGCTGCTGCTTTTTCCTCTCTGCATTCGCGTTTTTCTATTACTCTCTACATTTCCCGAAGCGTTTCGATTCAAGCGTCAGGCGTGCACAACCGCCGCCACTGATGGTTGGCATGGTGTATAATCGCGGTTTGGCTTTCGGTTGTATATCATTACGCCGTGAATACCTTCCTCTTTCCGATCTAATACGCATCACGTTTACCTTGGTTTACTCTCGCGGTCCGGCGCGTAATTCACTTTTAATCGCAAAAGAATACATTAAAGTGTCATTAGCCGGTGGGTTTATGCAGTCCGCGGTCGAGATTAAGACCGCCAGATAGCCTGGGTCACCGAGTAGAAAGCGATTTTACCTCTTTTTACACGGGGGGGATTTTACGCTTTCTGACGTTTCCGGTGCGTTCTTCGCTCTGTTGTTCTACTACTTTTTTGTGTTACAAAATCCTTTTTAAATATTTCAACTGACAGAGGTTTTACCTGGAAGCATGATAGTTAAAATGGCAATTGCATGAGAAAAGATGATGTCTTTGACCGGATTTGATTAGAGAATTTGAGACACATCATTTTTTTTTACACCTTTGTAATGATAATTGTGTGAAAGTAAACCTAGAAAGCAAGGTGATGCTGATTAGAATGTTATATCCTCTTAAAAAGCCAAATTGGAACAGAAGATTATGATGCGTCCATCCGGACTTGCGTAACAGACCTCAACGACCGGTCAGAGACAGACCACATTCATATATTGCAAAATTGTCAATCTTGCATGCATATCAGATTGTATACAGAGTGTGTTTCACAATCGAATTGTCCTTCAAAAAGCGAGGAAAACTTCGCAGCAAACTTTGGCCATTTGTGCATTGAAAAGAAATAAATAGCACGTTGCACACAGCAATAGCGCGTTGCACAGTCGGGCAGGAGGGTACAGGCAATCTTTCCTAAATTAATAATGAAGTTTGAAATTGAACTCTCGTGGGGCGCGGTGGCGGTCGGTGGCAGCAATGCCTAGTCGAGATCATGCGCTCACCGCCAACGCCAAGCGATTGTGTGGGGCAGGAGATGGCGGGGCCAGGAAAATAACGCAATTAATGCCGACCTTATTCTTTAATGCTGCCGCTCCCAATTTCTTACTTTCTTTTTCTTCGCCCACACAACGAGATATGAGTACGTCCTGCACTTACGACAAACAGTAGACTGTGCCAATAAAATCTATCGTCCTGCCGGCGTTGCACACAATAACGACGCAAACTTTTGCTCACCACCAGCAGCTCCTCCTGCTGCTGCCTTTGCCATCAGCAGGAGGAGTTGGTGCTGCTGCGACGAAATGTACGTCGATGTGATTCGATAATGAGTCCACCGTCGCCGTCCGCAAACTTTCCGCCTCAGCCTATTGTGTTATTTTACAATAAATATAATAATAAAATGCATTACAGTCGTTAAAAAGTTTACCGCGAACCCTCCTTGACTTACAGCCAACTAAGAGTTTTCTTTTTAATGTCGCTGCTTGTTGAAGTATTTATGTGAGATGAACGGCGTACGGCGGATGCCGCGCCGATGTAGCGGGGTGGAATGAGGTCGGCGGGGGGGATGAGGAAAGAATTTCGCCTGACATCGCGCGATTTGTAAGTGCACGACGGCGCTACACCCCTTTACCGCGCGTGTCCGCGTCCGCGCACGTCTTGCCGTATTGTGCGAAACGTTGAGCGTTATCTTTGCTGGCGTAATTATCGCCCGCGCGGAACTATTTCGCTTTATAGGCGATAAAACGCTTTACATCTCGCCCGCCCATCAACGGCTGGTACCCACCAACGAGCGTGCGTCGCTTGTAATTAGAAATTATTAAATATGCAACGTGGGCAAATAAAAGTCGACGTTGTCATCCCCGGCCTGTCGTCGGCGCGTGTTTCGCAAACCCCTTACACATGCATACTTGCCATGCATGATTAGTGCCAGCCACTCCGGCGCTTGATGGAGAAATAAGTGCTGTATCACTTGATCACGCGCTGAATGTGAAAAGGATGCGTCTAAATAATCAAATTTCCTGCTGAGTGGCAGTGCCAACATTCACATTCTCACACACACACACACACACACACCCCCAACATACATATCTACACACTCGCAGCCACATATCACATCCGCACAAACTCAAATCCATACATTTACAGAGATATACGCTGAGATTTTCGCCGACTCGTCGATTTCGCAAAAGATGTTTAATGCGAATGTAATTCGCTAATGGGGATTTAACTTCTGCTCCCGACATCGCGTTGAGCCCCCGCGTACCGCCCCCAAAACTCTCTGTCGCAAGCACTGGCCCTGCTTGCTGGTTGGTGCACGCCAGTGTGAGTGAGATCGCTTTCGGCAGTGGGTGGATTTTAATATCATAAAGCAGCTGGCCTAGCACGCTAAATAAACAAAATCGACCGCTGCTTTTAAACTACACGCATATTCCCTTTGCCACGTGCCCACTGCAGGAATACGGCGCGAGCTCGGCGGATTTTCGGTGTGCATTTTCGAGATTAAACTCGTTTAATTATACAATAGACAATTAATTTCGCATTACGTTTTAATGATGCGCATGCCGTAAATTTCTTTGCGTTGATTCGTGGTTCGTGGACGACCGTCTTTTTGTAATATGCATGTTGGAAGAAAATAAAATGCAGGAAAACGTCGATTATAGCACGTACGCTCGCAGTTTCAACGGTAACGCATATAAAATCTCAATAAAATCGCGATTTACATTAGAAAAGCGCGAGAAGTGTGCGAAATATGTGCCGCACAGGTTGACAGTGATTTTTAAGGACTGGTTTGAACGATGCCGTCTAGTTTATTGGGCATAATTTAAGTGTTTTATACAAGAAATGTTAAAATTTTTGTTAAATTAAGTATGAAATTAAAAGAAACTTATGTTCTTTAACGGGTGATTTTCAGGATATTTTTCTCGTGTACCATAATTAAAAATACTTTGAATTTTTGATGACAATTTAATGCACTATTCATAATCATAGTGTATTTTTTTCACTTAAAAATGATATTTAAATTTAAAATGTTTTTTTGGGATTTTTGAGTTGCTTTGCTGCGTACACTCTAGCGCCCTTAATTTTGATCGAAAACGAAAAACTAAAAAGTGTTTACAAAGTTGAGGAAACTGGCTTGAATATAACGTCGAGTATTTTTAAGAAAAAGTTAACATGCAATGTTTTTATTCAGTTTTAATTTGAAATTGCATTTTGCTCACAGAAATACGATATAAATATGAAAAACATGTAAATATGTATTTTTTTTATCCATAAACAATTGACGTCATATTCTAGAGAATTTAATTATCTATTTAATGAGATATCATTCAGCAAAATCGGGTCAGCAAAATTTGCGCAATCGTGTACGCAAAATTTGAAAAACGATATTGCGGGAAAAGCTCGTTTAAAGTTGGGTACATATAAGAAATGTATAGGTTTTATGAGCTATAATTTCGTAATTACTGCAGCTATCGACTTGAAAATTTGCAGGACTCTTCTAGAGCAGTTTAGCAAGTGATTAGGATTTCCAGTCAAATCAAGAGTAATAATTTACAAGTTCAAAAGTTCATAAATATCAAGAAGAATTAAAATATTTTTTATAGAAAACCAAACAATTTAATGGCCAACAGCAGAAAATAACGACTAATTTCATATAAAATAATGGATTAACGTAATATAACTAGATTTACTTTAATTTTGCCATTTTCTAAACTTTCTTTAAATATTTTATATTTTGCAAAAATTAACTTCGTATGTTTTTTTGGATAAAATCTGTTATACTCCGTTCATTTGCCGATTTTTTGGTTGCGTTTCCAAACTGTATAGGGAAACTCGCAAAAAAATCGGTTGCCACATTGAGGAATAGCCGCCGCCAACCGCCGCCGTATCGAATTGCAGGGCGGCTGACGCGGCAGGGCAGCAAATCCATCGGCTGATTGGTTCGAATCAAGTAGAGGAGCGGCGCATTAATATCTCTGATGTATTGATCAACTTAATGTATATTTCCTGGCCGTCGCAATAGGGCGGCTACGTTGGTGGAGGCGCCGGGCGCCTCTGCTACAACGCTACGCTCCTCGTCGACCTCCTCTTCCTCTCCCTGACTCTGACTGCCACAATGCCAACCTAATTTCCGACGATGTACGCGACTATTGCCAACTGGCAATAACAGACACGAACCGTCATTATCTAATTTACCATCGGCTTTCATGCGCGCCGCAAGACGATGAGGAGGGGCGAGTGGTAACCCAGCCGCAAATTCCGCCGTTTTTTTTTCCTCGCTGCATTCCCGTGGATAAAAATGAAAGTTTTCCGAGGCAAATATTTGCGGTCGTATATTGTGTTTTGGAATATTTTACATAATAGTCGAAAACACGCTTATAAGCATTGCCTGCGCTCTCTCGGCTTCCTGGTTGTATGTACCCGGTGAAAGTAAAGGAAGTGGGACAGGCAGAACTTGGAGGGATAAGCTCGCTGAGGAAAAACGGGCGAGTCGCGCTGCATTAATATTTAAAGAGCGCTTATTCTGGCTGGAATTGTAACCTCTGGGGAGGTTTTAGTCCGTTACGGTTCATAATAAAATGTTTGTTGCTAAAGAAATTATTACGTTGTGACCGCGTAACCGATCCTTCCCCTCAGCCAGAAATTTAGCCTTTTAAAATGTATAAAATAATTGTTCATATTTTCGTTTCTTTAACGTATAAACCGTGTTATTGAAACGAAAATAGAGCTTTAGAGTTTTTTCTAGAGTTTGTCAATATACTTGCTGATAAAAAATGTTTAACTTTCTAATAATATCAAAAGAATGAAGTTAAAGATTTTGACATATATATTTTTCGGTTGTTTGCTTTAATAGGTTTTTATTTTGGCGTTTCTACCTCGACAGGTAGATACAAACAAAGAAGAATGCAATAAGCCACGCGCTCTAAAACGGACATTTTCTATTAAAAATGTAAAATGTTGGTACTTTGGGAAATGCATACATAATGCCCTCATGCCAAGTGGATGTTGAAAATGCCAGGCGAATACCGAGGCAGGCGGGCGTAAATACACCCGCTGAATATATCGCTGAAACCAGCCACTTCCGATGGTTAGTTATAACAAAAATTTAATTTCGTAAAAGCCCACTTTGGTCATATTAAAAATAGAAATTTTTACGCGTCTGTAGATCCTGCAATACCTACATAGCTGCGGTCCTAGAGAGTGTAGTCCTGCAAACGTGCAGGATACAGCCCTCCAAACCTACATGCTTCCACTCCTGCAAACCAGCGAGCATGTTAGATAGAGGATGGAAGAGAGCAACAGTGGAATTTACCAATTTACCAATAGAAAAGCGGAATAATTTACAATCATGCCGCCAGCAGGACCCAGCCGGGTGCCACCCAAACACCGATCGGGTTTTCCGCCGGTACGCAGCGACATTTGGTAGTCATTGGTCGTAACGTTGTTCCGCAAAGCACCCTGGAAAACCCAACACACATGTGGCGACTTTGCTTACACCCACTACGACCAGCGACGTCTCTACAACCAGCGAATCCGGGTGTGGGTATTTCGGGCCGCAGTTTTGCACCAGTGTTACCCCACATCGGGGGCAGAAGAACCCGGAACCGCCCGCCCCCCGCAACACACACTCTAATGCCGGAGCAATTTATTCGCGTTGTTGCACCAGCGCCAGCCGCACCATAACACGTAGCGTAATCTAATAGCATGTAAGTTAACGTGTAATACGCGCGGAAAATTTCAGTCACGTCAGACGCGGTGTTTAATATATATTCGAATCAAGATGCTAGTCATTAGTGTCATCTTGCTGTTCGGAATTTAGATATTACGACGCTGTAGTATGCCAACCAGCATGCCCTTGCCTGCATTAGCAGAGAGTTAGAGCAGAAGCAAGAGCAAAAGCAGGAGTGAGTAAGTGAGTGCGGGTTTATGCTGCTAGTACGTTCGTGCAGGACACGGTGAGGAAGCGGAAGGATTTGCACTAGGACGTGTCGTGTCGACGCCAGCAGACGCATTGAATTGAAATTTGCTAGTTCTTGAGAGCGGCGAAATTACAGCTGACCATATAAATTTGCATACGAAGCCCCCTTTTAATATCAAGCGTTTCCCACGCCTTCGTTCTCGCCCTTTTGACTGATGGACACACAATTTGTCTTTATATTTAACCTCCGCATCGTCGAAACGCTGGTTTTATGCTTATTTCGTGCAACTGGAACATATTATACTCATATAACTTGACCTATATTGTTTTAGATTATTTCATTTCGGATATAGAGACGTTTCAGATATTTTATGATGTTATTAAGACACGGATTACATTTTATATAGACAAAACTATTTATTTTATGGGTATAATCGAATTCATAGTGAAATATAGACATTTTAAACTGAATTAACTTCTTAATTTATTTATTGAATAGGTATTTGTTATGGTTTTATGAATTCTGAATATTGCATGCGTCGAATGCCAAGAAAACTCGCTTGCCTTGCTTATGGGGTATTTACCAAAGCAGAATTTTTTTTGTTATATACTTAGTCAATAACCAAACTATTCAAGAATATTTCCTCAGAATTTCAAGTCGGTACTTGCAATATTTGCGAAGTTATAGATCAAACATATATAATATATAATCAAAGATATATAATATTATAATTACGCAACTATAAACGCGTTTTTTGCGTACACGATCGAGAAATTTCTACTTAACCAATTTAACTGAATGATTGCTCATTCCATAGTTAATTAAATTCTCCAGTATATGACGTCCCTTGTCGTCTCGAAAAAATATATATTTGCATATTTTCGCCAGTTTTTATGTCGAACTTTGCTGCGAAAAATGCAGTTTAACGTTAAGACAGCTTAAAAACATTCAATTTTAACTTTTCCTTGAAAAAACTCGACATCATATTTAAGAAAATTTTATATACTTTTCATAAACGTTTTGGTTTTTCGTTTCTGATCAAAATTAAGGACGATAGAGTGTACGCAAATGAATAATACAAAAAACGAGACGATTTAAACTTGGCATATATTTTTAAACATCGCTTTTTAAATAAACTTAGCTGCTGAATTATGCATTAAATTGTCATCTAAAATTTATAACGTTTTCTATTATAGAACCTGAGAAGAAAATTCGGAAAATAGTGTATTTTTCTGTTAGTAGTTCTGTCCTTAAATACTCGCTTGGCATGCTACCGCGGCTAATCTGGGGTTAATAAGACTTGTATTTATTATTTGATGGGCGACGACTTCAGGACGCATATGAATAAATCTCTTCATCTTCCCATTGTAGATTCAGACTTTTAGGTTATTAAAATTTTCTTATAGAAATGAAGAAAATCACAAAACCACTAGGAGAATACATTTTTAACTTAATATAAAACATTTATAAATAAACTACCTCTTTAATCAGCAATAATAAGCAACATTTTTAAAAGAAACGGCTAACAGGTCTTCAAAACTAACCCTGATGAAACCACAAGCCTCTGGAAAGATTTCCAGGATAATAAATGACTTTCCAGGCACTCGTGAGGCTTATTACGTAATATAAGACACCACTTAATCCTAATTTGTATATTGACCTACAGTTTGTGCAATCTTGCGGTGGTGGAGCCAGTGGAGCCGGGGCTTCCCGCATGCTGCTCGCTTATCCATGCGCGTGGAAAAACAAGCAGACCGCCTCTCGAGTGCATCCCCAGACGGTCGTTGGAAATAACGAATCCTCCAGCCCCTCGCTGCAGCGCTACCTTCGTGAACGAGTTTCGGGCCGCCCGCCGCTCACCGCCGCCGATCTCAAGCTCACGTCGCCTCTTTACACCGGCACAACCAGGTCGGAACGAGAAAAAAATGGGGGAATGGACGAAGCCGAAGAGTGGCCATCGTGCATGCGAACGGCTTGCTAAGTACGAACCCGAATGCGTCGGCTAGTAGCTGCTGGTGGCGGATGCCTCGCATGGATCTCGAAGGAAACGAGTCCATTTTCCCAGCTTAACGAGGCGCCATCGTTGTCTTTGCCCCATTTGCGGGCGCATTGCGAATAATGATGGTCCGTCGATTAGTGCGAAAAATACAGTTGCTGGCGACGGTAGAGACGGTGGCGGTGGCGGCGTGCGCAATTTACAGTTCGATTTCCGCTTTAGTTATCCGCTTAATTGAAGCAATCACGCCTGCATAAAGTAATTATATTTAATTACCTGCTTTTGCGTTTGGTTTCTAACGTTTTCGCCTCTCTTCGTCGTTACTTCTCGGTTAGGAGACTCAGACTTTCCTCAGCTTGTAGATCTTTAAACGGTTGTTTTGCTGCTTGGTTGGTCGACGTCGATTTATGTGATTGTGTTTTTTTTCTACTTCATCTTGCGCCACCGTGTCTTCCAGACCGTTACGTCGTCGTCGTCGATTGAGTGTCGTCGCAGGCGGTGTGTCGACGATGTCGACGATCGGGCGTATAGTACCGTATAGCTGCGAAGAATCGATCAAATCTATGGGCTTAAAGAGTGTTGACCTTTTCGTTTTGCCTTCGGGGGCGGCGCCGCTGCCGCCGTCGCTGCAATTACTCGACGCCCGGCAGGCATCGTCTGAACGCGCCCGAACCTTCCACGAGCGAGGAGTCTAATTAAACGACTCGTTAGGTATCGGAATGAAGGGAGTTTTGCGCGTACAGCGTGTCCGCAGCGCGTGGAAAACTGAGCCTTGCTCAATTTTCCGTTGGAAGCGCACAAAATTGAGCGAGTTCAATTTCTAAATACGCTTAGGGCTTTTGGGCATCACCCGAGGCATCGAAGTAATACTCGTACCACTAGTATTTGGCGGTGGGGAGTTACGACGATGCGAAGGAGGCGCAAAAAGTTGATCACTGCGAAGGGAGTCCGAAGTCCACGAACCCCCGCACATGGAACAAGTGCGTGCGTTTCACTTAATGCCTTCACGGTGCGGTGGCAGTGGGTTTCGGGGGTTTGCGCACAAAAAGTCGACATGTACGATGTGCGAGATGACCGAAAACATGATCCTCAAGCTCGGCGAAGGTGGCGAAATGAACTCAAGCTGATGGCGGTGATGGAGTGCCGCTCGATATTGATCAGATGTTCCTAGGGGGTGATCCTGAGGTTGGTCCTTCGTCCTGAGAGTATATGCGTTTGTGTGGATGTATGTCTATATGTATGTATGTATGCATGTATGCCTATATGTTTGCATGTAAGAATGTATGTATAAATGTACGTATGCGAAGAAGGTCTGATGATGGGCTGCCGATCAGCAGACGTAACAAATGTGACAACGCACACCGTCGACGACGACGACGTGGCGTAGCGTCTTGCGACGCTATCTGTATCGGGCATCGCGTCGCAAACAAAAATAGTTCACTGTCGTGTCGGGAACCATTGCGTTCTCTTTCCGTGCGTCGTCTGCTCGGGCAACCGGGACGCCGACACTCTATCACGGTCCTTGCTGCAGCGCCTTCTCTAACACCGCTCTGCTACTAAGAGACAATGAAAAATTCCACTTTATTTGAGAATTGAGATAACTCGCAGCATTTCTCGGTTGTGCGGCGCTGGTTTGGCACTAGAGAATGAAGGAGTTCTTGCCTCCACTACAGATACTATGTCTGCAGACAGACTCTTGGATGTCCCGGTTGTCTGGATGCGAGAAGCATTCGGCGCAATTGTGCAGAGCTGTACATTCGAGGGAGAGAACATTCGTTTCGCTTTTCTTCTCTCCTTCAACTGATTTTCTCGCGTGTTTTCACGATGCGTATATGTTCGTACATTCATCCCCTTACCCTCGCAGCATGTATTTGCAGATGTGCACCAACAATAGCGAATATTACATTTGCAGAAAGACTAATAGCTTCACAGAGTAAGAGATAAAATATAAAACATTAAAAATGCGATGATTATTTCAAAATTCTTTGAAAAGAAAAACACTAATGTTAACCAACTAAAAACACAATTGTTTTTCTTCTAAAATATTTTTTAGTATTTTACATAAATGTGATATTAGAAGTCTTCCGATTTTTCTTTTAGAACGACTGCGAATGCCCAATTGGTATTTGCATGAAAATGCGAGGTGATAAAAATGCGAAAACACATTAAGCCAAAGTTGCAATTCGCACGCAAAAATGTCGCCGATATTACCCCTTTTCTGCAGCGCTTCCTCCTCGGGTCGTGTGCATTGAGAAGAGGCTCTGAAAGCACTAAAACGCACTTTATTCTGGGTCGCGGCCGCCTCCGCCACCTCCGCTGCGGGGAAAATTCGCGCAGTGTTTAAGTGCAGACGTATAAAATTGATTTTATTGCGGAAATTCCTATTTGTTAAGATAATATATCAATTTTACAATGCGACGTGTCTTGCAGTAAGTAATAATAACGGTTCGGCGCTTCAATAAATCCGAAATGGCGGTGGGGCAGTGTGCGAACAGCGTAAAGAGCAAAAGACGCTCCGTCGAAGATATAAAGCGATAAGGAATTGCGGTTTTCAATATTCCAACTTTCCAATGCAGCGTTAAAACATTAATTTCGGAATTTCCGATCGAACGTCAGAATCCTTTGGCCGTTGCCCAAACACACAGTGTTTGAGAGGCGGCTGTAATCGGCGCGGCACACGCCATCATACCGCCCTCCGCTGCCTCCTCTCAAAACCCCAAACGAATACGTACATTTCAATATTGGCGCTTGTAAATGCCAAAAATGATCTTAAATTGGCCTTTTGCACTTGCACACTGCCACTGCTAGCCTCATTTTATCATTTCCTCTATCGCCTGCCAACATGCCGTCGCCGCCGTCGGTCTTGTGGGGCGGCAAAATGCGTTGCAATCACCCGGCACTGTGCTGCTGTATGTATGCTGCGTTTTCGTCGACGGGGGGTGGGCGGCTACGCATAAATTACACACGTAGCAAGGTGCTGAAAACGTGCGATTTGCATAATGAAAGTTTTCTTTTTTAATTGGATTGTTTTCCTGCGGTGCATTGTGCCGCCCGCCCGCCCGACCACCACTATCGGTGTCGATCACCGCGTGTTTTCGCCTCGCTTCGTTATTTTTCCATTTTCCCTTCGCGCACGTGCTTTGTTAATTTCGGGAATTCGTTCAGGTCGCACGCGAACAATTTAGCAGGCCTGTATTTCAATGTATTACATTGTGGTATTCAAAAAAACGCAACAAAACACCATTTAAAATGGTAATTATAAAATGCATTACTGCACGAATCGGCTATGATTTTTATTATTATGCGAAATTGTATACGTTGGCAGTAAGGAACTTACAAATTACAATCGTCATTGTATTTTAGAAAATTTCTATATGGTTTGTATCAAGAGTATCGAAAAATAGCAAAGGCGCCATCTATTGGTAGATTATTAAAGCTTTTCAATGGATATTTTTTTGATAAATTTTGTAACCGCGTAAAGTTTGTTTTTTTTTTCAAAAGCGAAAATTAAAAATTTGAGACTAAAAGAATACGAATGTCTAACTCAATCCTGACGGCGCGTCGCGACGTGCCGTTGTTTTGTCTTTCGCCTGTTTGCCCACCCTCAACCGCTGACAGTGATAAACAAAAGCGATAATGATAGCGACGAAGCAAGCGCCCGAGAGCATTATTGTTAGCCTCATCTCTCGGCTTATCCCCCAGACGCTCCACCATCGTCGTCACCGCCTCCGCCACAGGGCCTCCGCCGGCGGCAACTTCCGCCCCGAATTCGAGATTTTTACCTCAGCAAGCAGGAGCGATGACGACGAGTGAAATACTCTTCTTTTCTGCCTTTACTGCAATTTTGTGACTTAACTGCTAAACTTAGGAATAACAAAACGGTTTAAACCTCCAATAGTTCTCGAAGTTTTTCTTTTAAAACTTGAAAACTGTTTACATTGCGGTCGAAAGTTTTTTTTAAATAGTTGGTGCACGTGCACAATAAATGTGCTTTCTGATTGGCTTTAGTGCTTGGTTGAAAGGACGAGATGCAAAGTGAAAATTGTGATAGAGGAAATAGGACGAGAGCTTTCTGTGCCAAATGGGTGGGGGTGCAATGCGGTGGAAAGGGGGTGGTTGGAGAGTGTAAAGGAGTACAGGGGTTCTCTTGTGTTTCGGTCTTTCCGATAGTTTGTTCGCGTGCATCACACAACCCGACGCAAGTTGTTGTAATTAATTAGAAATTAACTATTCAGTAAGATTTCGGTGCGAAGCGTGCGCGAGCTGTGAACTCTCCGCTCACCCTTTCGTCTCCTTCGAAGAAGAGGTTCTTGTTGTGTGGCATAATGGCGCGTGGTGTGCACATGCTTGGCGTTTCGTCGTTCCACTTCACTCCTGGCTTCTGCCAGACTTCTTGTTCCACGGTCCGATTGCCTTGGATAGACGCACAGAGCCCACCCGCGTTTCGCAGGTCCCCGGGAAGTCTCCGGGTCCAGTATGCCGCCTTAATCTGACCCCTTGCGAAGTTTTGAGGTTGGCGCCGCGTATCGGCAGCTATTCGGGCGGCACGACATCGAAGAAAAGCGTTCGATGTTCCAGCGCATCCCGGGTACCGTCCAATATCTCTTCGAAAGCATCTCCTTCCCTCGTGCCTTCCGTGCCTTGACTCCTTTGCTTCTCCAGACTAACTGCTGACCACAAGCAACTCCAACTCGGGAATCTAAATTGATTACTTGTTTGTAATTAACTCTATTAATAGAGGAATTTTGTCGTGTCGATGTGGGTTGAATTATGCAACGCACTCTTGAGTCTCTATGCTTGAGAGAATCTCACCGACTTTGGACCACCGTCTGTGAGATCGTCGAAGCTAAGTTTTAGCAATGCAAATGGATTTCGTGTGCGTTGGTGCGGCTGGGCTTTGTCCTCAAACCCGGTGGAGACGTTGAAGATACAGATTTTTGTTTGAGGTGCCCCACACTTTGCCTCTGCCTTTGCGCCGGAGAAAAACTTGGTGACTAATTTGAATATTTCCGTTATTTCGCCTGCGTCGTCGTTCATTACAGCTGGGTAGGCGCAGTTTGGGGCATACAACTCAGGACCCCCCGTGCTGCCTCCGGCTGCTGGGTTGTAGGGTATCGTGTGCGGGCGACAGCCGTGTGACTTGTAAACAAGAGGTTCTGTCTTGCTCGTCGCTCATGCTCCACCGATTCTACGTTCTTGTTACTCGAGCGTTTACAGCACGGAAAGACGTCTTCGCATTCGCAATAGCGGAGTTCGGGGAGGATTGGGTAGCGGTGGTGGCGGCGGCACGGCTGGCAGAGCTTTTATCGGTGTTCAGTCACGGCGTTTAAACGATAAGACAATCCGAACGCGATTAAACAATGCGACTGTATCTACAAGCAGCGTTTTACTCAGCTTGACTTGACGCGCTTCCCGTTTTCGCACATCGCACATTGCGAAAATCGGGAAGCGTACC
Source organism: Mimaenictus wilsoni (assembly GCA_027575185.1). Lineage (NCBI taxonomy): Eukaryota > Metazoa > Arthropoda > Insecta > Coleoptera > Staphylinidae > Mimaenictus > Mimaenictus wilsoni. The sequence goes on along the minus strand of JAODAC010000017.1, from coordinate 621,804 downwards.
GGCGGCAGGCGTCTTAATTAATTCATAACGCGCGGGGCCGGCATCTTAATGCTGCCTAGTCTGGGAACGATGACAATCGTAGTTTTGTCTCGGAATTTGACGCGTTGATTAAATGGATTTGTTCGGTGCCTGTGTTTTCCGAAATGCATTTGTCGAAGCGGATTACCTGTAGTATATCTGTGTCGCTTCGTCAAGTTTGGAACAGAAGAGTACTGACAGGTTTAGGAACAAAAGATGTTGAGAGAAGTTTAGAATTCCAATAATTTATAAAATACTTATTTTATAATTTTATAAATAATTATTTCCAGAAAATGACTGAATATTCACGTTGGTATTTTCCTTTTCCTTTGTTCGTTCCGGTGACGTTTATTAATAGTAATTTAAAAATAGTAATCGATCTTTGAAAAAAAATGGTTGAAAGGTTGAAAGGAAAATTGAAATCGGATAAATAGAAGATTTATAACATATAGAGTGGCGTTTGTATAGAGCTCCAGAGCAGTCCGTGGAGGGGTAGCCCGCGTAGGTGAAAACCGTGGAGTAAGCGTATTTCGGCATTTACACACCGAGTTCCAGGTTCCTTTACGATGGTTTCCTCCAAAGAAGATTTTTCCGATTTTTGATTAGGATTGGTGATTTTTCTACTATTATTATTATCTTACTAAACATTTCTTGCTGGTAATCACAGTTGTTCCCCTTGGGAATTTCTAAACACCTAATTGTATTTTATCATCGTAACCTCTCAAAAATCTCCCAAAAGTCCTCTATAAAAACAATCAGACTCTAGACTTCTAGCAACAATAGTTTATAAGCTTAAATAGTCAGGAACCTACTATGAATGCCTTAATCAAAAAAATCAAGTAGAAATAAACATTTTAGTGAATTTATGCAACAATTAATTAAATATTCGCTTAGCAGACAGTTATTGACACAGTCGTTTTACTCTCAGGATTTTTTCTTCTTTGCTGTGCGGAAAGTGGGTGAGATTTGAGACGCAGGAAAATCATTAGAAGCGTAGCGCCCATTTTCCTTAACTGTCGCACAAATGTACACATTCTTTGCCGCGCGCGCTGGAAAACCTCCGCCGGAATGAAGTGAACGCGCGCGCCTCCTTCGTCCTGATTATTGCCGCCGCCGTGTTCCTGCTAGCTCCTCTGCTGCCTGCAGCACCACCGGCTGTATGTACGCCGCGTCCTGGCGGTACTTGGGCGAACGACTGGTGGTGCATTTGTCAAGGGTCCTTGATGAGCATCGCTCTGAGCCGCCTGCCAAGTCGCGTTTTCTCCGCAGTTTCCCAAAACCCCTCCCGGCACGCCACGGCACGGCGGCAGGCCGCGGGACGGGCCGGGATGGAACGTTCTCTCGCAGCTTCTTGCTGCGCTTGCAAAGTCTGCTCAAGTGCCGCGGCGTTGCGCGTGCTGGAAGTGTAACAAACACATACATACAAACACCCTCACATGAACACGTACAAACACCTAGATACATACACAAAACGCGTACGTATAGGTACACACAGACGTACACTTACAAGACGTACGCAGGAAAACGCGTACAAGGACGACACGCTCGGTGCAAATAGGACGGCGTAAAAAAGTCCTCCTCCTGCTGAACTGCCCCCTGCATCCTCAACCTCCTGCCGCACGATATAAATCGGTCGGCTTTAGGAATTAACATAGTTTCGCCGTCGTTCGCGTTGTGCAAAGCGCGAATTTTCCCGTTTACCGACGCCCGGAGTGGCTTCTTTAGGAAGTTATTAGATACATTTCCACAGTTTTCCAGCAAATTGAGACGCTAGCCAGCTAACGCAGCACAGGGGTTGCCGCGCGAAAGCATTTCCGAAGGGATTAAAATGCAATTATTAACTTCCACATGGAATCGAAGCTTCTCTCGATATTTCCTGCACACCATTCGGTGGCGGACTCGCTTGCCCCGCATCTTTTTTTCGATTATTTTCTTTCCCGTATAATGGCAATTGTAATCGGCTTTCATTGTTCGGCCCGTCATTTTTTTTTGCGGACTGTAGCTGTGGCTTGCGGGAAGGTCGCACATTAGGACAGCATTGTTTGTCCGAAGACGCTCATTAGTCGTTACGACTTTGCGCATCTCACCTCAGAAGTTGTCACGACAGAAGGAGTCGACCTGTCGCCACCTTCTCCATCCTAACCTTCGGCGATGAGGAAGGGAGGGAGGGTGGGTTTGGATGAAGAGATGGTTATGGTGACGAAGGCGCGCTAATAGTTAGTAGTTTGTGGGTGGTTCGAGACGGATTTACTATGAGGCCATCAATCAATCAAGTCCGCTGGACGTTCGGTTAATACCACCGTTTTATTGCTGTTAAAATAAATCTTTTAAGATCATTATCTAAAAATAATGAAAGTGTATAGCTTTCTTTTGCTACGCCAACGATGATTTATTGGCCCCGAAGACGAACATCTATGATTGTTCTTCCTTCTTCAGTCTTTACGTGAGTCCTTACTTCTTCAGACTTTCCTACGTTACTCCTTCTTCAGTTCTTTCTTCGTAAGTCCTTCCTTCTTCAGTCTTTTCTTCGACAGTCATTACTTCGTCAGTCCCTACTCAGCAAAAATGGAAGAGATCACATTATTGGTCATCGCTTTAATTAGATTTTTAGTGCTTTGCTCCCTACAAGTTTTCCTTTCAAAGTTCCTTTTCTTTGAAGAGTATTACTAGTATTACGAAAGTTTATGTGCGAGGAGATGTGCATTATTCGCAATTTCGGTCGTAGGAGTTACATAGTTTCCCATTGAATAAAGAAAGATAGTTAGTTATAGAGTGAAGGAGAGCGTGAGTGAGAAACCGTGTGAGAGAGGGAGTGGTAGAGAGTGTAGAGGAATGGAAGGGAAATCATCCTAGATTTTACATTAGCTTTAATCGACCCAACCATAAAGGAGCTAAATAAAGTGGATCAAGTTGTTGAACAATTGGCAGCGTTCAAACCATGGCCCTTCGGCTACTCACACACACACACACACACACACACACACACACACACACACACACACACACACACACACACACACACACGCGAAAGAGACCTTTGTGAGGTTGTATCAAAAGGAGAGAGAAGCACAGTATCGATCGAAACTTTATTTCAATTTCTAATAATAGGCGATGGCTAAGCCGGGTGCACACATTGGTCAGCTAAATTCGTATAAATTTATTCAACTTGCCGACACCCGAAGCGCGCGCTCGCACGCTCTTTCTCACTTTCGGATTGTGGCAAAACAGTCTGAGCGACGGCAGTGACGGCGGCAGTGGCGGTGTTGGTGGTGGTAGCGGCACAAGAGGCAGCAAATTCACCGCCGTGCACGTACAGCTGGCATACGTGCTTCCCGGCTATAAACAATAATGACGGGAGGGGATTTCGCATTTTAATCCGGTTTATTTGAAGAATATGAACATTACTGCGACACTCGAGCGCTGCCAGCTCACCCTGAAAGATAAGCCCGTTGGTGGTGGCATTTACACTTAGTTGCACGCCGTCAGAGCCGCCACCAACCGCCCTTTCAACTGTAACGCACAGTGCAGGGCGCAGAAAGAACGCAACTGTCGAGGATCGTGTCCTCGTGTTTGTTTTCTAATTCACCACCCCTTATCCCATACCAAGCGCTTTTAACGCTAAGCTTTATTTACTGGCGCCCGCGACGGATTTGTTGCTATAATATGGCAGATATCCACTTGTCCCTTGTCCCTCGTGCTTCCTCGCTCCCAAATCGCCTTCTCAACCGAGATGTGGCTAAATGCCACTTGAAGTGATCACAAACTTTCTGCGCGAACGACTAAAACGCTTTGTATGTTGTATTAACGTTTTCGTCGCTTGATTTATCTACTTGCGAATTGTTATTGTCGGTATTATATGACCACCTTCATAAATAATAAGCCAAATACACAATAGATTTCCAGTTCTCCAGGAAAAGTCGAGTCGTTACATTTATTTGGACTGCGTTCTAAAATCCACGCTGTAAGCAGCCAAGTAAGGACAAGCCAAGAAGTTTGTCTGATGGCGGAGGCGCCAGGTAGACAGGTTTCCTGGCTATCGAAAACAGGGTTGTATTTCTTCCAAAACCTCGTTCCTCTCCAACCCACCTCCTCCAAAACTGACTCTTTCTCTCACATATTTATACGAGTATAGTTGCGACGGCGCTCCTACATTTCGTCCATAGTCCAATGGCGGCGGGACCAAATGTAGAAGCCCCCCACCGACGTAGTTATACATCTCCGAAAAGTTTGCAGCGTGAAATATGTGGTCCGGAATTGCTGATTATCTTTTTCCCCACAGCCTTTCTTCTGCACGGTCGGATCAGGTTCCGTGCCAAGTGCATACTGTTTGTGCTTATTTTTGCGCCGGCTGAAATATGACTGCAGACATCCAAGATAACCAGATAACCGAAACGGATTTGCTGGAATTAAGAAAATTTCGAGTTTGATGAAATGCCGCTCAAATATGGCGGCACATTGTGTGGTTATTCCGAAAGTTTCCTCCAAACTTTTACACACACAAAAAAAAAACTGCAACTCAATTTCGTTTTATTGCCGCGCCGGGTTTGAAGGCGGCCGGAAATCATGCGCTTTTCTACTTTTTATATTTCCGTATATTGTCTGCCTTCCGACAGGCGAAGAGGGCCATCGATTGCCCGCAGGAATCTGCCTCCTCACGGTTTCCGTTGAGCGGCGTTGAGGACCTAGAGGACCTACGTTGTGGGTTGTAAATTTAACCGAGCGATGGTTAGTAGGTAGTAGCCATCGAGAGGGATAGTCCCTCGATGGCTACTACCACCCGCTTTGACTATAGTATGGCGATGTGGCGTGTGGCCATGGCCTCATCCAATTGCCATTGCTACCCGTGCTATTAAGAGTCGGATGGCGTAAAATGCCATATGTGCGGGTGCAATAAAAGTTGCGTGCCGCTATTAAGATTGGCAATTAAGGACTTATGATGGTCTTAAATCCGGACATATTTGCAGCATTTGATAACATAATTACCTCCTGTCGTACCATGAATCTTTCCGTAATGTCGTTAGGACCAATAGGCAAATGCCTGTCGCCGAATCGCCATCGTCATCGGCGTGGCGGCGTGATGGTGGCGGTTTTGTGAGGCCAGCCGGAATAATAGGCGGTCGCGCTGCGCTGCGAAGCATCTTACAACGCCGCCCCCTGTTACCATTCCTCAGCTAGGGATTTAGCATCCTTCGTCTCGTCGCGTCACCACCGTCTAGCAGCGAAGGCGACGGCGACGGCGACGCTGGCATATTAAACCCGTCGATGCGTTACATTGTTACGCTCATATAGATCTTGTTATGCGATCATCTTGCTGGAGAGTTGGAGCTAAGCGAGCTAATTCGCCAGTTGCTCCTTGGAGGATTGTAAACCTTCGACTGCCACGTTTGCAAGATGACCCTCCCAACCTCCCATCCTCTTCGCCACCCATTCTTACTACCTCCCATCATCACAACTTCTCGTTCTTCCTACCTCCCATTCTCCCAACCACCCAACTATCCAACCAACCTCACAAAATCAAACCAAACCATAAATTCTAATACAGCAGGAATAAGGAGATAAGAGGTATAGTAGCTATCTCCCCATTCCTCCGTATTAATATTTCCAAGTGCAAAATAAACCCTTGCAGGGCTTGAAGTGAAAAATGATGAAATAATTTCCTTCAGGTTTGATTCTTGGCAGGAATTCTGTTCGGCAAATTTATGTCGTTGATGCCCACCGAGGAGATTATCGTAATTAATAGGAAATACAGCAATTTCATCGTGTTGCAATGAGTAAACCAATATTGGCCTCGGTATTAATCTTGTATGGGTTCCGAATGCGCGGCGCGATACAGCTTGATTTGCATTCGCTGCCGCCGCCGCCGCCACGCAAACACGCGCAGCCGCAGGGTGCCGTGGCGGTCGTATTGGTAACTTAATTACAAAGTGATATCTACCGTGATTTATTATTGCACTGCGCCGCCCCTCGGCTTGAAGATCTCACGCGCGGGCGCGTGAAAATCCACTCAATCGCTAGTGTTGTGGTAGCTGCTTGATTAAAAAGACACGGGAATCAATACGGGGGCGCCCGGCACATATGCCCTGGTTCGCAGAAAGATCGAAAATTAATTAAAATCTTCTGTCCATTTGTCATATTGCTCCGGCGGTGGCACGGCGCGGCGCGATGGTGGAAAAAATTCCCCGGCACGAACGTGATTAATTACAAAAACGCAACATTTTTCGATTCGAGGCGCACTCGTCTATTTCCTAGTCGCATCAGGGGGGAGGAAGCGTAGCAATAATCGACTGCATCCTGCCCATCGACGAAGCAATCTGGGCATGTATTTTGCGTGTTGGCGCTCTATAAATCGCGTTCCTTTAGCTGGTCTTATCTAGAACTAATCCCTTGCTAAAACGTCGTAAAAAAGGAGCACCCGGCATAGGGGTTGCTCTATCGGGGTAGTTACATCGATGGTGACGCACAGATTTACCTATATGTGCGTACCTCCCTCACATCATCATCATCATCATTCAATATCCATTAACTTCGGGTAATAACTGTTGTAATAACCGTTTTTGGAAGGAGGGGTTTGGGAGACCCCTTCAAGCTCTTCTTAGATTAAAATTAATCTTGAAATATGCTATGAGGAGGCCTACGCCTTCCGTTCTGTCACCTCTAACCTTTCCATAGATATTTCCTTGCTGAAGACCAAAATTACTTGTAACCACCAAATTCTGTACACATTTTCTATAATTCATAATTGATCTTATCGAAATCACTTTAAGAAGTAACTCGGTAACCTTTAGCCATACATATTTTCTTGTTCCAAGATCAGAATCCTTTGATTCTTAATTGGCCTCACCCAGACCAGTTTTAAAAGTTCCCAGGAAATTATGGTTAGCCTACCCTTCTATGGGAGTAAAACTAGCTGAAGAGAGATATACAGAGTGGGGTAGAATAGTGTGTAGTGTAGCGAACATAAATCTGGATTACCACAAGTTGTAACTGTTAGCTTTATGTCGAACTCATGTTCGCACGTGGTTATAGAAATGAGTTACCTTCCAAAATGGACCACAAAAGTCATTCGGTTAGAAATATGTCCGATTCCGGTTTAACAGAATCCCAGTCGCTTTGGAGTGGACTGTCGGAAGTGGGCTTATTTAGCTATCCGAAATCCCACACACACCAGAGTGGCCCGCCTCGCCCCAGCGGACGACGTGGCTAATTAAATCTTGTAGCTGCACTCGTTGCCTGGTCTCATCCCGGTCGTGTTTATCTTGTCCGTTATTCCTCGCATGCGGTGGCAGAGAGCGGCGTTTATACGAGTCCCACGCGTGTGCGTCGGAGGGCTAATAGAAACGGCACATGACTGGCCATAATCCTCCTACTTTTGGCTTACTTCAACTGTGGAGACGACGCCGACGCTTGCACAATCACACAATACCTCCTCGTACTTGCCCTTCGTCTTCTTTGTCCTCTTCCTAACGCTAGCCGACGCTCACCTACTGAGGTCTACCCCTCTTTCTTTCCAACGCAGGACAGCTAGCAAATTGATCCAAACGAGGCCCTAATGTTGAATAAATATTAACACCTTTTAGTCTTGAAAATGCTTCATTTGTGCGCTACTAATTGTGCGACGAAACGCGTCAGGGCTATTACGGGAGGGCGCAGAAATTGATTTCTCAGACCCGAAGGGCCATGGCGAACCCCTCCGGAGCGCGCTCCTCGGCGGTGGCGGTCTTCGATCATTCCCTCCTGCCGCGTGCCACCTAAGGGCTGTCGCGACGCAGGCGAAGGTGGAACGCGGTCGTAGTCGGTGGCGGCAAAGACGGCAGTCGGCAGCAGTGGCGCGGCGGCGTCATCCCCTTTTCGATCTTCCGTTCGAACGGCGACCGGTAATGAATTCATGGCGAACGCGATTGCAGCGAGTTGATATTTGTCTCTTCCCCCAAAATGCTCCGCCACCGGCTTCCTCCCTCAGGCGCACAGCGACAGAACGTCCGTCTCCCTCCGTGCAACCCCTACGTAAAGCTATGAGGCGCGGCAGAAACTTGTAGATTGATATCTTCGTATTGTTATGGATATTAATCCGCATAGAGCAACATGGTTGGGAAAGTCAAATGTGACTTATTCGCTTCGCCGAAAATGCGAGTGTCGACATTTACAAATTTCATTTCGTAACTTTCTTCTGCGCTCGTTGTTGCGTTGTTGCCACACGAATTAATCATTTCGCATGACTTTTGCCTTACTTTCAGCGACGTGTGATTAGCGTGCAAACTTCAAACGTGCAGCGCTCCTAAAAAAAAAAGAACTAAATGAAAACAGTAACTGATACCTCTCGGTACAATACGCGCTCGTAAGTTAAATGCCAGCAATTTGTTAAACTAATTGAGCTGATAATTTAAAATTTCGAAATCGCACCATGGGCCCTCGGTTCGGGACGTAAAGTTTATCGTTTTCAATTATTTATTGTATAAACGAGCCGCCACCATTACCAACACCATCGCCCACTCTCTCTCTCGAGTTCGTACAGCTTCGAAATGTATTTTTAAACGACCACCACTCGTGTGCCCAATAAAATGAAATCGAATAAAGCAAAAAGGAGCCGAAAACCAAACCAACCCCGACCAGCAGAGTGACAATAATTACCCACGCCTTCCAATATTGCACTCCGTGCCTAGGCCTTTACTACGGATATATTTTTGGTTTGAAAAATGCTGAGCAGACTAATCGTTTAATTAAATCAAATTAATGTTTCGGGGATGCTTACTCGAATGCACAGGCAGCCGGGGCGGGGGCGAGGTCCCAGTGGAGATATACGGTTAACGGTTATTAGTTTTGTTTATAGTTGCATGCTCTCCCTAGCTGGTTGCTGGACCTGGACGCGTGCAGGTCCAGCATGCTGACCAATAAAACGTTTAATTACTTGTCAATGCCAGACTTATATTGCTATATTATTATCCGCTATAATGTATACTCCTTAATCGTGCTCCTTGGAGTGGGGAGTAGGGGGACAATTATATGTTCTTGGTCATAAGAAAATCCCTGTTTTTCGCAAGTTTATCCCTACTCGTTCTGGAAAGGGCTTCAGGACTGCAAGGGCTGCAATGGGCAGCAAAGGCAGCAAATCTATAAAATTCGTGTTTGCTGCCATTAATTACGAATTACCGACGATAAATTACGCTTCGTTTAAGCCGGCTGACTATTGGGCCTGGTGGTGGTGGTGTAGTCGCGCGTATTAAACGCGAAAAAGTTTAATTGAAAATTTTTGGCGAAGAATTTATGAGCCTGAGTGCGATTATCGCATACCAAATAATTGAATACGTTCGTTTCACTTGCGAGAGTCGTCGCGTTTTGGCAAGGGGGTGGTTGAAAGAGGGTGGTTGGAGATGGTTGGAGGTGTTCGGAGGTGGTTGGAGCTGGTTGGTGAACCGGTGGTGAAGGTGTAAGGTTGCTGGGAAGGACGAGGGCAAGCCGGGCAATGATTTCGCACAAACATTTCGAGTTTTGGGGCCACACGCCCGAATGGCGATGAATAATAAATAGGAAAGGGATAAATTTCGGCGAACTGAGTGATTTTCGATGTTTTGGCAAACGTAGCGAACGGGCGCGACTGTGTTCGATCAAGACTTGATGTGCATACAGGCAAACCGGAAACGGATGACATTTCCACACGTTACCTTTTTCTTGCACGTTTACTTTCGCGTCCCACCGATCTGCGCCTCGCTTTGTAAACGACGACCTCAGTGTAAGCAATTAGAATTGTCATAGCAGTTTGACTGACATGCTTTTTAGGTGGTAAATGAATTTACTTATTTGCAAGACCTTTTTACCTGTACATTATTTAAGGTGCACTAAAAGAAAGGCTAAATATTTCATTGCAAGTAACTTTGTGGGGTTATTTGTAAATTCGTACATTTAATCGAAATTATTTTGTAACGACAGAAAAGACTTCAATTTACATAAAATAGAAAGTGAACGTTTATTTGCTCGGCTATTATATGTATTTTAATGTTGTTAATAAATTTGTTTAGTTCTTCTTTTTTTTTAGACTTTATAAATTGTTGAAAATTATTGAAAAGAAATGTTCTGTTTACCAGTCGCTATTTGTTGCTGCTCCCGCTTTCGCATGTATTCCTCAGCAGATCCATCGTAAAGAGTAGAGTTCAAGGTGACCAAGGTTCAATAAAGAGTATGTTGAGAGTCTTTCACGAATCACCCCACGAAATTAGTTCGGAAAACCAGTCGTAAATTAACGATTCCCGTATCGACTCTCTAAAAATTATACGTAAGACTTTAAGACCTTTAACACCTTGAAGGGTATTCATTCTGAACACTTGTAAGCCTGTAGATAAAACTGTGCGAGTTACTCTTTCTGTTAATGTATTAATTACGATTCTAACTTTAATAGAATAAATACTACAAAGCGTTAAAACCCCGACATTTATTTATAAACACCCATTGAATTCAAGAATAAAATAAATTATTTAATTTTTTATAAAGTTATGGAACGTTATCACTTATTAGCTTGACATTAATATATTTTGATGTCCTTTATACATTTGCTTAGTTTTACTAATAAAAAAGCTCATAAAATGCTGCTACGTTAGCAAAAACCAATACAATGTTGTATTGTTGTTTATAAATGAATATCGGGGTTTAACACTTTGTAGTATTCGGCACATGAAACTTAGAAGCATAATTATTACATGAAATACCAGAGCAACTCAAACAGTTTTACCTATAAGCTTACTTTCTTTAAGAGTTTGTAAACTGTAGGAGGTAGAAATCTTTTTGTTCAATAATCACAAATTGTTGTTTCTACCGCTTTCTAGTGAATGCTTTTGCACACGTATCGTAAAGGGAA
>JAODAC010000017.1:560157-610840 GCA_027575185.1 Mimaenictus wilsoni | reverse complement strand
AAGTGTGGAGCATATCAGAAATTGTTTCATGTATAACCCGATGAAATTCGTTCGGAAAGCCAGTCGTAAATGAACAATTTCCGTGAAAATTATACGAAAACACCTATCACTACTAATTATTACATGAAATACAAGAGCAACTCAAACAGTTTTACCTATAAGCTTACTTTCTTTAAGAGTTTGTAGACTGTAGGAGGTAGAAAGCTTTTTGTTCAATAATCACAAATTGTTGTTTCTACCGCTTTCTAGTGAATGCTTTTGCACACGTATCGTAAAGGGAAGGGTACGGGCCCACCAAGGGTTGTTGATGAAAGTGTGGAGCATATCAGAAATTGTTTCATGTATAACCCGATGAAATTCGTTCGGAAAGCCAGTCGTAAATGAACAAATTCCGTGAAAATTATACGAAAACACCTATCACTACCTCCCTACCTCCATATCTTTTTTAGTTAGTACCGACTTTAAGGCCACGAATTGGGCTTATATTCGACACTTGTAAACTTTTATACAAAACTGTTTTAGTTGCTCTTTCTTTTCATGTATTAGTAATGATTCTAACTAATAGGATAAATATTACAAAGCGTTAAAACCTCGATAATCGTTTATAAACCCACTCAATTCTATAAACTTGATTTTGGATTGCTTAAACAAATATTACTAACAATATATGAATGTAATAAGAAACTATATACCATAATAAAATAAATGATACGACCATATTAAAAGATAACAGAATATCAAGTAAACTACATGGTATTTTGTACACAATTTACGTACATTTATGACGGATGTCGAATATCGTTCGTGCCTTACCGAATTTAGCGTTTTATTTAGCCGCATCAATAATGCAGGCGCCATCGTTATTGTGGCTACTACATACTGATTGTGTTTAGTTGCTGCTGCTGCTAGTCGGAATGTAAATAGACCGACCACATTGCCCTATCATTAGTCGAATATAAGGTATCGATGATATCAATATCGGCGACGCGCGGCGCCAAACGAAATATCAATCTACCAAACACACACACACACACACACACACACACACACACACCAACAAACGCACGACTGTACTGAATCCCACATTTTCTCCAAAGCCCTGTATCCCCAAAGCTGTGACATATATTAGTCCTTCGTCCGTTCACAGTAGTCTACGTACCTGTCGCTTACCAGTAGAAGGCTTTATTCCTAAATATAAACGCACAGAAACAGAGAGAAAAACATGTTGATGGAGAAAAAAAAACTAAGAGAGACGTAAAAAAGATACGAACAGAGGAAAAATAATACGAAAATACGAAATCAAATAATAAAAAAATCACAACCGATTGATAAGATGGTTTGAAGAGTCATTCTCTTTCAGCCATTGTGATGCCGTTGCCGCCTTCGGCATGGACAGCGGCGCCAGAATGTTTACACCAAGGTATGTCAGACGCCGCCTCCATCCTGCCGCTGTTACTCTTCTTTACGATGTCTTTTTATCACATTATATATATACTTGGATGCACTATTTTCTTATAATCAATGTTTTTATTGATGTTTTATACATATCCTTATATATAATTGAATATAATTATATATAATTTATTACAATTTTATGAAATTAATATATTTTTTAAAATGATCTAATTAATTTTGGTGTTTTTTGAGAATAAATTTCAAATGTAATGTGCGTGCGTGACGCTTTGTCGTGCCTCCTGAAACTCTGATACTTTTCACATGGAATATGTCTATTTACCGCCCCCCTTAAAGTTCGGACTCTGTCTCTCTTTCTTGCCTTTCTCTATGTGTGTGTATAATATGTGTGTCTCCATTGAACCAACCGACGAAAACCCCCTCAAACCTTCAAGAAACTATATGACCACCTATTACTGTACCATATAATAAATAGTTTGTTAGTTATCTGCCTCTGTCAGATACCAGTAGTAATTTTATCTCATGTTGTCTTTTAGGGGATTCGGATTTATCACCTTCGCCGACCCGGCTAGCGTAGATAAGGTATTAGCTCAAGGCACTCACGAGCTAGATGGTAAAAAGGTAGGGTAGCGTTTTTTTATTCCTTTTAGTGTGTACGTTTTATACATTTGTACTCCTTTTTGTTGGTGCGGGCGGGCAGGCCCTCCTTGGGTGGTCGTCGTTGTGATCGTTTTTTCCGGACGAGACCACCACCACGTGGCAACGATTTTTCGACGTCGTACTCGTTCGCGCGTTACGGGTGCTCGCGTTTAATTTGGCGCGCTTTTATGGCGAATTCCGTGTCACCGTGCGTAGAACCGTCGTAAAATACGAAATACGTACCTGCTGTCTTATTTGGGCATTCCTGGCTGCCTCTTTGTTACTTTTTTTTCCCAACGCTTGCCGCCAACCTCGAAATTCGGATATTTAATCGCGAAAATTTGAGTACGTGTGAATTACGCCCGCTTTTACAACGCATAATTTTGGAGCGTGCACAACGCCAAAGTGTGTCGCACGTTTTGCTATATTAAAAAGAATAAAACGACGCTTTTTCAGCGGGGAAGCGTTCAAAATACTGAGAGAAATTGTGGAAACGACGCTCGTTGCGCCGAGATGAAGTTGAAGTTGTAAAAGAACTAAGCGCTCTCGCAATTAAGATTCGCGAATTATTTATTATTCCGGCGCACGGCCCCTCGCGCGAGAGTCAAGCGCGTTAACTGTTTCGCCGATTTATTTTTCCAACTGCTAGGACGGAGGATACTTGCGAAGCACCGAGACATGTTCCTGCAGGCTTTAATTAATATTTTAAAATCACGAACGCCGCGGACCGAGGCGAAACAAGCAATTCGTTCGCGCGTACGGCTGCTTCCGCTTCGTCTTGACGCAAATGGAGTTCGGGATTCGTATCTGCGCGTTGTTGCTTTTTTTTTTTGGTTGCAGTTCATCTCCCGTTGTCCGGGAGCGTTTCTCTCTACTCGACTCGATGTTAATTGTGCTGACTAAACCTCTACATTATAGGACAGCTCATACATTTTATCGCGCTCATATGAGTGCGGATGTGCGCGTTTAAGTTTGCCAACGTGTGGCGGCGGCGGCGCGGGCGATATTAAGCGGCGGCGCTTTCGCCCACCGCCCTCCTGCCATCCGCCCGCCATCAGCGTGCCGGTTTTGCTGTTGCGGAGCAATTAGCGACCGCGTCTGTCACTGCTTGCCGCTGTCAGCACTCGACAGCATCTCAAAAACTTCCCGAATGCGAGCGGCGACGACTACGATGCGAGAACGCGCTCCACTTTATGGATGCCCGGCAGGCAGGCAGGCTGGGTGGGCTTCATTAAATCGTTGCCTGAGTTATGCGTTTTAAAATTACATTCTGAGGTTAACAACAATACTACTTCACAATGACACGTCGACTTGATGACGTGAAATACACGCTCGTGGATGGATCACACTAGTGGGGTTCTGAATGTCAAAGCGTGGTGGAGGCGCCGGGCACAAACAAAATTACATTAAGCCGCTCGAGAACGGGAGTACGCGAATAGCTAAACTATTTTCAGTCTCTGCTACCGCATTGAATAGTATGCTACGTACGGTTATACCTGAAATTAACGCTGGTGACAGATTTGTACATGTACGAATTGTGTCAGGATGAGAAATGCGTGATTTTATCGGATGCTATAGATTTTTCCAATGTTTCGACTCGAATTGCCACCGGTATTCTTAATCATTACCCTGCTTCTCTCTAAGTCTCACCGTTAATCGTGCCCTAGAAAAACTGTCTGTTTACAATGCATAAGTAACTTTACAAAACACATTTCTAAGCTTTAAAAATAACCAAAAAGCGCTCCTTTCTCGGAATGCATAGAATCGCATATGTAAAAATGACTTTACTCGAAAGATACATGCACGTACATTGCGACCAGTTCTTAGAATTACATTAGCAAAAGGGCTTAAAGCTCCCAGAAAATATGTTACACCAGTTTACGTCGATAAAGCGTCGCCGTCGGTAGCGACAAAAGCCTGAAGAAATCCAGCGCAGCGTAGGCTTGAATTCGTAATGGCGATAAGAAGGGTTTTCGATCCGCGTGTGCATTACATGAAAAGCGAAAAAATGTTTACGTTTGAGCAGATCGACTCGAAAAACCATCGAAGCATAGTGGAAGCGCATTAAAGTTGCATAGATATCCGACAGGGGCGCGCTTGAAATTCAATTAGAAAGTAAATATTTAATGTGCACATGCTTATTAGACGCCCGTTCATGGTCTACACGATTCATGTTGGTTCACGTATTTTTGTGGTATTTCATGGATAAAAAAATATTTCTCGGTAACGCGACGAATTGAAATCAAATATGTACAATCTTTCAATGGAAGTGGATGCTTCCTTATGTCGGCTACAATTTGGTGCTCCATCCAAGGTCATTGAAAGTTTCAGTGGTTAGAAAGGGGCAGCCCCCAATAATAACACAATGTGTGTGCGCCTGAATTCGGATTAACTATGCGTGGAATGTTAACGATGATATTAGAATATGTATAACGCAAACACCCTCGCTGAGTTTCGGCATTGTCTAGGCCGACCGCGATCACCCACGCGCGAATATGGAAGATATTCATGGCATACCATCTCTCACATATCCATTCAAAACATGCACACTATCAATAGACATTAAATTGCAGCATTAATGCGATCGGAATGCTTGTTTACATGCATACACACTCGGCGCATACCGAGGACGCTAAGCAAGTGCGAGTTTATGTGGGCTGGGGGGTTGGTGGTTGAGGGGTGTAGGTGGTTGAGGGGTGTAGGTGGTTGAGGGGTGTAGGTTCAAGATAGGCGGAGAGTGGTGGCAATGCGCCTGCAATGAGCTGAAATTTACTCGCCACCTTACCACGCCCGTACCAGCTACTTCATTCCTTATCACCCGGTCGCCTACGAGCTGGCGCGAGTTGGTGGAGGCGCCGGGGATGTAATGATGGAATGATATCATGCGTTGCTAAACACATCTAGCGACACTCCCCGACCTCTCTCGGTGTGCGCGGGTGAGGACCGTGTATGGTATGCGAGTAAGGGGCCCAGGGCAGAACCTCGCTTATCAAACTTAACCATCGCGGGACGGTTTGGCGCGAGCGATCTCGCCGCAAATCTCGCCGTTGTGTGAACTAACTCCCGACACCCTCAACACACTCTCGGCCAAACACCGACGCCTATTCACTAAGTTACTCGGCGTTAGCGAGTGCTTCAGCGGGGGTACGTGTCGGTCTCTGCAACCGGCACTGATGTGTGCCCGAACCACAGCATATAATTGTGCCGCCTCCCGGTATAAATTACTCGAAACCTAGGTAATGTAATATTTGTGTTGCGGTCCCGTCTACGTCGATTCATTAGTATTAAGAGCATGTAGTAGGTTATGCGGGGTGGAAAAGTAGAAGGGGAAGGGAGCAAGTGGCAAATCGCGGTTCTAGCGGGCACATTTCTCTGCAGGAAATCCCTGGGTTGTTTCGCAATTGTAACGCAGCGCATCCGGATGTAAACGCGAGTGTGCAAGAGGAACAAATCGCATATTACGTCGCCGTGCACGAGTGGCGCCCGGCAAACCTGCAGCAGCGACCTGGCAGGGGTGACATTGCAGAGGGGGCGGCTGTGTGTGTGTGTGTGGGACACCAGCGTAATTAGCAGCTGAAACGGATTGATCAGCCGGCACGACACATGCCGTCATACCTCGGCGCACACACTTCCATCCTGCTGCCGTGTAATTTAATCATTTCAGTGCCTTTATTGTTCGCCTGTATCTATTTGCGGCAACGTCCATCCTGCTGAATGGCGCTCATATGCGATACAATGTGCCAAGCATATTGCTGATATGCGGTGCTTGCTTCTTCGAATTGCTTCGGTATTTTGGTGGCCTGCCAATGGCTGCGCCATAGAACCAACAAATAACGATCGACATAAATTCGAATTACATACCATCTTAAACCAATATTTTTTAAAAAAACTCATTCCATCCATAAGTTTATAAATCTAAAAAATGTACTGGAAAATGTCTTAGTTATTTCAGTAATAACTAAGACCCTTTTTTTTATTTCCGAAGACGGAAATAAAGAATTCCATTTTATTACTTCGATTATTTCTCATCGCACGCGATTTTTATTCCAAAACCTTTTTGTGTCGACTGCGTGAGTTCAAACCGTCGACGAAGATATCTAATGCGTGCGAATCCCTAATCGACACCGCCCCTCGTTATTATAAAACTTTCGTAATGGCCTTTTAAAGAAGTTTATCTTGCAGCAACGAACACCGTCGTACTGTAGGGGCATCTTTACTACTTCCGCTACAGTGACCCAGCCGCCTCCCACTTAGTACTTTAGTACCTTAAGTGTCCTCGATTTTAACGCGTTCAAAACAGACCTTGCCACGTTCAAAAAAAAAGACACGAAAAACGCCGGAATATGAAAGAATATTTGATGTTTTTGCGCGTATTACGTTTGCTATAAAATCTTTTGTTTTTTGTTGCCGTTTTTTTTTTACATCCGACATTACAAAGTAGCGTAAAAACCTTGAGTCGGCCTCGCGCGCATAAAAAATTCAGTTTGAAGCTGTTCAGTCAGCAGATTTCGTACACAAAAGTGGCGGGTGGCAGCGGTTTTGCACCGCGATGGTGGTTGTAGTGCCTCGTAGATGAATCTTCCTGCTGATAAAGAACCGCGCGGGGTACTAATTAGTCGGCGGTTTTAATTAATCGGCCTGTGCGGCGCGCTGGCGACTCGTCGAGGGCTTCGTTAAGAACCGATTCTTACTTTGCTATTCTTAGCCGCCTTTGTCATTTTCGATTTTCGGTGGCGACGTTTTTATTTGTGATTTTTGATGAAATTCTCCCCTTTGGACGGCTTATTGGAGAGTGTCGGCGACATTGTGGCCTTTTGATCAGCGGTTTTTAATTGCTTTGCTGCACAAACTTGGAAGGGTTTCTTTCCAACGTTTCCGAGCTTTATCTTTTTTTTTTGGCTTAAAAGATCTATCAACTTTTTAAACGGAGAAAAAAAAATGTAACAAGGCATGGAGGTGATAAAAAGAGTTCATGGAAGGATTTTTAAATCTTTTTTAAAAGTTGTGATCCCGTGTTTGGTCGACATAACTATTTTGTCTAACTTTTAAATAATAATAAAGTAAACACCTCGAAAATTAGACACCATATTACGAGATACGACATAACATAATGAGAAACAAGTCGGAGACAAGACAGAGGCTGAAAAGGTTTTCTTTAGCTCGTTTAATGAAAATATAGTATGTTACATTAATACGTACAAAATGCGATTTAAAGTTTTGTCTATTTTGCCAATTATATTAAAATAAGCAAGTCGAAGAAAAGTCAGAGGATGAAAAAGACGTTCGTGAATGTGAACTCTGACCGCGTTAAGTCAGAGTTCACCTTCACTACAGCACGTTATATACTGAACGTTAAACGTGTATCTTATGACCACACCTTTAAACATACTTTTTCCCAATTCTATTAGAATAATCAAGTCGAAAAAAGACAGAGGATAAAAAGAGTAAATAAATAAAGGAAAATACGTTCGGCGCATGTCGACTTCTCGTAAATTGTACTCGCGAATGCTAAATAAGAAAAGTGTGCCACTCGAAACGGCATCGTTTTTCCCTTTGTTGGGCGAAATTGGTACGTGCACCATCGCATCATCGCCGGCGGGCGAAAGTAACAGTTCATTCATGAGCGCCGGCCGTGGCATCAGCGCGGCGCGATGGCGGGTTTGGGCGGCGGCGGCAGCGAGTAATTTATGCCGACAATGCACGCGCGCACCACTTCCCGCAGCCGAATCCGGAAAAGAAAGCCGTGTATCGCTGCTGGTCGGCGCGTGTTCCAACAGCGCGCTGGAAGTCAAGCATTGCGGATGGGTTTCAGCGCTTTCGAGGGGGTGGCTGCTGCCGCCTCCACCACCACCACCACCACCACGACACCGACACTACCACCCTGGTAATGTTTTCAGGTCAGTGCGGAGAGTGTGCCACTAGAATGTTTCGGAAAGGGTAGCTCACCGGCGCGCTTGATTTGATGATATCACTTCCACGAGCGATTCTGATGTGTACATCCGCTTTGCGAATCGGCAAATTCGATATGCGAGGCCGTTGAAACCGCACCTCGTTTCGCGTATACTGAATACTGGCGGGCGGAATACTGGTGACCGGAATGCGGTCGTGCTGAAATGCGCGTCGTGTGCCATCGGGGCCGAGGTGCATAATGTTAAATGAAATTGCCATTATCCGTCGTTTTGGCGTGGTGGTGTTTGGGCGGACGGTCGTCGTCGTCGTCGTCGTGTTGTTTGTTTTTGTTGAGGCCCACCCCGTAATTGGTGGCCGGCTACCGGCTGCTCACGCTCTGGTCGTGTGGGGGTTACCGAGGGTCGCAATGAATCTTCAACGGCTGCGGATGATGGGCCGGTGCGGCCCCCGCGCGCACATATATTAGCGACGCGATCGATCCGCACCAGACCCGGGACCCCCAGCATCCGGCTGTATGTGTGCCCCCCCCCCAGTCCCGCATACGTACGTACCCGCGCCCAGCTGTAGCTGCTCCACCAGGAAGCATGGCAACATGCCGCCAGACCTACGCGTACTCTCTTAATGTCGGATTAAAGCGTTTTTGAGAACATTTATGAGCGTCCCTTCTGCAACTTCGACGCAATAAAAAAAAAAGAACTCGCAAATGTTTAAAGGTTTCCAGGTTTTGTTGGATTACCTACTTTATAAGAATCATAAAAAATGACCTTTTAGATATGACTTCCTTGTTTTTATATTTTCTCTCTGTATTTTTAGACATTTTAAGAGTACCGCAGAAAATTTTCAGAAAAAAATCTGCTAAAAAACGGTTTTCTTAAATAAATTAATTGCCACTTATACTTTCAAACCCTCTATAACGAGGCAAACATTATTGCCTTGTAATGAAACGTTGATTACACTGTTTCATTCACGCATATTTAAAAGAAAACCATCTGTTTCTTATTTACGACCTGGGTAAAGGCGACACCATTAGCAGTTTATTATAGTTCTGCCAATATTTACCTTCGCCGCGTAACGCATCGACCATCGGCCATCGTCGGTGCTCGTTAATTAAATTTCGACACTCGTTATGCGACGCACGGTCATTAATGGCACTTAATGTGAACGCATTTGAGGTGGGGAACATGCGATGAGGCGGCGTACGACGCAGTCGGTGGCGGCGGCGCGCGATTAAAAATATATTCGTCGCGTGACGTGCATGAGTTCCCCCGTAAACGCACTAATTAAATAATTAATTAAATATTCATTCCAAAAATGTCATCCACACCATGTATAATTACAGTTTGTAATTAGTAATGCGAGGTGATTTTTTAACCTTTTTTTTTCTGAAAATCTAAGTTTACTTCTTTTCTTCCTAATGCTGAACAAAAAAATGCGCTGGGAGTATTACCATATTATTTACACGTAAAAGTACACTGCGTATGTCTGTATATAATGTGGTGGTTTTGCAGCAGGAGGGTGGTTTTTCCCCTCATTAGTGAATGTGCGCATTCCCGGCGCCTCCACCAGCAACGCAGACCGTCGTGGTAAAGTGGACTCGTTCGCGTTTTCGGTTGGCATATTCTTGAATTCGAAATTATCCGATACCGCATTTCATTCGATCCCGTTTGGTAATTGGATAAAATAATTGAGAGACAGCGTATGGGGATGGATTGGATGATGAAGAAAAAAACGAAGTGCTTACACAGGCTCTTTTTACGCTGAAAAAAATAACTTTGCGTTGTAAAAATTGCACGACAAAGTGTAATTACTTATATTACATTGTTTTTGCTTTCGTTTCTAAAGAGCGTAATCGTGCTTTATTTTTTATTATCTCTCCGTCTCTATCTTTCGTGTTAAATGCAAATATAGAGAGTTAGTCTGCAATATTGAGTTTGGTAGATGAAAGTTGAGCGAGTTGTACCACGAGGACGAATATAAAAAAGTAACGGAGGCTGAAAAACCACACACAACGAGTAAAAATCGAAGGAAATTAAATTCCTTCCTACGTATTTGAATAGGATAATATTTCAATTATCAGATATTGCCGACATAGCTGCCACGTCGCGTAGAGATTTCTTTGAACGCTCTCTAGTTGGGTGGGATTTGCGCGGATTTGTAGTTTCGCACTTTGTGCAGCACTCGCACAATTGTGTTCCAGCGCCAAGGCTCTTGAAGCTGGAACAAATGTAGTCCTCTTGTCGCACTGCCACTGCCACCGCCGCGCCACCACTCCACTTGCGTTTCGCCGCCGCCGACCTCATCGCATTCGCCCCTTCACCGCCTCGGTTTTTAATTGTGAGGCAGGCTTGCTCGCTCGACGATGGCGACGACGAACCGTCCCGCACGAAATTTAATTTATTGTTTGTTGTCGCTTGTTGTGCGCGCCGGTGTTTTGGAAAATACACACTCGACGAGCGTGTGGGCGCGACGCTTTGGCGGGCTGGCGGTCGTTGATGACGGTGGCGGCGGCGGCGGCGGCGGCGGCAGAGAAAACAGGAAGAGGCGACATTCGCCGGGCTCAACATATATAGACATAGCTACGGCCACCGGCACCGTCCCACCACCCCATCATTGCGGTTGGTGACTGCGAACTGTCACGCTCATAATCTGCCCGTCCGCCACCGCCACACGGGGACAATCAACTCGACGCAACTTTGCCGCCGCTGTCGCTCGCTGTGCGTTTGTGCCATTATAATCCTCCGGAAGTGGGGCGCAAAACACATGCGGACAAACAGCGAACAAATTAGATTCGTTAATGTAAATAAATTGATACCTGCAAGCTAACGGCTGAAATGCTGCTGAAGACTGAGGCAGCCACTGAAAGACATGAGATTAGTTTCTCGACCAACTTACACACACACACACTGGCTGGTCCAACTACAACCGATGTCGATTTCCAACCGCAAAGTTTCCAAACCGAAAAAACAACAATTGATGAGCTTTATCTCCTTCGCCGTCTTAAAAGTTAAAATTACGATTAATGAATCGCTTTGAGTACGAGTACGAGTATAACCTCGTAACTTTTTTCGGCCTCTCCTTTCTACCTTTTCTTTTTCTACCATTACCAAGCATTATCAGCAGTTTGCAGAGGCGTCAACAGCTTACCTCTTAGATTGTGTTATATGTTAGTGGCGCACAACTCGCAAATAACAAATTGCCCTAGAATTTCGCGGCGTAAAAGGGGGGGTTATCGTATTAAGGTAATGGCATTCAGCGAGTAATAAAAATTTAACAAACCTATCTTTTTAGGTCCGCGCGTTCTTGGCGCGCCATTGTCGCGATTGCATTGTTGCGGCGAAGACGTATTTCCCGAGGTGGAACATTTTCGCATTGCAGTAACTAGCTGCGGTCGGCAGAGGCGTTCATTTTTAGTTTGCGTCGTCGCTGTGCGCACTAAATTTTATTATTATATTTTAATTTCGAAGCGCGGCCACGTGGAAACAAGAGATAACCTAAATTAAATTGAAATCATTGCGTTACTTACACCTCGAGCGGAGCGAGAGCGTTGTCTTTGATGGCGTTTCTTTTTGCTGCACATTTACCTTCCACTCATATTCGTTACCGTTGCAATTTCACTCACCAGACGTTAGCTCATAATATACCTTACACTCCATTCTTACATTTATATTATTTGTATCTCGATACCAACGAGGTACTGCTACCACCACGTCAGTCTTCAACCCTTAATAGGCTAAATAAAAATGTATCCCGACATTTCAAGGAGGGGAGGAAGAGACCAAGAGAGGGAATAAAGCAAAGTGCCAACTGAAATGTATATTTCTTCAGTGGTGGTATTTGAAAATGCGTGAAAGTCGCCCCAAACTCAAAAACCATAAAGTATTAACGATTTTATTTCACTTGATTTTATTTTTTTTTGTACTCGTCTTGATTCTATGGAATTGAAAAAGGGTAACTGTAACAATTGTTTCGTGTCTCTTTGTATCCACTGGCAGTGGTGGAGTTTTCTCCCGTGTCGTCGAGCGTGAACAGCGCGGTTTTCAGGACCGCGACCGGGATCGCTCGGGTGGGTTTTACAAAAGGACTGCGCTTTCGTTAGTTCTGGTAACGCACACCGTCGGGTATATATGGGGTGAGGATGGTGCGGAGGAGCCCCTCAAGGGGTGTGACTTATGGCCCTTATTCATGAGGCCTGCCCCATTACCCTTCGGCCAAGGCACGTTGAAAGCGCGCGCCACACGCGATTTCAATGCGCTGCTGCGCGAAACTCGTTCTTGTTAAGCTGATTTAAACATGGCGAGACCCTGGGAGGAGTCAAGGACGTTTTTAACCGGCTAGGGAACGCGTCCTTTTACAACAAGTAAAATGTTCTTCCTGCACGCAAAATATTTTACGATGGATCTATTTAGCTTCAAAATGTTACTTCTTGTATAGTTGCTTCAATACAAGCAGTAACAGAAGGAGCAATGAAAAAGAACATTTTGAAACGAAAATGTGCCTGTATATAAAAGTGAATGTCATTAAATATCTTTTTTCTTTCTGGGCCACTCTTTCGAGATTTTAACATGATTGCTTTATCCCTGCATGTATCATGCAATTTTTTGTGCCCTGGATGGCAGCGTCGAGGGAGAGATAATTTGATTACAAGCGAAGCTTACGCACGCCCCAACGGCCGATTACCTCCAGGTTTTTGCGGGTCAGGTATTCGACGAGTTTGGTGTGAGCCCTCATCGATGGCGAATCGAAGGAATTGGTCCCCGAATCGAACCGAACCGAACCAGAAGCGTGCTGTAGCAAACGAGGTTATAAAAGATGAAAACTATAAATTGAAGTGTAAGCACTTTAGTCTGTGTTTTCCGCTGGCGTGCTGGGGGGCCGATTGTCAAAAAGTGGAGAGCGTAATTGCGGAGCCGAAGCCGTGAAACCAATCATGTCTTGATGGAATTGAACTGTACGGCCGGAAGACCAGGGGGGAGCGCGGAGCTTCTTGTTGGAGAGCGGAGCGCTTCTGACTGAGCCACCGCCACCAATCTCCCACCAAAAGGCGTCCGTGTAACGTTCCACCCTACCGCCTCCAATGCACCACCTCCCAATGTATCTATCTATCCGTTGGAGTCGGAGTCGTAGGGTTCGACGTTTTCCTCTCCAAGCTTCGTATGTAGTTTCGCACAATTCGTTTTCTCATCTTTTCCGTCCCTCTGCGAGTGAAAGGAAGCCACCCGCACACACAACATGTGCGTAGCCCTGTTTCTAGTAGCGTTCTAGCCAGTCGGCCCGGGGACTGGGCGTATATTCTCCTATTCACCCTCTGGCTGCCTTGTAGAAGTGCACGGCAATCGATAAATCAACGCCGTGCGCAGCCAGGGGTCTTAAATGTCACCAAGGAGTGCGATATCGTTAATTTTAAGAAGTGTTGCAAAGTATCTAGTGTCCAAATACGTTCGGCTTTGATTTTTTTCGTTTTTTAAGACTCTTTATTTTTACTTCCCCTTTTCTGGTTGCTTGTGGCAAGTGTAACTCCCAAGTGAAACAGAAATCGCCTTTTTGGACGTTCTAAGACTCTGTTTGGCGTTGTGCGATGGTTGGCGTTGCGTGGAATCAACTGCTTTCTTTTGATTGCCCATAATACCACTATTAGAAGCAGCGCGGAAGGAAATGGTATAGAATAATTCAAGCAATTCGTTTATTCGTACTCGTAAAACAAGCGGAATAATTACGGAGGGCCTCCCTTATTTTTATTTACTTTTATGTGCCTTCTCCACTAACCGCTTCCTGCCGCCAGTTTCCAAAACTCCTTAATACCCCCCAGCCCTCTTCGGCCTTAACGTTCCCACTGTGTGTTTTGCCTAATTTTGTGCGTATTCTAATGGTAATGCTTTTGTTTGCAGATAGATCCAAAAGTAGCGTTTCCAAGGAGAGCACACCCAAAGGTAAGATTTATTTGCTTGTGATTTGTATGGTAATCGATGATGGTTGCTTTGTTAACGTGCGTTCTACAAGGAAACGTCGTACGTGTACAAGAAAACGTCGTGCAAGAAAGCGAAGTACAATAAAGCGCCGTACAAGGTAGCAGGGAAGTCGGAAAGAATGCAAAGGATACACATTCACACCCAGTGTGGATATACGGCATGAATTGCGGTCGGCGAAAAGTACTTGGCACGCTTTCAAATATTAATTCTGCAATTACCGGTTTTATTCAAACGTGGCGCGAGCGTGAATGATACGATGGGCGATGCTTACGTGCATATCAACATGCGCTTAATGCGCACCGCCCCGCATTTCTCCCTCGGCGGGCGAAACGTAAAACTCGCCATAACACACATGCAAGTGTAGTGTCCTGCCTCGTCCTGCGAAAAATTGCGAGAAAGACGCTCTAGCCTCTACTACCACTACCACTATCACGACGAGCGGGACAGCAACACTAGTTAACGAGAGAAGTTGCGAATTTTAATTATGCAAGCCTCATTTCGCGTGGCAGCCACGGTCATATCACGTTGAAGCGACGTGCCACGGCCCGAACAACCCTTTCTCCTCCACCCTCACCACCAGCAGGTACATTTGCATACACGCAGTCACCAAAAAAAAAAACGCGGCATTAAATCGTAATGGTCCGGATAAATTATTCGCAAAGTGCAAATTAAATGAATGTCGACATCCGTAATTGATTTTATTCGGCCGCGCATTGCTTAATTGGCGAAATCGTTCAATTTTGATGACGATTGAAATTGATGTTTGCCGAAAATTCCAGCGTGCTTTATCCACTCGCTTTGCGTCGAGAGAAAAAAAAAGAGACGTGCAAAAAAAAACGCCCAGCCGCTAATGCGCGGTGTGTAATTCTCCGCTACGCTTGTGCGTCAGCATCGCGAGACTGCGATTTAATGAGCATCACAAATGGTAATTTGATTTGGACTTAATTATCGCTCCGGCGGATGAAGGAAGGGCGCATGCTGTGCTTGGCGTATTTCTTCGCCTTCTTGTGGAAATAGGTATTCGACGCTCGTCGCGTCATATTCAGCTATGCAGAACGCCAGGGCGTTGCGTCGAGGAGGGATGCTGCGCGATTCTTCGCAGGCAAGCGGCAAGGCCGGCGCCTCTTAAATATCACTTTGAGTGCTCGCGATGTTCGGCACACGGATGCACCATCTGCTAATGTCAAAACGATGGCGCGGTGGAAACAATGTGGAAACGACGCGATTTAATCCCTTTTCAAGCGTCCGCACGCCGAATGTTTGCAATAGTTTAATTAAATTGCGTTTTAAACTTTTATATTTGCTTCGAAAGTTTTGCATTTTAGCATGCGCCTCACTGGTTTTCCTTTTACTACGGTATTGGCACGTGCACACAGAAGAATTTGTATATTCACCCGGTTGGGAATTATCATCTTTTCCCTTTGAGATTCATTTTTGGTCGAAAATAGTTTAATTTCTTTTCTTTGATACAAAATATTGATATCATAAAAAAATGTGTTATATTGTACCGTTCTCAAATTTTTGTCCATCGGTTCTAAAATTAACACGAATTTCAAAACATATTCGATTCATCATTCATCATCATTCGAGTCATCATCTTTTCTCCTTTGAATGAGTTTTTTTTTTCACGGAATATGTTTTTACCCTAGACATATTTACTATCATGTACCTGCCTTCCCCCAAGTTTTTAATAGCGGTTTTGGTGTATACACAAATTTAAAAAAAACTCAGGTGGGACGCTTCATCTAAATCTCGTTCGAAATGAAGTTTTTTGTCGAAAATTTACGATAATTTTTATCTACTTCCAAGTTTTGGTATACCTTTGGTATGCACTCGGTCGTAGGCATTTTTTTTGAATTTAATTTTCCTGTGCATTTTTTTTTAAATTAATATCTTGAAAACCGCTTACAAGAATTTCTAAATATACCCGGTCGGAGGCATCATCTTTTCTCGTTCGTATTTTATTCTTTGATGGAACATATGTATAGCTTGTTTTCCACCAGTTTTACTGGTTACAAAAAAAATTCAGTCGGTTGGAGAAATCTTTTTTGGTAGAAAAAAACGTTTTGACAAAAATATGTATGTCACGAAGATGTGATTCCTATCTTCCGAAAATGTGACATCAACTACAATTTTTTCTCTAATTACACACGGTCAGAGGCATGATCTTTCTAAAGCATGTTTTATTACCTTTACAATTCATTTGAAGTCGAAAATATATTACCCTAAAGGGATGTTTACTATCATCCCCATTTCTAGAATCAATACAATATATTCCCTTCCAGGTAAAAAAATGTTTCTTCTACCTAAACCTTCTTTCCGCAGAATTTTTACGCCTGGATTTCCGTGTTTCCCCTAGAAAAAAACAGAAAAAAAAGCCTCCGCTCCCGAAAGTTTAAAAATACTAGAAAAACAGACAAACACTTACATAAATCTATCCCCTTTTTCCCTCACAGCCTCATGGTCTCCCGATTTTTTCATGATAATTAAGACTTTGTTTCCGCAACTTCGGACGACTTGTCGGGCAAAGAACTGGTACTTTACACGTCCCCGAATATCAATTCAAGGAACTTAAGTGAAGTATTGATAACTTGATCCGGGACCGAGAACGACGGATGCAATATAGCGGAGCCGTCACACCGCCGATTCCCCGGAGTCAACCATCGAAGGCGTTCGGGATATCGGCAGAAATCCTGGTCTCGCCTTCAGTCTCTCACGGCCCGGCCCACATTGCCCTCGTCCGCCTGCTCCTCCTGCTGCCCGGCGCCTCCACCACCACCGCCAGTCTCTCAACCCCGCGGGCTTCACAGCGCCCGAACGTATTGCCCGGAAGACAGGCGACATGCAATTGCGCTTCTTCCACTCAGCGCCCACAATGCACGACGGCCATAAGTATGCGCCGAACGGCGGATTTCGAATTGTAAACAGCGACAATCGTCGACATCCAAGTGGTTTGCTCCGCTCCACTTTCAAGTATAAATCAAACGCAGTAATGGCTCTGTCATGAGCATCACCTCAATTCGTCCCGTTTATTAGCAACTCTTCTACATGTTTATAGATGCCACCATTAGCTACAGAAGTATGTGCTTCACTAAATCGGTTCAAATCCCAACATACTAGGCTGTTTTATGGAGTTTTTTTTGAGTGCTTTATAACAGTATGAACTTAGCAGAGTATAAAAATTACTTCGCAAATATTTTGCATTTGAAATACATGCTTTTTCTAAAATTTACAAATTTGTTATAAAATTTCTCAAAAATTGTACAAAACTTTACAGTAATAATAAATGTTCATAAATTTTAAGTATATTTTATTGTGATAAGTTTCACTGTGGTGATTTACGAGTTTAAATCATAAAATAGGAAAGATAAAAATATATCTTCTTAATAATTATGTAAATTTGGCGCAATGGCGTTGGCGTTGAAAAGCTTTTCGCCGGTGGTAATTCGTTCTGCGACGTCAGAAAATATATTAATAAAGCCGCGCGCGAAAAAAACGTAGGCATAACTTGCACCCGTTGCTTTAATCATCCGGCGGCCGCGGGCTACATTCCGGACGTTTAACTTTTTTTTCGGCGGAAAAAGATTAGGAAATGATAAATGCTCGCTTTTTACTTGTTTGCTGCAGTGTGGTGCGGCGGCGGCGGCCCGGGTGGCTCTATCTCGCAAACGTAATGCTTCCCACTTGTGGTCCAAACAACTAACTGAATGATGGCGCGCCGCCCCTCAGCTTGCGACTATTTTCCATAAAGAGCGGCGACGTTTGCGCCGCGTCCTAATGTACACATCAAACATAATTTCTGCGGGACGTTCCGGACACTCGCTCTCCGGCTATACTGGTGCTGCTACTGCTGCTTGTGCAGCACAGGAGATGAATATGCATGCGCCTCTGCTGCTACCGCCTCCGTCGCAGCCGAACACCGAACTAATGAATTCCGAATTGAAAAGATTCGGCGCGCTGAAGTTGGACGAAAATTTCGCATGAAAGCTTCCCACTTCCGGTGCCTTAGCACACCCCACCATCCGTCGGTTATTAATTATACGTCGCGAGTGCAAATGGGCAGAACGGCACAATTACGCTTCAGCGAAAAGTCGCCGTAGACTTTTCTTCTCTACTCTCTTTACGTTTTTTCCCTTCTCCAAAGCTGGCCGACTTCCAGTTCTTCATTAATACGACAGATGAAGGGCGAGAAAATTGTGTGTTACATTATAATTCCTTCTGTTGCCTATATATCAGTGGATTTCTGCTTTTCTGCCTGTCTGAACCTCGAACATCGAAGCTCTGCGAACCAACAAGAGTCGGTTGGAAATCGCCAGATGTATTAAAGCAGGAAATTGAATGTTGTACCGGGTTCGATAAAGCTGCAGATTAGTTCAACGCGAATGATTCACCACACTTTATTCAAGTTATTGCTTTAATTAAGCGCTCATGGATAACACCTTGCTTTGATAGTGGGAAGTGGGTACTGGCTATTCCGAGGGTCTCTAACCAGGAAGAGTATGGGAGGCGAGGGTAAAAACGTTTCATGCGTGCAACCACACACAAACCTTAGTTATATCGAGCAGAAAACCAGACCTTGTCCTGGATTTCGATATTCCTCTGTTATTATCCTGAATTTCGGCCTCCCTCTACGAGGAGGATAATATATTGTATCTGGGGTGGTTTTGTCTACGTGGACATCTAATTTATAGGATCGCTGGATTTTTCCTCTTTTGCCCAAGCATATGCAGTGCGATATTCAATAGTCGCACGCATTTGCCTGTGTATTTCCTTTATTTCCCCCGCGGTGCGGTGCAGGGGGAAAGGTTTTTGGCTGTGGTTGGATTGGGTTGGCTACACCGTCCCTAATCCGAAATGGCACCGTGGTGGTCGGCCGGGCCTAGGGCACCTAGACCTGCAGCATCCGGGACGCTCAGATAACTGAATCAGCAGGAATAGAGTCATTTATCTTTTTAAATACCACCGGCGCGTGAAATGGCCAACTGTTTTGTTCTTTCTTTATCGATGAAAATTGCTGCTTTAAACCCTTGATGGTGGCGGGTAGCCCGTTTCCGTGGGCCGCCATCTGCTGAATATTTTTATGTCTTTCTTCGATTTGCGCCGGTCCATATACGTACGTATGCGCTCGAAGCATGGGGGTGGGTTTTTGGTCCACTAAGCCAGGGCCTGGCTTTGTAGAGCTAAAACGGGACAGCTGTTTCCTTGCGGGCACAGGCAGGCAGCGAGCACCAGTGGGGTTTATTGTGTTTTGTAATCAGAGCAGCCGGTGTTTTATTAGCGGTAGTAATTCGCGCAACGGCTGCGGCTCGTAAGAACCGCTGATATATTGACTTTATTGACTACATTGTTACATAGTTATGGCTCGCATACGTCTGTACTCGTACATGAAAGCGCACATGTACGAGTACAGACGCTGCATGCGTATGTATGTGTGTATGCGTATTTGTGTAACGGGAATCGTGGGTGGTAGCAAATCGTGCCACACTACCAACACGCGAACCTCGACGCTACAAACTCGTGGCATTTTGGACGGATACGACGAAACGACGGCGGATGGATGGAAACCTAACCGAACGTGTGCGATCGTGGCTCCAGGGGGTTCGCTCACGGGTGGTGAACGGCTGGGAAGAGGTGGCCCACGAACCAACCACTGTATTGTGTTGGTGCATGTGTATGCTAATGGTGAACTTAGTTGTTTGATCGATACACAACAATTTTGTCTATTGCGTTCGCGTGCCGATGTACAATATTCTCCACCTTCGTAAACCAGCCCCGCGAACGCGAACCACGCGGGCAAATACATCTAGGGCGCACAATTTCACCATAACTTCGCATTCGGGCCCGAATGCGAATCGAAACTGCGAATGGGAAGAAACCGAAATTTCATTTGCTTGGCAAATTGCCTCATACTCCTCGCTATGTACATTTCCCCTCAATATGCAACTAATAAGTGAGTTTTTGAATTTTGCATTGACAACTGGGGCTATTTCGTTCGATTTTGTTCCAATTTAATAAAGAAGGTTAGAGAAACGTGATCGATTAGATATTTAAAGGTAGCCCAATCTAGAATTCAGTCTATAAATAAATAAACATATATTTCGAAAGTAATTTGCAAGAATATAAAGTTCAACATCATTTTCTTCTATCCGAGTATTGATAGAGTTATAGATATCCTATAAATATTAATAATTCATTTGATACATTTTTAAAAATATTAAGAATTTCTGGCATCATTGTTTAACGTCATTGTCATGATGCTTTCTATCCATTTTCTATTCCCACCTTCAGAAATGGTGTATGCAATCATACTCGAATATTCCATGCATTTTACGGAAGCGTAGGTACATAGCGGAGCGCACATCCTACGTATACACTCTATGGGGGTCGGTTGGTGGGGCGTTATCGAGTAAAGATTCCGGTATTGCAGCCACGCAGCCCGTCGCCGTCACCATCGGTGCGGCGTGGCGCAACTCGGGAAATATACGGCTCCATCGCCGCGCCCATATATCCGCCGCCAAGTGCGGCTAAGCTTTTGCATCTGCAGATGGAATTAGGTAATATATTGCCGTGGAAAGGAAGGTTTAGTCCATGGAAATTTCCCTCGCCTGGGAAGTTTGCAACTTGGCGGCGCAGTCGTCGCAAACATGTGGACGCAAAAGAGAAGAAAAAAAAAAAACGTGCCGGCCAAGCACACCGAAAAAATATGTGCATGAGGGTTTTTTTTTTCGCAGTCAAATTTTCAAAATTCATTCCGGTGTTTTCGCAATTCGCCCGCCACCGCCAACTTTAATAACAAACTACTCTAATAACAAACTTACGCGCATGGCGATAACAATGACCATTAGACCATAAAATTGGAACCGTAGCACATGAATATATAATTTAATAGAGCCGACGTTACTCCTCCTGCAGCAGGTTCTGCGTCGCATCAAGCCACTGCCAGGGAACAGGCGAATGTCTGTCTCTGTCGCTCTTGTTGGTGGCATCCTGCTGCCTTCGTGCAGCAGGTTGGAAACTCCTTCGCCGCAGATATTTACCCGATCCCTGGGGATTATTAACGATAATTTAAATTGGTATGCCCGGCGTTCCGTATCAAGTATCCAGCCGTGGACGCTGTGTTTTTTTTTCTGTGGTGGTTGCTTCGAAAAAGAATCTGGCTCGTGTCAGAGTGTCATCTTCCCGTTCGGGCATCATTTGCCTGCGATGGAGGGCGTAAAGGATGACGAATATTCCAAGGGCGTTAGCGTTGATAGGCGAAGACGGTGGGAAAACGCTTTCCTCGAAACCAAAGATCCGCGTACGTGACGAGCATCATTAACCACTTTGCAAAGCTTCCGGCGATGAAAATCCTCTGACCTTGGCCGCACGGTGTCAGTATGTTTTTCTCACCATTTTTTACACCCCTGTCTCCTCACCATACTTTCTATTACTAAACTGTGGCTACTTAACTCCATATACATTTATATTTCACTTAGCATCAATTGGATTATCTCAAAAGTTCTGTTTTTTTTTCGAAATATATTTTTCAAGGGGGGTGGTTTTGTACGCGTGAATAAGCATATAGGAGTATGTGTTCGAATGTGCTGGAATGGGGATAAAGTGGATTTACTTCCCTACGGTTTCGCACGGTTTTTCACGGAGGATGCATTAGTTTGCATGTGGAGCTGCAATTTGTTCGCGACGAGTGCGCCGATGGTTGCAACTTGTGCACACTGTATGGGTGTGTGCAGCACGTCGGTGTGCTTAGCTTAAAAAAGCAAAATCATTTCCTTTTATACGCAATTTTCACGTGCGGCGTTGCTTTTTTTATTAATAGCCGCCGCCACCCTGCCGTCATGTTCGCTCACACCACACTCTAGGCACGGCGGCGTGAGACGCAGAAATGCGCCCTCCCTGCTCGTTTTATCTTCTATTTCGGTGTGTGCGCACAGCCGTCTCCGGAGGCGGCGGTGGCCTCCATACGGCTGTGAATATTAAGACGCGCGATAATTTCACTTCAAAGTGGCGGCGCGTTAGCGTGCACACACAAGCTCACCGGAGATTTCATAAAGAATATTTAGCATATTTTATTACGCAAAAAAACGCGTATTTTTTACACACTTCATGTTTTCTTTAAATATAATCCAATTTTTTAAATAAAGAAAAACACTTTTTGCTATAGAAATCTATTATTTTAGTCAATAGATGTCGTTTTGTACTGGCGCCATCTATTGAATCTATAGACATTAAAAACGTATTTATATCATTACATAATATTGCAAGAAAAATGTCTTAACACATTTACTGACCACTATTTCGTCATCGCTTATGTACTTTCAAAGTATGTAATGAAATAGTTTATAGAAATACTCTTAAAAATATAAATAGTGCCAGTAAAATATAATAGTGCCATTCTACATGGAAAACTATTTTAGTTGGCAAAACATGGTAGTTTTACACGTACGTTTTACGCAGTTTATGCGAAATAACTAAGGAGGGCGAGTTATTAGCGAAATGTGTGTGCACGCCAGCGAATGAATACGTCGTGCCAACAAACAGCGACTGGAGGCGGCTGTGATGGTGCTGGCGGCGGCGGCGGCGGCAGTGGCGCGCTCGAGCCGAGGGTGATTTTACACGCGGACGCAGCGCAGCCAACAAGGGAAAAAAAGCAGTGCGTTCGGGATAAGGTTGAGGGGTTCTGTTTGTTCTGGCAGGCAGGTGAAGTGAAACACGTGCATGTGTGTAATGCGTGAGCGGGGAAGAAATTGTGGAAAGGGGTGGCATCACGAAGTCTACCGCATGCATTTTGAAGTATTGCTCTTCTGATAGGTTGTCTGGATGTCTGGCGGAATTAAAAAAGGGGAAAAACTTCATAGTTCTACGAAATTTTGCTTTTTGTACTTTTTTACTTTAAGTCGAGTATTTTAAGACTTTGACACGAACATTTAAACGTAGCTTTTACAATGTATTACAAATTGAATCAATTTAATATTGGTTATTCAGTTACGAAAAGAAAATGTAGCTAAGGCCGTCTATTGCCAAAATGTATAGGTACAATCTTTGGTGATTAATAACAAGAAGTTGTGATAATTAATGAGGAAAATTGTATCTTTATCAAAGTTCTACAAACGTTTTAATCATGATCTAATCAGTCTAAGAAATATGGTTAGTGAAGTTTCCGGTTTAGCGTTTTCAATAAGTACCATTAATGTATTTAGCAATTATGATAAATTATTTATGGTTTCTCAGCAGTATTGATTGCAACTTGAGACTGTTTAGTATATTAAGTGAAGCATGAACAGCGTGAGGAGAATATCAAGACGTATCGTAATTAATCGATGGAGTTGGAGGAGTTTCTGAAGGATTTAAAGGATTTTCTACCACTTTCCTTTCTTCCTGCACATATTTTCGGCAATAATCTCGTCTTAAAGATGAGAGACGAATGCAGATGGATTCAAATATCTCGTGGTGAATGGAGCTGAGTGAAGGAAATGCAGGAATATATCGCGAGCGGCTCAGGATTTTAATAAGTGCGTCGGCTTCGTAGCAAGTCGTAGGGCGTTTAGATTAGCCGCGCGGCGGTGAAAGAAATCCGGCAGGAAGCGCGCAGGGACGCGCGCCTTGGCGTCGTATGTGCGTCTGTCAAATATTAGGCCTAAAAGGGAAGAGATGTGCGATGGATGCGCGCGGGGGTGACCGCCGCGGCGCCATCGGGCGATCCGTCGTCATGACGACCAGGGCCAGGAGCGCGCGCCGCCGCCACCGCCACCGCGCGCTGCCGCCGCCGCCGCCGCCGCTCGCGCTGCCTGCCGCCGTTCGGTGGCGGCGCGAGCTTCCCGCCATTCCGCGTTACGTCGCGCACTCGCTAGGGTCACGTGTAGAGGCAGCTCGCGCGTGCGACGAATCCAAGAACCGCTCTCTCCCAAGCCGGCGCTCCGAACACAACCAAACCGCCAACTAAACCCGCTCGTCGCTCGACGCACAGCGCACCGCAGCTCTTGCAGCACAGTCGCCGCCGCCGCTGCCCGCCACCGTGTCAAAACCCGGGCAAAACGGAGAGAGGTCTATAATTCGCCCTTGCGCGTTTCTGCCCGTAAGCCGTCGCCGTCGCCGTTGTCATCGTCGTCGATCGACGTACCGTGCCGGTTTTTGGGACGGACACACGCAGCAACTCTGCTCGTTTTTTCACTCACGGCCCCCGACACGGACGCGAGGAGCTCAACCACTACCGCCAACGTAAGTTGTCTTTTTTCCACACGTAATACGCTTTGAACAACCTACGCAACTTGTTTAATCGCCTAAAATTCCACATACAATCTCTACCGACAAACGAAGAATTGGAAAGTGCGCAATCCGAAACGTATGTTTGTGCCTGACACAAGGAAATTAACGCGAAACGTACACGTAAAAACCCCACGAGTGTGTGAGGGTTGGCGAGCGTCGAACATCAAAGCGAAGGTTTTTTTTTTGCGCGTTTTTCCCTGGTTCCCGGGTCATCAATCGCCGTATAAATATTCGCACGACGGCGCGAGTAATCAAACAGTGAGTGCTTTCATTTTTCGCGATTTTTATGTTTCCGCTTCTCCAACGGAATGTGCTCTGTGATTTGTGCGCGAGGGGAATTTGTAAAAACTCTGTGCGTGTGTTGTTTTGTGCCTTTACCACGATTCATAAATATCCACCCGACGGATGAACAAATTACTCTTATCTGTCCGGGTTTTTGAACGCCGTGCGACAATTGCACACGCCAACAATTGAAAACTTTCGCCTACATTCGAGGAAATATATCCAACCAACACAGTAAACACAGAAAGTAAACCAGTAAAAAGCGAAATTCCACAAAACGTAAAAACTCAAATGAAAGAAATTCTAACACCTAAACGCCAAACTGCAAAACGTACGCGAATGTGCACTGCCAGGCATGTATAATATAATTATCAACCACTCGGTGTGGCGGTGTAAATAATGTATGTACATGTGCCAAAGTGCATCGTGTAATTGTATTACATTTACCAGCATTTGAATGAAAATTTACGGGCCAACATTAATATCGCTTTTAAATAATCCACAAAACAATAAATATATATATAGAGTAATTTTTCACTTACCACTAGTTAATTAAGCACACCGCTGCAGGCACATTGTGTCACTAATTTCTGTTTGTTTTCGAAATTATCGCACCCCTTTTGTTGGAATTTAAAGGGTGCACGTCGATATTTGCTTAATTTATTGATCTTTAATTACATGTTTTAATGCCCTCATATTTGGTCGAATAAAATGGGCTATTATTATTAATATGTTATTAGGTTTCAACCCACTCACCTCACCGCGCATCAGGTTCTAATGGAATTTTTTATTTCAATTTTATTCGTTGAATACCTGAGGACTATTCTTGGATTTCTTATTTTCTCCATTTTTCGCCTAGAATGGAAATACTCCAATTTATTTAATAGCAGCTAGGCAGTTTTATTGCAACTTTTCAATCACCAGTAGTTTAGAGGCGAACAAACCAGCTTATTTGAAATGAATATTAAATTAACCCTGCAAAATTTTAATTACTCGACTTTCATTCGACTCTGAAACAGAGAAGAAAGTAAAAGTATTCTGTATGAAGCGATTTTTCCACCCACATAGTTTTACGTTGCGAAAGCAAGGGGAAATTTCAAATCGATAGTCGTGTTTTATCGACACAAAGTTTCCAACTTTAATACGATATTCGTCCGTGGATCACAAAGCAATGTTCGACCATTTGTTATTCGGTATGTTTTCACCGAGTTTATGCGTTCTTATATCGATGCGCCCTTTTACTCGCCCTTCCTCGTGTGTTTTTGTCGCGAAAAATTTATACGCGTGGCATGGTGGCGGGCGCCGGGCAACACACACACGGCCCGCCGGCGATGTGAATGCGCACACAACGCTCGACTGTTCTAGAAATGGTCGTTTTTCCGCACAGCCTCAAACCGTTTTCGACTCTCGACGATCGTGCAAACATTTCGACAATGCATTCCAGTATGTTATTTCACCTTTTGCGACTGGATGGAGTGGATTTGAATACACCGTTTTCCTTTGCTTCCAAATAACGCCTTTCACTTACATATTTCCTATCGATTTACCTAGAAAAAAGTTACCTAGAAGCAACCTTTTTTTATTTTTACATTTACATTTTTTTATTTGCGCCGTTTACAACCTAGGAAAAAATAATAATAAAAAAAAAGTTTAACTTGCCTCATCTAAATAGGTAATTACGTGAAGTACACTTAACAATATGTGATTATGGTTGCATATAGTGCGCATAAAACAGCAAAGAGCCAATCTCTTAGCCGAGTTATTTACGAGGGTTGAATATAAGTTAATTCCATTATTGTTCTATCTGCGTGTATTTATTCCCTTCGGAATCTTGGAATGTGGGGAATCTCGGTGGCATTGAGTCGAGGGATAAGGGACAGAGATCTTGACTTTTCGTAGCCACTGAAGTGCAATTCACGTCGGCGGTGCTTGATGGCCGCTCATAGCCTAACCACCCCCCACGCCATTGTGCCGGAAGTCGTGCACAGAGAAGACGCACGGTGGCGTAAAGCGGACGCAATTAAATTCAGCTAAAAGCAAAGCGAATGTATCCGAGGACCCGAGAAAAGGGGTTCACTACTACCAGGTCGTGCCGTCCTAGTACTAACTGTCCTAGTAGTAACATTTTTCACTTGCTAAACTAAAGTTTGTTATTTATGTAAGAAAGGTCCTCGGAAGATTTGTAGCTTGTTTTGGGGGGCTTTAAGGTGTATAAACCTACCGGTATACAGGCGTACAGGCGAATAGGCGACAAACCAACCCGTAGAAAAGCCGAAACTATCGCGAGGTCCGAAATCGGGTTTTAGCCGTGCTAAACTATGCCCGAGGAAGACCTTTTGCTTGCTGAAGTGTCCTTGCGAAGCGCACCGCTTCGTTCTATCTCACCTCGATTTGCTCAAACCGACTGAGAAAGTGCCTACGAGTTCCCACAGTCCTCCAGAATCTCGTCCTTCGAGTTTATCTTATGTATATGCTAGATCGGTGCGCCTGTGCTAGCCACCAACAGAAGAGGGAAAGATAGTGTGGGTGGTTGTGTGTACATACACAATGTATGTGTGTGTGTGTGTATATGTGTATAAGTGGGATTGCAGCAAGTTTCTGCCGAATAGTTCGAAGGTAAACACCACCCCCCCCCCACGCAGCGGCAAGCTGCTTACTATCCCAGTTACAGATTAGAACCCCTTCGGGTCATCCTTTTATTACACATGCTCGAGCGTTCGGAATGGAATGGAATAACATCGTCGCCTTCGCCGCGCTGCATGCTTTTTCGGGGACGTCCCGAGCATCCCCGGGAAAGGAAGAGAGAGGGCGAAGGGCTCCGGGCCATCATTCCTACACACTCTATCTCGGTTTTGGTACAAATTGTGCGTTGCGTTGCACAGCATCCAGCACAAGCGGGCGTACAAAACGCTCGAGTGCGATTCAAACGCACATTAGCCGCCGTTAATTACCGCGATGATTTGTGTGTGTTTTTTTTTGCGTACGCACATTTTTGCCATTAGTGTCGCAGGCGCTAGAACAAAGCGGATGCATTCAAAGTTCAATTTGTATTTTTTTCTCTGTTTTTTAATCAAACCCTACTCACATTTTTTAAAACAAAAATTGTGAAATTCTGAATTTAAATTTATGATTTCACAAAAAGTGTAAAGCATATTAGTATATCCAAAATCAGAGGATGGTATATCTAAATAAAAGACATCTAATATTAGTCTGCAAGTTGTTAACTTTATCTCCATCGTCGATAATGACGCTAGCAAATATTTAAAACATGTTTATTTTGGATTTTCGCATCTTCCGATCTCCTTGCCACTCGTTCCGTCTTTCTGAATCGAGGCAAAGGCAAAGGCGTCTAATAACACACTTAGGCAAGCACCACGCAAAGTCTCTGTCATGAGAATGTGATGTGTTTGCTCCGCTGCCATGCATTAAAGCGCCTTCCCCTCCTGCGATAAGACGCGATAGATAGGAACAAGTGATGGGTTGCCCTGTATGGTGGTTTTTGCGGGTATGAGGGGAGGGGGCGGCGGTTTTGGATTACTACTTTCGCTCTTTCCCATCTTGCTCATCTGGCTCACAAAACCCTCGTCGCACAGTCGCAAAGTGCGTGTGTGCGCTCATGAGTGTTTGTGCGTGTACGGAATGGTTGTGTACGGAGTAGATTTACTCGCTTTTTTTTCCCTACTCCTCTCGTCTTCGAGCAGCTTAGGCAGCACAACACACATCGACAATTTTATACATATATGCGGCAAACGCTCAAGAAATGTCGGAAAGCTTAAACGACGACGTTTTATCTCGCGGAAAATGTGCTTCGAAGAGTCGCGCAAGGAAGAACATTACGTCGTTGCTTTTTTAATATCGCCGGCGCGGGCGGGCGATATTTCCACGAGTTTCTTGTTTTGCATTCGTATTTTACGATCTTTTTTAATACATACAGATACAGAGGAGGAAGGGAGATGAGTGGAGATGAGTTGTAGGTATATCAATGTCGACGGCTAAGCATTAGTCATTCACGTGGAGAGCAACGGCAAAAAAGCGCCGTTAATCTTGATCTCGCTCGTGTTTATTAGTAATTTCGTGTAATTGACTTAACGGGATTATTTCGAGGTCTTGCTTACTTGTCAGGATTAAATATAGTTCAGTATTCATTTAACCTCAGTGAGATATAGTTGTTTTATGATAGGGTAAGTGATAAAAATATTTAATAATTCTGTGTAACTGATTGTTCTTCAAGTTATTTCAATTTATAATCACCAAAAATTCGAGGTATGTTTAAATTTCCACCTGAAAAATAAAATAAAATTGGGTACTTCAACTATCCGGTTCGACGGACCAACTATTACGGTACGATTGTAGCGGCTGAATTTATTTTCTAACGTTAAATATTGCCTGATTCAAGTGAGTCTTATATGTTTTTGTTAATGTATTTCTGTATAGATATAAACCTCAGGAAGTGCACAAAACGTGTTTGAAGATAATTTGCGTTGATCTGTTTCGTTTCTCGGTTGAGTGGCACTTTTCAATAGCGCGTCGAAATTCGTACACGTGCGCGAAGCATACGCGATAAGGACGTTCGCAAAAGCGGCGCGGGAGGACGGCAAATCCCGCTAATGAACTGTGAACCAGATAGCTTTGCTTGATCCCGAGCACCGCGTGAACGGGATGTACGGGCGGCTGTGCAGGTACGCATCTCCCACTCCCCTTCAACTCACCCACTACCCTGAGGCAAGGATGGGTGTTTCGAAGGGAGGCGGCTGCGAACCATCATAAACCTTTATTATATTTCACGAGTGGTAAGCAACTGCCACTTTGCATATACAGGCGCACAGTGAGGAAACAACGCAGGCTCGTTATATGTAAAGTGTCGGCACACGCAGTATGCGTACAACGGCCTAAAACCATTGCCAAACCACCTTCTACTACCTCCAACCCGACCAAGGACCTCCTTCAACCACCTCCAACCACCTTCCACCACCGAGAACCTCCTTCAACCAAACCTCCAAACACCGACAACCACCACCAACCTCCACCGACGACCTCCAACCATCTCCGACCATCTCTAACCACGGTCTACAACCTCCCAAATCCAACCTTACCAAAGCAACGCCTCCGCCACGCAGCAGAAAACATCGTAATCTTGAATTTTATGTGCTTGCGCCTTTCCAACTAAACTGCATTTACGCTTATTGCGTACAACTCGGCGGGGCGGCATGGTGTTGGTGGTTGTAATACCACTTCAAGCTGAAATTCGCCCACAAGTTGAATTATTTATGAACAGCCGAGAGCGGAAATTTTATGAAATTTTTCCTTAACCATGCCCCAAACCAGAACTAGACATAGGCTTAGGGCATAGTCTTATAAGACCTGGAGACGTTATAACCTAAAGAATAAACCAGCATCTTTAAAAATCACTTTGAAGTCATTACCGTCTTAGATAAGATTGCGAAATGTATGCTGAGCTAGACGTTGGCCATTGTGTACGTATCAATTTTAATTAGGTTTCTCGAGTGCCTCGACTTTATGCTTTCGGAGCCACTATTTCTTGTCGCCGAAAATAGGGCTGCTCATTGTGAACAATTCGCCGCGGAATTAGGACCAAAGGGGGCAAGAGGCAAGCGGCAAGAAGATGCGCTTCGGATGATTATAATTCCGAAACAATAAAGAGGCCCCCAAGTTGCGATTAAAATTTTCGTTTCGAAGAGGAGAGGATAATAAAACCCGACAAACCCCTCTTGGATGAATTATGCATAGTTTCACCCTCCCGTTTTTTGACTATTATTTTCGAATCGTGTTAAGGAACTAATTTTCGCTCCCGCGAAATTTCCAAACTTCAATTCAACGAACTGCCAACAAGCGCCCACAAAACAAATTTACAAGACTTTTTATCCGAAAACCACCAAAAGCATTATTGGCTTCGCTAGGTTTTAATGCCTTAATCTAAAAAATAAAAAACTTGAAAAAAAATCGACGAATAACAAGAAATTAAAGGTCGAGAAAATTAGCGTGAAACTAATCGTTTAATCACAACTGTGTGACTGACGCTAATTGCTTAATTGCAAACACACTCGTTTTGCATAATAATCAGCTAATAATAAGCTTGATTAAAACGCGTCGCATGAAGGGGAAAAAAACAGTGTAATCACAACGTGAAGGTGTTTGCACGTTGACGCCACTACGGCGTCGTGTTGTGTATTTCTTTACGCATTAATTAGCGAGCCGAGTTCGCCTGTAATTACATTCAATTTAGCGCCAACTTATCGCCGTAATTACGTGCGTGTCGCGCGTGAAATTTATGTTTACACCGCCCTCATACGCACGTTTTGAATATGCGTCTTATTGATTTACACGTTTTATGTTTTTCCTTCGACGCTGTGGCATGTTTGACTGCCCCCACACCGCCCTCGACAGGGTTGGTTCGCTTGTCATGCATACGGAATGCAAATGGACATTGAGCAGTGTCCTAGCTCCGTTGAGGTGATGGGGCCGGCTCCGCGAGAGACGCTTGTGCTGTTTTATTTGTTTGCGTTCGTCTTCATCGACTGGTTTCAACTCGAAAGTAAAACGCAGCCCGCTTGTCGGCTGAGACTGATGGCAAGAAAAACCTTTGGTTATACATAGTTTATGCGTTGTTTGCATGTGTCAATTGTACTTACCGTGCATTATTCACCCGCATGACATGGAATTTATGGTATTGACTCGTTCTGCTTGTGTTTTATAGGTTAATAGCGTTGTTTTTCCGGTAAAAATTATAATTTAAGGTTGTAATTACAAGGAGCGATAATAGATGTTTCAAAGTAACGGATTTTTATGATTGTAGTGGCTATGTCATTATTAAATGATAGTAGAGTATCGATAGAGGGTAATTTTGTTCATGCACAAACTTCTTATAAAGAAAATTGTCGGAATTTCGTTTGAATTTACAGTTTAGGAGCGATATTAACTGAGAAAATTAATCCTAAATGTTTATGAAACATGCTAATAGTGATCATGGAAGTTTTAAAGAAATGGAAAAAGGAAAACCATCAATTTAAACTTATATTTCTGCAGTAAAAAAATATCAACTTCCCCAATGTACAGTTTAATGTTTAATGCTGAGAAAATTTAATTGTTTTCGGCTTCAAATAGCGGGTTTAGACGGTTTACAACCAGGAATTATCATCCTAAAATATTTAAGAAACGTCCTACTATTTGCCATTGAAGTTTAAAAGAATTTAAACTATGAAAACTATAAGTTTAAAGTTATAATTCTGTAGAAATTAAATGCAGTTGCACAAAATTTGACCAATTCCTCTAAAAACATTGACATTTAGTAGAACCAAGCAAATTGAATAGATTTTCGTTGAAATTTACGATTTAGGCACGGTTACAAGCTAGAAAACTTGGCCTACAATGTTTCAAATAGTCTATAATACTTGTCATTAAAGTTTTGGAGAATTAAAATTATGAAAACCTTAAATTTCAAGGTATAAATAAGCAGAAATCAAAAGTAGTTTCTTAAATAATGACAAATGTCTGTAAAAATCAGATTTAAACTTTAAATTAGAAACATTTAATTGATTCTGGTTGAAATATACGATTTTGGAATGCTTACGAGCAAGAAACTCAACTCACAATGTTTGAAAACGGGCCCGATATTTATGATTTTACTTTTGAAGAAGTAAAACCAGAAAAACCTTAAATTTTAAGGTATAAATATATAGAAATCAAATGTAGTTACATTTAGAAATTGGAGAATATCACAAAAAAAAACTAAACTCTAGGAAAATTGTATTGGTTTTGGTAGAAAATTTCATTGTTTAAACGGTAATACCTAAAGAAACTCAATGTGCAATATTAAAAAAGCTCAAATCTCTAACTGTCAAGTTCCGATGAAATACAACGAAGAAAATAATAAATATTTATGGTATAAATGTATGCAATTCAACGTCAACTGTATGAATTTCTCAAAAACCCGATAAGATTGCAACATTATACATTGTGTAATGAAACAAGTTTCACCCTTTCATAGGAGTAAAACTACGAAAGGTGCGGTTTGCGTATCGGAAATTAGCAAAATCGACCATTAAGCAAGGAACTTAATTTTTTTCTTCTTCTTCTTCTTGCTTCGTTAAGTGCTACGCCACTTTACCATCTCGCCTGCACGTCGTCTCCCCTCAGCTGAATGTAGGCGAAGGGATGGCTAAACTTTTTTTTCGTATGGACTTGCCACTGCCTCCACCACCGTCGCCTCGCTCGTCGCCGGCACCGCCGCTCACAGTTTATAGAAAGTTTTACAAACGTGAGGATTTTTCATGCGGCGCGCACATTTTGCACACCGTCTTTTCTTCGTCGCCATCAACCCCTCGGATTCAAATTAAAACTCGTCTGCTTCAGAAAGTTTAAGTATCGACTTAACAGAATTCCTCTGTACTTTCCGCGAAAACACGGAAAGCAGAAACGCAGTAAGGGAAAAGCGGGGCAGGTCGCCGATGTTTTGCACACGCTGATTATTTTCCGATTTTTTACGTTTTTTGCAAGGATTTCGGGAATGTCCATCGCAATCCTCCGTTGGACGAGGGCGAGGATGAGGGGGTGAAATTAGTTAAATTAAAATCGATTCGGAGAGTTGAAACTGTGGTTCGTTTGAAATGTAGGACGGTGAAGAGAGCAAAAATTCGTTTGCGTTTACGATTTCGATTGGCTGGGTGCGTTTTTCAGCCGAAGTAAAAGGTGGCGTGAATTTTGGGAGACGTATCTCCCCAGCCGCATGCAGGCATTCATCGCAGGCAGTGCCGACCGAGTGGAGTGGATGGGAAATAAGCGCAATTAATCACAAATTGCCGTAAGGCGAGGGCGACGACGCACACA
Organism: Mimaenictus wilsoni; assembly: GCA_027575185.1. Taxonomy (NCBI): domain Eukaryota; kingdom Metazoa; phylum Arthropoda; class Insecta; order Coleoptera; family Staphylinidae; genus Mimaenictus; species Mimaenictus wilsoni. Next base: position 577,523 of record JAODAC010000017.1, on the reverse strand, counting down.
TACCGAGCAGCAACCAGTATTGGCAGCTACAGCGTTCGCCCGGCGCCTTCACACCGCCCAACCAATCCGACGACGGATTTAATGAGTGTTTACGCTCACTACTAGAATTTCAGCGTATTATCGCAAATGGGCATCGCTTATTGCTAATTAATTTCGTATGACGTTCTTCGATTTCCTTTCCATGCCGCTGCATACGGTATTACACATGAAATTGCAGGCGTAATCGGATTAATTTCTACGTTTTGCTAAATCATGCAACAATTTCACTTATTTTCACAGTTTTAATAAAAAAAAAATGTATGCTATCATCTTAATGTAAACCCTAAAACTTTAAAAGTATAATAAGAAATATAATATTCATTAAAATCGGTTAAAAATAAATTATGGCCATTAAAATTTCTTCAAGGAAGATAAATTTTTTCAAAAGATTGAGAAAATGTAAAAATTTACATGGCCAAAGCATTAAAATTAGTTCAAATCTATAGCTACATCATTCAATCATAGTCCTTAAACATTGCAAGTTGATAACTGCAGTATTTACGAAATTATGGCTCATAAAGGTCATAAAAATATATAGGATTCTTATATTTACACCACCTTTTTCTCGCAACATTGTTTTTCAATTTTGCGTACACGATAGAGAAAACTGTATCGAACCGATTTGGCTTAGTGACGTCTAGTTTTATAGATAATTAAATTCTCTAGAATATGACGTTAATTGATTTTTGAAAAAAACATGTATTTATATATGTTTTTCGAATTTTAAGTCGATTTTAATACGAAAAATTCTTTATAATCTAAAAACTGTCTATATGCATGTTATCTTAACTTTGTATTGAAAATACTCAACGTCATATTCAACCAAATTTTATAAACTTTACAAGAATCTTTTGGTTTTTCGTCTTTGATTGAAATTAAGGACATTAGAGTGTACGCAGCAGTGCAACTCATAAAATGAGGTGATATAAACATCCATTTTCAAGAGATATATCAATTATTTAATATCAAAACATTACACTGTGCTTTTGAATAATGCATGAAATTGTTAACAAATATTCAAAGCATTTTCAGTTATACTCCGTGAAAATCATATAATTTTTGACCTGATAAATGAGGTGAGAATTAAGCGAAATTAAAATTACTCTGTTTGAAGACTTTGTTATTACTTTTAAAGAATAACTTAGGTTATTACTAGGAATATTTACACTGATGCATCAAAAATACTGATGAATCTAAAGAGTATTTAATAAAATAACGTTATTGCAAGCTTAAAAGCAATAATTTGGCCACCACGTGTATTCCACATGAGCGAGTGGAAAGTAGCTGCGTGCGGGCTTGGCAGGCGAACCTTTCGCTCATTTATCAAGTAACATGTTCCAGGCGCGCATGCATGCCGCCCTTCTCCTGCCCCGCCTCACTGTGCCGCCCCCGCATGCATCCAACCTTTACATATCACGCGCAGCCAGCGAGAGTAATGTTGTTTTCAGTTTAGCCGACGCCTGAACGCAGATAGATTCGTCCGTATGACGTGCAGCGTCGAATGAGGTGGTGCTGTAGTTACATGTGAACTTATTAATTAATTTCCAGCAAATTGCTGTTTTGCCCACGCCGATATATACGCATTTGCAAAACACGCATCTCTCACACATAATTCATGTTTTTTAGCGTTCGAGTTAGCGTTTCAAAAAAGCTAATTACAGCCACCAACTAGGGAATTTTGGATGGTGTTTAATTAGAGGGAGTAAAGTGAGCATGACTTGAATTTTGGTGGCTCCACGGGGCGCTCTGCAACCTGGAACAATCGTATTTTTGTACGTGGGTCTCATACGGTCCTGCTCTTTGTGAAATTATTCTTGCAACTCTATTAAAATGTCGCCCGGTTGTAATGGAAAGAGGATATTATATCTCCTGCGACATTACCACGTTAATTACCCCTTTGTTTCTATTTCACGCACCCTTACACGCACTTAATCAATTCGAATCTTATTAAAACACCGGCCCTCTAGGGTTGGCCGCCGGCGGCTAATGGAAAACCCTTCCTTTTGTCTTCGTGTGTCGCTGTGGTCGAATTAGAATTTTCCGATTGTGCACGGCTTTTCCGGGTTTACATTCGGGTACACAGCGATTTTTTTTCAGCGTTCTCCTTTCCCTCTACGGCTCAGTACTATTCTCTCTCTGCTACTCCGTTCCACTTACTACCACTCTCTACCAATCCCTTCATCGAATCGGGAAATCTTTCGGGGTTGACTTTTAATAAAGGCACGTTTGCTTGCGTCGAACGCATGAATGGACACTGCTTTTTTTCGTGTATATGTAGCGCAATAGCGGCTGTTTGTGAGGTTTTCTTTTTTGTGCCCGCTTTCGATTTGTGTAACTTTTTTTTTACATTGCGGCCGTCTGTGGGGTGAGTTTGTATTGGCCAAAATCGAGATCATTCGAGGCCAATGCCTAGGATATTTATTGGTTGATTTTAAAGTCTTTGTGCGCAGTTACTTTTTTAATTAAATCTATAGCTTTTAAGTAGAAGTAAAACAAAGCGCTGCTTTTTGTTGTGCTTGTTTGTACGCTACTCCAAGCTCCGGCGTCAGCTAAAATGCTTTCGCATTCGACTGTTTATTCGCGTTTTCATTCCTTGTCACAGCGCTGCAGCTATTTTAATTGCGTCAAACGCGGTTTATTGCTGTGGCAGTCAAAATGGCGCGCTATTTGTTAGTTTCGAATTTTAATTTGAAGCACATCACTGATTAGGTTCGCCCAACGCACTCCATTCCAACGTAGTGCGTTGTTTTTTGTTTTTTCTTTACGATTTAACGCAAACAGTTATTTTTCCTGATTTTAGTGCGATTTCATGTTAGTTTAGCTCCCTAGTGATTGAGATTGTATTATGTAGATTTGAGTGGCGTGGTTGCGCAACGCGAATTTAAATCGCGTGCGCCCCAATAAACGAGAGTAGGATAACCAATTCCTACCTTCCTCAAGCGAGAAGCAGAACCTGAAACGCACGTCGCGTTTGGGAAACCGAATGCCTGAAAATCTACACGTTCTACGGTGTGGGTGTACGTGGAGGACGCCTCCCTAGCGTACGCGGTTGTCGTTGAAGTGCAGGAGAGCGATGTTAGAAAATAGTTTTATTTATAAGTGGGGATCTCTTCCGGTTTTGCAAGGAAGCTGCGTTTTCGGCAAAAGCCCGAAACAAACCGTCGTGCATCTACTTATCACCCAGTCTACTACGATGCTTCTGGAAATCCTCTGGAGGTTTTACAGACGCCTACTCTTACCTTGGCCAGCACTGACGAAAAAGAACGATAAAAACACTTAGAAAACGGGAGGAAATAAACCAAAAAAACGGAAGAAAAAAAAAACGAGAAACGAAATAAAGGAAAGAAAAGTGTACTGGCATGTACGGCTCACTAGAGTCTATACGTGGATTCAGCGCCCAATTCAATTTATCGCCGAGGCAGTATTTTAAAATTTAATGTAACCCTAAAATAAATGAAAATCGATGCATTTTGCTTCGCACATGTGAGCCGTCATGGATTTCTTTTACTCCCGCCGCGCCGGTTTTCGGTCTAAATCTTGCGCAAATAGAACGGCGGGCGCGAGTTATTTTAAGCTACCGCCATTTGCGGCGTAATGAGTACATTTGCGGCAATTTTCGTCGAGCGGCACCACGAAGGGCAATGCCGAGAATTAGATTTATCCGTTTGGCATGCATTTTTTATGCGCCCATCCCCTATGCACAGCAGGCAGAGCAAAGCAAATGCGAAATACGTTCCTATGCCGTACGAACAAGAGGAGGAGGATGTGGATGTGGACGAGGACGAATATGTGGATGTGGATGAACATGCGGATGAGGATTGGAATAGGGATATAACTTTTATAGCAGCGCGAATGTGGGCGAAAAACACGCAATCGCAGCCGTGGCTCTGGCGTGGCGCGCACTTGCCTCGAAATTAAATAATTTTTTCGCTCAACATTATGCACTTTCATATACATGCAAATATATCTCGACGACGCGCCCCAGCCACGCCACGCCGTGCGAGAATAATAAAAAAAAGCGTCGAATAAAGCCTGGCGTCCTGTAAAACCCGGCATACACATTCATATACACAGGAACGCTGCAACCTCGTCCTTCCGACGTGGATCCTGCCGCTGCAGCGAAGTGAAGATAAATTTTAGGGATTTTCCGTTTTAATTACGTGGAGATAAAGAGCACACGCGGATATGGCGGCGTGATGAAGCAGTTTTTGGTATAGCCACCACGAACGTCGCCGAAAAATCCTTTTGTTCTCGCACCACGAGTTCAAAAATGTTGCGCGTGTTGCAATTGCGCATTTTGCAAGGCCTTAACTTCATAAATTAATTTCCTTCGATGCCCTCGTTGCCCACGATGCCCACTCACGCCTACATCTACATGCTATGGAGTATAAATAATGCAGACGTCCCTCTCTCTCTCTCTCTGTCTGCAGGGGTGGAAAACTTTCTTCCTGCTGAGTAGTCAATACGCTGCCGGAAGTGTGGGCGGGTGGCACCTTCTCGGATTTGTGTAGTCACACTTAATGATGGTCAGATACAGCAGGGAAATTCACAGCCTGCCTTTGCTTCGCACAAGAAAAAGTTTCAACTAAAATATTTACATAGCGTTAACTGAATTCCCCAGCTGGCGTTCGCCCACTTTGGGTGCGCTCATCCTAGAAGCCCACTCCTTCCAAGCCTTCTACGCCCTTTCACACACATATATTCACACCTACACGTATACATGCACTCACAGAGATGTATACACAGATGATGCACATACCCATAGACAAATTAAGCAGGAATGGAGGTAAAAGATTGAGGAAGGAAAAAGTAAACGAATGCCACGCTCGTTCGTCTTCGGCAAAGCGTGAAGAAACTCCCCAAGAAAGAGTTTTAAATTAGACGGGCTTATGTATACATGCGACGGGGAAGCGACGAGGAATATCTGCTCGTTTTTGATGTTTGATCATTGTTATCACTCGAGCGCGGCGCCGCGATTCTATTTTTGTTAAGTAAGAGAAAATTTTCAAGCTGAAGACAGCAGAATCTTAATTTGTGCACTCATTTCTTACCCTTTCCTAATCATTCTTATCCTTTCTACCGCATTCGTGCCGTTACTTACTCATTCTTCCCTTTTCTTAGTCATTCTTACCCTTCTTAACCCGATTTCCTACCTTAATTCATAGCCCAATTTCGAAACTCTTCCTAGGCAAAGTTTCTCGCGTTGAACTTGTATATTTACGAGCTTATTTTGGGCAGAATTTGGTGATTAATGTGTTTGTTTGTTCTTTCAGATGGTAACCAGGACGAAAAAAATATTCGTTGGAGGCCTGTCGGCGCCCACAACCCTCGAAGATGTCAAAAGCTACTTCGAACAGTTTGGGCCGGTGAGTAAGAACGCATCGCAAATTTTCGATTATTACGATAGATACGAAGCAAATTAGAAACGTCATAAAAATGATTTTATTGTATCCTGCATGCAATAACGGGCTCGTAAAGTTCATCATTTTGATTCGAAATTCGTGGCGAGGAGTGAGGAAGTCGGTACGACTATAATGGAAGGAAAATATTTGACTGCGTTTCGTATTTTTCCGAGTTTTGTGCAGCCGGAGGAAAAATCGATGTCGAGAGTAGAAGGCGCTAAGGGGAGTGCAATAATTTTCCGTCGTGTGTCGTGCATTCGAGCCCCCACCGCATCGGCACAACGGCGATCTCATAATGCGCAAACATTTTTGACGCGATTCCAAGAATTGCGTAAGTTATCACTGCAAAAAACCGGCTGAGAGGAAATTATGGAATTAAATCTTTCGATTCACAGACGAGACTGTAGTAAGTTAAAAAACTAAATAACTTTAGACACGCAGGAAAGTTTCACGGATGAAAATGTTGAAATTTCTGAACTAGTATTGAAGGAGATAACATTATGCATCCTCTCCATGTATAATGGTCGTTTGGGTCCGCAAACAGACGGGCTTGGGTGTGCCAAGCAAGCAGCTTGCTTTAAGGTTAAAATCGTTTCGTACATCTGCGCCGCACATCCGCATAACCTCAACTCGGAAAGTCCCTACAAGATTTCCATATAATATTCCATTTCGTTGCGTTGCCTGTTTGTGTTATACTAACCCTAACCCACTAATAGCTTGCCGTTAGGAGGGCAGAGGGACGCGGTGGTGGCTCACATCGAGTCATCTGCGTGATATTAGGCCAAATTTCGAGGTTGTACTGGGCTACATCCACCTGACAACCGTATGCATTATTTAGCACTTTTTACTTGAAGCGTTATCCTACCTGACCAAGCGTGATGTGGCCCCAGTGCCAATGGCAAGGGGGTGGGGGGCGCAGCGTGACGGGTTGACATTAATTCGATTTTTTTTCGTTTCTCGGCCCACTGGGTTCACTCGTCCAACCGGCTGGTAGTGGCCAAATGGGGGCCAGTGGTAGCCAATTGAAGCAAATTGAACCGAACGCACAAACAGGCAATTATTCCTCACATTAAATTGTCAATTAGTTATGTTATTGTAATGCATGCTGACCGACGATGCGCAACGTTTTACACGGCGGTCGAGGCCCGAAAAACCACAGCCAGTGGTGCGTACATGCAGTGCGTTACTCATTGCTCGATGGCGGAGGCTGGGAGGCGGCGTCGGCGGCGGTGCATGTTCAGTTGTGGTTGGCATTTGCATTCGGAGTGACGCAAATCGCCTCCTGCCGAATTAACGCTTTAATTAGATTTAAATTGTTTAAATTTATGGCGGGCGTGCGCGCCTGACATTTAATTTCTCGCTATTGTAACATTTGCAACAACAAAAATGTACTGCTTGTCAGTCTCACGTATTATTCCACAGGATTTTTTTTCATAAAAACACAAATTACACTAGAAAACTATCACATAATAGTAATAATCACTTTTGTACGTCGTAAAAATTTGAAACAAAGGGAAATGTTGAAATGTCATAAAAAGGCGTCGTAAAAACTTCTTTTCAGAAGAATAGAAACACTAGCATTGATTGCTAGTGTTTTTATGTTTCGCTGATATGAGGCATAAATTATGAAAATTTCATTTTAATCGACTGAGAATTACCGAAATTATTAGCGAATTACGAACTTTGTAGGCTGTGCTTCGATTTTTAGCACTTTACTTTTTGAGCACCGAATAGCACAGCCCAATTTTAAATGTAAAAGTGCAAAATAATATATAACACCAAAAACGTTGATAATTTCACAATTTCTTTTCACCAAATTTTAAATATGATACGAGGAATTCTCTTGACTCACAGAATATCAAAATTTCAGTTTAATCGACCGAGAATTATCGAAATTATAAACAATTAATCACGGAACACGAATTTTTTTTTCGGCCGACGCGTCGACATACTAGTTTGTTGTAGGCACCCGTTCCAATATTGTTGCTGTCGCACCGAAAAAACGAGTTCCTTCTTATGCCGGGCAATATTTTTAGTATGTCACCAGCCGGCGGCAATGAGTAGTTGCCGCGCTCGGTTTTATGCCCCTTCAATGTTTTTATCTCGGGGGCCATAAAACGTCAAGTATTACAACTTATACGCTCCGCGTGCATGCATTTCCAGCCCGCAACGAAAAATGAATGTGAAACTGCGGAAGCCAAGAAAGAAAAGAATCGCATTTTGATGCTTCCGTTCTGTTGAATGCGTAATGCCGAGGAAATCATTCTTGTATTTATTATATTGCCGTTCTGGGGACGACTCAACGCGGTCGTTTTTCATTTTTATGCGCTCGAAAGTGTGTAGTATTCCACGAAGGCATCGAAAGTTAAGAATATTAATTCACTCGGCAAGAAGTTGCCAAGCTCGACTTCGAATACAGATATGACAAGGTGTTAACTTTATCGTATTAAATTGTATGGAAATATGGAAAGTGTGGGCATTAATTTGGAAAGTTTTGCGAGCATGGCCAAAAGGTGACTAGCGATTTTTATCGCGCATATAAAATGAATAGGTATTGCATGTATGCGTGCCGCCCTCCGTCGCCGTCGATAGCTCAATAGCAATTTCAGGCGCCGTTATCTATTACCGGGTGGGGCCCCCAGACGCCGCTGCCATAGCGGCCAACCGCCTTCAACTGCCGCCAACCACCTCACAGCGTCGAGCGACGCTGCAGGAAGTCCGTATTTATGTTCACGCTCGTTCTTAATTCAGTTATTACATTGTGAAATATCGACACGGTCGGCGGGCGTTTCTGAGCAGAACTGCAGGTTTTCGGTAGCGTGGTGTGCTTCACGCTAATTGCCGCCCCCCGCCATAACATACCACCCCCTCCTCCTCCTCCTCCTTGAATTCCATTGCAAAACCGTTGCAGATTGGCGGCGATGTTTTACGCTTTATCGCACACAATGTTATTAATGTAGTACAAGTTTGGTAAGTCGGGGGAGCTACAAGTGGAGGCAGCAAATGTGTCGAAAAGCGGCGGCTATTTTTGTAATTAATTATCTCGAAAGGGGGGTTGGTGAGGCGGGTTGCCGGAATTGCCTGGTTTTGCCCTCGAGTGCGTTTCTCGCATTGTGCTTGGGAACGCTCAGCGTTTTGGCAAACAGACCCCTGATAGCGGACCGCATTTACTGGCAATCGCCTTGCAAGCATTCTGCGGTTGGCGGCGGCGAAGACAGCGGCAGGCGGGCGGTACGGGTGGACCGAGAAGAGACGACGAGTACGGCTCGGGGGGTGGGTTTGTCGTCTTGGAGTTATTCTCGGTATGCCGAAGATCGACTTTCTCGCCCGTTCGGGAAATCACCATCGAGATAATAGCGAATCTACCCGACTATTAAATAAAATGATTGCGATTCTCGTTTCGGTTGCGGTCCGGGCACGGGCACGAACCTCGGAGCCCAAACCCTTAGATTATCCGTCTTCATAGCGCGGAAAAAGAGAGTCGGATGATACATAAACCGGCAAAAAATCGACACGGCTTAGGACGGTATTAGTCGCTCTAGGTTTCGCTCTACGTCCGTTGGATTTTCCTCCAAATAGAATCATGAAATCCAATTTAAAATACTTCTCATTTTCGGGTCTTCTATTGTCTACCAAACCTAACCTGAACGCTTAGAATGGGGACTAATATCCGACTCACATTAACACACTTTATTTCCTTTTTCTAGAGACGATTTCGACTATAATGATTAAGTTTAGGTATTTTATCTAGTAGTTTGTAACTTTATAACTGAACTTTTGTAGTTTTTTATCTGATGGAATGAGGCTTGATGTACAAAACATGAAATAGTAACAAATACCACGATAAATTCATAATTAAAAATAGCACAATTTCAATTGCAAATCTGCTATAAAAAAGTACAAAGCGAATAAAAGCAAATAACTTCACACTTTCTTCATAGAAGTTCACCAAAATTTAAACACATCACTAAGAATACTTGAGTCACATGAGCTTAATCGACTGTCAATTACCGAACTTACAAAGAATTAATCAGAAATTTGTAGTTTTTGTTTCGATTTCTACCAAATTACTTTTTGGCCGCCGAGTAACGCGAGAATTTTTTGGAAACTTTAATAAAACCATAACAGATCAGATGTTTTACAAACAATGACAACGACATCTTCATCATCAAATTTACAATGCTCAATTTCGGACGTAAACGCGGAATATCGAATACAAAGCGAAAAACGCTAATAACTTCACAATTTCTTCATAGATTTTCACCAAATTTTAAACACAATACTAGGAATACTTGAGTCATAAAATATCAAAAAGTCAGTTCAATCGACCTGGAATTTCCGAAGTTATAAACAATTAATTACGAATTAAGAACCTTTTAGTTTCTGCTTTGATTTTTACCAAATTGCCTTTTCAACGCAGAATAACGTACCGATTTTTTTTTGATCTTACCGAGCATCGACTGCTATGCTATTTAATTAGTCATATTAGAGGCTAACACTATTGATAAGAAGAAGAATTCACTCTAATATGCATCCCCATCGGGAATTGAACCCGGGGCCTTATGGACAGTAGTCATCGACCATACCACTGCGCCCCTTGGCTGGACGCGTACCGATTGTTTAGAAAATTGTATAAAATCAAACAAAACACGTGTTTTTCAAATAACAACAATGAACAATTTATAAACAAAACTCTATACCGCTCAAGTGTAGATCTAGAGTATAAACTAAACGTATGTGAAGCGAGAAAGGCTTACAACTTCACAATTTGTTCATTGATTTTCTTCCAATTTTAATCACAATACTAGGAATACCAGAGTCAGAAAATGTCGAAATTTCAGTTTAATCGACCGACAATTGCCTAAGTTATAAGAAATTAGTCCTGAATTACGAACTTTGTAGTTTCTGCTTCACATTTTACGAAATTACTTTTTCAACGCTGAATAACATGCCGCTTTTTTAGAAAATTCTATGAAATCAAACAAAACACGTGTTTTGCAAACAAAAGTAATGAAACATTTATATACAAAACTTTATACTGCACCAGTTTAGATGTGAACGTGCCTAAAACGTATGAAAAGCGAAAAATGCTGATAACTTCACAATTTGTTCCGCTAAATTAATCACAATACTGGGAATACTTGAGAATTGATCAAGAATTTCCGAAGTTATAAGAAATTAATAAAGAATTTAGAATTACGTAGAATTAATAAAGAACTTCGTAGGTTCTTTTGCGATTTTTACGAAATCACGATTTCGGCACCAAATATCGTGCCAATTTTCTTTAGAAAATTTAATAAAATTATAACAAAATATGAGTTTTGCACACAATAATTAAAAAAAATATCTCCACCTAACCTAACCTAAACGTGGACTAATATCCGGTCAACATTAACACACTGTTTTTCCATTTTCTTCATCATAAATAATCTTCATATAGTTTTTTGCCTTATTTATAAGCATAAAATGAACATAATGAACATGTAAAATAAATCGATTTATAAAAATTTGATTTAATAATCGTTTTCAAAATAAAAACATGCAAAAATTAAATTTCTATAAAATAAATCACTTATTCGCATACAAAATAAATGAAGAAGAATCCTTCGAAAGAAATAAAATAAATAACGTAATGCGAAAAGTTTTCTCGAAGGCACTACTGTATGCAGATAAAGTTAGACAGTTATAATACAATTATCATTTCAGTGTTTGTGGGAAACTTTTCCCGAGGCAGCGAAATTTAATGTGTCTTGCGTTTGTCGTTAAAGGTAAACTTGTCCTAATGCCATTCGCGGCGGCATTTGTTTTCAATTTAATAAAGCGACGGCGACGGGAGCGGGCGGTCTGTAACGACTATGACTATGCGCTTGCATCCCGGCGCCTTCACACCACGCCGGCTTATCCCGCAGTCGCATCTTTCAATATTTATACGCTTTCATATTCCCGAGTGCACACGGCGCACATTCCCGGCCGAGATTTTGCAAATCGCTGGCGTCAATTCTGCGACTGTCAGTGCGTCTTTAAATATTAAAATTATTGAGCTTGCGTTTCCTCGCGGCTCTTTCCACGGTAGGAATTTCTGTGGAAGTAGAGGAAGAGCACGTGTGTGTGTGTGTATATGTGTGTATATGTGTGTGTGTATATGTGTGTATGTGTGTGTGTGTGTATTCAGTTCGCCTTCTCCTCAAGGGAAATTACATGACACGAGTGTGTTTCTTGTGCGGCTTTGCAGAAACCCCTCGAATAAGTTCAAATGTTTTCTGGCTAACAACTTTACGGTGTTGTCGAGTTTTGTTCGTGTTAGAAAAGTGTTTATCTAACATTTCGTAATCATCGCTGTTGTGCTAAAGATGGGCGGTGAGGCCGGTTGGTGTGGGTGTGAGAGCGACAGCAATGCAAAATCGATGTTTGTCGCGAAACGCACCGAGCGAAAATTGCCGGCTTATCTCGCACGGTCGTATTAAATATTTCCCAATTACGAATGGGCGAAGGTTGTACGCGCCACAAGTTGTTACACATTCGGATGTCGGTTCGTGCTTTGAATAATTGTCGAAATGCAAATTTACTGGCAGGCTCGCGCGCGAGCGCGCAGGCGGGCGGCGGCAATCTCGTGAGGTGGATCGAGTGTATTCGACTCGGGGGCGGTTGGTAGAGGACGAAAGAGACTGGTTTTCCACTACGCCATGGCATTATCTCTGCGCTTCGGGCGTTTGTTAGACGGAACCCTGCTTGCTCGTCCCACCGAAGCCGACGTTTCGTTCGCGTGCATGCCGCCGCCGCATCGCAAATGAACCGCTAAAATCTTGATGCGCCGACCATCCCGTGATTTCCCCCTTCCCCCATTTCCCCCCAATCCGGCCCCAAAGCGAGCGTCAAAAGCATATTTTATTACATCGAACATGCACCGTCACGACGTGATTTCTTGTCGCACGTCGCAGCGATATCACCTCATCATTAAATTGTAATTCCTCGCGCACCAACATGTCCGGATAAATGATGGATGTATAATGCGATGCGACGTGTGCATTTGTTCTTCTTTTCGCCTACAGCTGTACAGAGCTGCGTTGAGCTGAGCAGAGCTGCGCAAAACTGGGAGTACTCTGCTCTGTGCTAGATTTATAACGAAAACTGCTGATAAAGAATGTCGCATTTTGAATGTCTGTATTCCGGATAGTGTGCTGGGTTGGAAAATAAAAGAAACGCCAGTCAAATCAGTAATTTATCTATATCCGTTACAATGGTTTACAAATTGGGTTTGATTCACGGCCGGCGAGCAAGAAGCGAATTGATTCCATTGAGTTCGGCCTTTTTCCGACAATGCGAATCTGTAATTTCTATACATCCGATGCACACGCGTGCGGATACAAAGCCACATCGAAATTGTCGTGTGAAAAGACGGCGATGAGCCTCCAAAAACGCAAGCAATCTTTTCTTTTTTATAACCATATTGTTAGTATAATGTTATTGTGCTAACAATAGCCAACGACAGATTATTGATTTTCTTTCTAAGCTTTCATGAAGATAATCTAAGTCCTTTCTTACTTGGAATTGACTTACAACTAGCAGTGACTATATTTCTTCAAATAACTAAATAACAATTTTAAAGTACTAAAAACTTAAACTTAGTTTTAGCCTATTTGAGAGCAAGTACTTTGTAATGATTTTTCCTAGCTCATTCACTACTATCAACTACTATCATACAGTCTTATTTGAACGACCCTAAAATTTAGTTTTAGTAAATTATAGTATTTTAAACAATAATAAATCATTGACTTTCTTTCCTTACTTTAACCCGAGAAAAATCTTGGCTAGTAAAAGAAACTCTTCAATTCATCCTAGATTCCAGCCACTTCCTAGGTCTTATATACAACGAAGATCTAGTATATTAAAGTAGGTGTAAATCAACGTTTCGTATGGCACCTCCTTGTGTCTACTTTTTCTCCGGGTGGGACAACAACTAGTCAGTGCCACCAGCAGCAGCAGCAGCATCCCCAAAGCACTTGGCAGCATCGAAATGCAAGTCCTGGCAAGGTATTGGCTGAGCGCGCTGAAGCGCACATAACAAAAAAAATCCTTGACACGATGGTGGCGTTTTGTTCGGCGCACGTTCCGCAAACGAAGGAACGCGATACTGCTGCAAGAATAATGCGGACGGCGCACCACAACCCACGCTGCTGCAGACGGGCTTTAAACACCCACACAGCTCCGCATCCTCGGAACAACAACAAAAAAAAACTACAATAATGCATAGAAGCGGATTGCGGTTGGAGGTTCATCATCGCCGCCAGTGCGGGTTGCTGCTGGCCTGCGTGCGAACGTGTTGGTGTGTGTGTGCCCGTGGTTTCGAGTGCACTTCGGAAAGATGTGCAAAAAGCGAAGCACCCTCGAATTTGTGCGACGCGTGACGGGGCATGTCCACGATACAAAGCGAGGAAAACACTTGTGTGTACGCTTTCGCATGCGGCGGCTGGCGACTGGTGACTGGAGAGGAGGGTGCAGGAGGGCGGACACTCGAAAACCCAAGCAACGGTATGCAAAGCCCATCTCTTGTCAGATGGAACCCACGGCCTGTCAACTGAGAAGAATCTGCTGTGCAAGCGGGAAACATACACAACACTGCTGCCAATTATATTTGCAAGTCTTATCTTATATGAATACTAGCTATCATAACACAGGGAACTATTCTGTCCTCTTCCAAGTTTTTCCTTGGAGGCTCTTGTGTTTTCTAAGGGTATCAATAGCAATATATATGTTTTGATCCCTCTATTCTTTATTCCCTTTTGTCCCTCTATCTGTCTGTATAAACAGTCAGTAGAGTATCTAGTCTATATGTGTTATGGGACATTGGGAAAAATAATAAATTCACAATGTAGATTACATATTGCACATGTTGACAAGTTGGCAACATTTCGAGGGTCGTAACCGGGTCGGTAAATAATTAACGAAACAATGAATATTTGTTGTGTTGTGTTGAGAATAACTCTGGGAAATATTTTGCGTTCCTATCTATGGTTTTGCTAGAGGCGATAGGTATGAGAAACAACCCCTGTTTTATTTTCCTTGGAATGCAATAACAATATCATGTTATATAAATTCGATTTACACATTTCAAAGGCCGCAAACAATCCATAATTCAACTTGCTAATGATGCTGCTGCCGCGACCAGTCGGGATCTGCGCGAGATGGATGAGCGCGACACACCAACACGCATACACATTGCAAGGACGCAAATAGCAGACGGTGATGGGGTGGTTTGGGGGTTTCTGGGCGGTTCGGCTGGCTCGACAGAGAGAGGTGGATGTAAAATAAATGACGGCCTTGCGAGAGAGGGAGCGTTGCCGGCTCACAGCGGCGCTGTCGGGTGCGAGGCGGCTGCATTACTGATGAGGAAGCGCTGTCATTAACTGGTAATGAGACTCCGATTTATATTAAACCTATTTCTTATTCCGTATGCGGCCCCTCCACTTCGCTGCCGCTAAGGCGGCCCACCGAAGAGACAATTCCGAGCTTCCGGGCCGCATCTATCACGCATCCCTCGCGCTCACGCTCAACTCGCTCCGACTTTGCAGAGTATATCTGCCCTGACGAGATCACGAGGCACACGAAATTGAATTTCTAATATTTCCTTCAACTTGCAACCCGCTCCCGTGGCGGCATGTTTGCATTTGTATCCGACCACCGAGGGATTCCCTCCAGATAAATACACAAGTTGACGCTATCTAACCTCACTTTGAAGCACCACCAACATGACGATTGTTTTTACAAGGCTTTTCAACTGTTTAATAACGCCCCAAACTCCCTTCTTCCAAGCTTAAGCAAGCAGAAAGGAATTCTACTTGTATAATTAAACTCGAAAAACATTTTAAGATGCCCTTTTTTTTCCTGATTAATATAATAAGAAGCTGCTTGTGCAAAGTAAGATGAACATAAAAAAAGCTCTCTGGTGCTTCTAACGTACAGCGAGTATAATGATGACCGTTGGGGATGCCTTCAGGGGTGAATTAAGGCGCACTTATGCAGTGAACTTTTAGTTAATGACTGTGGATTTAAAACTGGCGATATATAAGATGACGGTGTGTAATTTTGCGCGCGACGCGTCGTCGCATAAAAGTGGTTGATTGCGTTTAGTTTAGCCGGCGAAGGCGTTGGAACGTGCGAAATTGTCGCCGCGTATTTTTGGCAAGCGTGCTCATCCTCGCCCCGACACCCCGGACCCAAACAGCTGAAAGGCGAGAGGCGAAAGAGTGTTACTAGCCATGATGCTCTCCTCCCCCGGAAGTGACACTATCTTGGCATGCGAATCGTTCCCAGCCTCGGGCACTTCATAACCCTGGCTGGAAGTCGTTTAACTTTTCGCACCCCTTCCTCGACGGTTTACTAGTTCACTTAGGCCTTCCGTTTCTTTTGCAAAAACATGCCGGAGGGGTGTTATATTGGCGTAATTGCGTTTTATACACATTTCGGTTTCTTATGGTTTTACACTCAAACACTAATTTTCAAACGATTATCAACTACAAGCTTTTTGTCAAAAATTGCAAATCTCCTGTTATAGTTAGTTATTAGAGGGAATAATTTAAAGGATAATGTAAACCTGTCTTTGGCACATACAATGAGTGAGTATAAGGTCTGAGGAGATGAATTTGATGTGAATGTGCGCGTACGTACGCGGGAATAAGAGTATTTACACGCCATTATTAATTTGGTGCCGGGAAACTTGTAATTTTCAGGCGGGCTTGCGACCACACCGCTTTTACTATCCCCGGGATCAGTACACCCCGGCTGTAGTGTGCAATGTTTTAGCCAAGTTTTAGCTAAAACTGCTGCCTGGCGAAACTTAGATTATCCGGTTCGTGGCGCAGCAAGCAAATTGCTCCAGTCTTGAGGTGATCCTCAACCTCGAGAACCCTCAGTTTTGATGTTTTAACCTACTCTATGATGTTACTTATCTGTAGGAAAATCAAAAGAAATTACTTTACAATAACAAATCCATTGTTACAGTTAGATATTAAGTTTCTATGTAATCCTAACAACATTATTTTGCTTGTAACAATCATGACTTAATAGTAAATAAGCGGAAAATCCACCGTTTCACATTTAATCCTATTTAATCAACACATATAAGCATAATTTTTGCTTAATCTCTCTATAAACCTATCAAAACTTTGAATGAAAACAAAATAAGGAATGTATGATCTGATTTTATTGCAAGACAAATTAACAATGCGAAATTAACATAAAAATTTTAAAATATCAACTGTTAACTGTCCAAAACCTTAAATAAATATATAGATAGCTACTCAGTATTATCTTTTGAAAATATCTCATTTCATATTACTAAATAAGGATAGAAAAGGCTAAATATACATTAAGTAAGATGTATATTTAATCTTTTTGTAGCTTTTTGTAACTGTTTTGTAACTGCCATGAAAGTTTTCGGAAAAAAAATGTTGTGCAGGTTGCAAATTTAAAGAAAGAAAAAACACAGATTTAATGACACTTCTTTAAAACAGAAATATTTTCTGACATCCTGTACAATAGACAACGAAATGTCCACCTATGTTAGGTTTACCTATCTATCAAACCGTCGGCTTGCCTCACTAATGGCGGTATTGGGTTTTCGGGGTGTTTTCCGTTCGGATAACGGAAATAAATTCGTCGACTGCGGTTGCGGTACATTTCGACAACGATAACGAAAGTGTTGCCGATAGCTGTGGCTGCTTTTCCCTGTGCCCATTCTCTACAAACACATGCACCCACTCGTTTTTGTATATACATATACATACGAGTGTGTTTGTATATACGTCTGTATTTGAGTGTGTTTGTATGTGGGTGTGTGTGTGTGTGTGTTTGTATGTGTGTGTGTGTGTGTGTGTGTGTGTGTGTGTGTGTGTGTGTGTGTGTGTGTGTGTGTGTGTGTGTGTGTGT
>JAODAC010000017.1:506984-560057 GCA_027575185.1 Mimaenictus wilsoni | reverse complement strand
ATATTCACATAGCCGCCTCCGCCCAGCCGCAAGAACAAAGCAACGAATGGAAACACGGCGTGCGG
The DNA here is from genome assembly GCA_027575185.1 of Mimaenictus wilsoni. Classification (NCBI taxonomy): domain Eukaryota; kingdom Metazoa; phylum Arthropoda; class Insecta; order Coleoptera; family Staphylinidae; genus Mimaenictus; species Mimaenictus wilsoni. Next base: position 559,992 of record JAODAC010000017.1, on the reverse strand, counting down.
ATGTTTTAATCATGAGTTTTACAAAGTTGTCTTCTGAGGTCTGGATTTAATTGAATTTTAGCTGAATTCTTGCGTTAAATATTCGTTTGTATAAGTCCTGCGGTGCGCCGGGGCAATATTTAAATATCTTTTATGAAGTTAAATTAACTCTCTCTTGTTCTTCGTACGGCGGGACAAAACGGGCGGCGGCGGTTGGCGAGGAGGAAGCTGCGACATCGAAGCGAGCAAGTGGAATTCAACGGATCGCGATGAGCTTTTTAATTTGTACGTAATTAGAACCGCATTCACACCGGGCCGGCCGGCGCGCATTCCAGCTTTTATTGTTTTCGTAATTTTTTGTGCTATTCGCACGCTTCGCCGTACCACAAATGAAAACTTTTGCCCAGTCGAATCAATATTGACACACTACGGGTGTAGGTTTGAATATTTCATTCGCCATAAATCACGATATAAAGACATTGACCTCGATCATGTCGAAAACTGCCGAAAACACGCTGGGGGTTGGTTGGTTCAATGTCGACGCACAATACGTGAGTGAAACAGAAAGCGTGGCGAAACCGGGCATATTACATAAATTATCGCGACGTAATGGGATATGAAATATTTCGTTCAATGGGCCACCACCATGCTGCTACCTGTTTCAAGACATCTTTTCGAAGCGAAGGGTGGAAATGATCGCGAGGCGTTTATGGTACAGGAATGCGAATATCGCAATAAAATGAAATCGTATTGGCACACCTCTGGAATGCTCCCTTTTTCTCACACTGTACCGTCGCCTCCACCTTTTCAAACCCATCGATTGCACAGCAATACCTTGGCGATCAGAGGGAAGGAAGGCGTGCAATGTATAAATCAAAACTTAATAAATACATTAAAACTTATCAAAAGTTTTTATTGTCAAGTCAATAACGATCGTGCACTCTGTTCGATGCGTCCCCCCGGCGGAATTTCAGCTCATAATGAAATAAAATAATGATTTATTACATCTCGGGAGGGATTTATAATGTTGGAAAAATTGTTTGCGACGGCGCATCGAATAAATGAGAAAACCGTCGACAATATCAGGAGCAATCTTTTATTATTTTCGCCCAGGCCTCTTTTTTCCACTTCTTCAGCTGGGAGATTTCGTTTTCCTCATTGCAATTTTCGTTTTTGTGTCGGTCTTTTACCGATTACATAAAATACAATACGTAGGAGTGCGAAAATTTTAAATATTCTGTCATCAATTGAATGCATTTACGAATTTTTAGATTATTTTCTGGCGCGTACGTTTACTAATTAAAATTGTAAACAAGCGCGCTAAAGTTGATGTTGTGATTCCGAGTTTTACGTAAGCCAGGAATTCAGGGTGTATAAAAAAAACGTGGACTATTTGCACTCGTCCGGTGCTACCGCAATGCATATTTGCACAACGACCGAGGACAATGTATATAGTCACTTAAATTCCGCCTGTATTTATTAGCGCTTTGCGATGGATATTGCACGGATAATGGCCGTATCGTCGGTGCTACGAAACTGCAGCTGCATATGACTCATAATAGAGTATGGCACATCGTTGATTGCATCGTCTGCACGCCCCCAGTTTCGGTTAACGATAATGCATAATCATCAATGGTGTGCGCAAAGCAATTTGTTTGACGATACCATTGTTTATTCATATTTGCCAATGCGTTAAATTAATGCCCTCCCTCTTCTCGGATTACAAGTCGGCTTATTGTAATAGAAAAAGGCAAATAGCAATGAAATGTATAAAGTTACTGGTACCGGCGGCTATAACCTATAACCGGCGCCTTCACCTATTAATTATCGTCTAAGAAATGGTGAAGGCGTTATAAAAGAGCACGAGAATCTATTAAAAGGCACGGAAATAACAGTTTCTGAAGTTAAATGCTTATCATATTTATGTATAGTACTATATTCATGTTGTGTAAATAAAATTAAAGTGTTAAAAAGAAAATATCCATGGAAGTCGTTCCCTTTAAAAGGGTATACATTTGACCGGCGCGGCACCTTCACAATTTCAGCTGGCACGAAGGTAATACGTGGCTGTGGGTGTTTAGGGGCGATTTAGCACGTGGTGCATCGATGCGATGCTGCCGCGCGTATTCCTGCGGTGGTGGGTTTCGTTGCGGCGGCTGGCCGGCTATTGAATTATGGCCGACTCGCAGCGAATGTAAATGCGAGCCGAGCGGGCTCTCCGTGCATCGTGTGCACGATCTCTCCACCTTTCCACCTCTTCGGCCGCCTCCGCCACCGCTTGCAGCCGAGGTATCGTCGCCCAACGTTCGAATCATGTGGCAGGGAAGGTAGTGTTTCCCTGCCACATGATTCGAACTTCTTGCACTGAGGTGACAGCGCGCGTTAAAGATTTACACGTTGCTTTCGGATAAGAATACAAAGGCTTTTGCGGGTGCTTTCCGATGTTTTGGGGCGTTAGTTAGTAGCTTTTGTTTGCGCTACCGCAACAATGCCGCCGCCCCCTTAATATGTGTGCATATCATTTACGGCTAAACACCTTGAATTGTACCGGCCGGACCCCTTAAAACACTTTGACTACAATACTTCATTGTGCGGTTTAATGTGTGGATATATATTTAGGGTTTTTGTGTTGTTGGCCGCCATGTAAAGGCTAAAATACTTGCCACCTTCTCAAAAGGGATTAACGCATTGAGGCTTTACCGCCAAGATTCTAGAATCAACAAAAATGTATTATGTTTGATTTGCATAAGATGGGTAGAGCTTAAGGAAGCTTTCCCTGCAAGTTTTTGGATGGTATTCTCTGCTCGACTTCATTTCCATCCTTTCCGTGCTGATAAATTACCAAACTCCAGCCCGCTGGCAGGTAATTCGCTCGGAAACTTAGGAAATTCTTACTTCTTAACACTTTTCTTACTTGGGAAGGGCAATGGGACTGAGCTTAGACGATGGTAGATAGTATAGCCTAACAGGATGGAGATATTAAAGGTGTAGGACGTATTTTACTTCAAATTACTTGGTTCTTCAGATAGTTTTTAATCAACTACATCTTTATTTTTTTGGAGTAAAGTGATAAAATTACTTAATGTCGTTGAAATTGAATAGTAGTCAGATATTTTTTATGTAAGTATTTATCTTTTTATAGAAGTATTTATATTTTTGTGTAATTTATGTAGTTTTTGTAGTTTAGCGTTTACATTTTGATGTAGCTATTTTGTATTTTTAAGGTTAATATTATTAACCACTTGAAAAAAGATATTTTATGCTGGATAATCGCTTTTGCAGAAACCTGCACGAAGCTTTGGCGTGGGGTGTCGGGTTGCTCAGTGAAGGAAGCCGGCGCTTATTCGGATTTAGCCGGTACTTGATGAGATAATAACGCACCGAGACATGGCCTGTGGTTGAAGGGAAATTTTGCGACCTACGTTCCGTTGCTTATACCTGCGTCTATCCCCTCCTGGCGCCTCCACCATCTTCCTCCCCGCCCCGCAAAATCCCAGCGCCTTCACCATCACTGTCTTTTTGGTTCTATTTACCCCCGAATATAAACGAATGATTGCTCAATAGTTGTCGCCCTTATTGTTAGTAATAACCCTTTTTTCTCTTACCCGACTGCCACATATTATTACTTGGAGATCCACCATGATATAAGGGCACAAAAAGCCGGATAATGATGCACGGGGTTGCGTTAAAAGCATCAGTAAATAAACGCATATCGCACAACGCCGTAAAAACATCGACGAATTGACTTTTGAGTTATTTTGAGTAATTATACGACAAAGGGCCGGGAATATCAGGCCGGAAATATGAGAGCAAACGTCCCCTCATAAAAAATAACCCCCCCCCCCTGTGTCTTCCTGTTTGTTGGTGGCAGCGTTTGACGGCGGCATCGAAAAAGGAAGCGCACGGCGCAGATAACGAAGTAAATCAGTAAATCACATTCCAGAGCGTAATGCCATTAACATTGATTCGCAGTGCGTGGCCTCGTGTGCGATGTATAGTGTTTTGTTGTTCGCGTTTCGCCAGACGCTTGTCAGACCCGTATTCACCACCACCACCACCACCACCCCCAGATATAAATATGCGCTCAGATAAGATCAAAATGGGCGGCGTACGTCATGCTTTGTTTAATGCGATTCGTTTTGCATGCTAAACGCATGTTAGGTAAATATAGTGCTGCGGGCCGTACGCTCGCAAAACCACGAATGTCGAATAGAATCTGAATGTTGTTTGCCTCGGCGTAATATGCAAGCGCATTTGCGTTTGTATTACCATCCAGCCGAGCATTGCGCCGTATACCTGACTCCGGATAAGTTATAGTGATGGATGTAATAACGTGAAACAATATCACGTGAGCGCGCGTTAGTCTAATAACTTCTAATCGCCGTATACGCGGTGTACGCCCGGCGCCGTCACCCTTCGCGGTGCAGCCAAGCAGGTGGCACATGTTTGCACGGGTTTATGCGACGCAAGGAGACAGATATACTCGGCGAGTTTATGACTTTTGCCGTGCACGTCGCGGTAATGGCGACGCTTGTCGTGCTGATGTTTGTTCGCCTCGAGCTATCCGAAAACGATTATACTCTCACATGTTTGCTATCACGTCTATCCCGGCGGGCGTATTTTGAGTATTTGCATGCCTCGCATGTCGACGATATAAATGTATTTTAAAGCAACATTTATATCAATATTCTTACGTTTTCCCTGAGAAATATTTGTATGTACAAACAGAAGTTACGTAAAAACGCTTTAGCTTTCGTACGGAAAGGAGCTTTTTCTAGTTGATCGCTTTCGTGGAAACGTGGAAAATGTTGAAGCTCCTTGCATATGTAAGCGAAGTAAAATTCTACGAATATCTCCAAGCAATTTTTCATTTTAATTGCAGGAATTCACTGAAAACGAAGGAATTCTAGAATACGAGGATAGACGGCGAGGGAGGATAAATTCTGATTTCCCTAGCTTGCCTTAATCTGAACGCAATCAGCTGCGCGGCTATCACTCTCGGGACGTTTTGCATTTATCGCATTTACTAATAGATTAAAATTACACCGTGGCGTGGCGTGGCGGCGTGGTGGTGGAGGCGGTGGTGGCGTTGTCGACTGTATAAAATATGCATTCGTAATAAGTGATTGAAATTAAAATATTCAAAACCTTAATGCATTTTTAACATCTCGTCGTCTCGCGCAAAAAGAATCGAGGAGAGAAGCGCTCACTTTAACAGTTAATTCGACTCGTTCCATACTATGAGTGCCCGTCGGCGGTGTGCGTACCTATTTTTTTGTTTGACAATACTCTCTCCTGCTTCTCCTCGTGGCGAGTTAATGCTAATGTGCGCCCGATGGATAGTGCAATCTCGCATTCGGCAGTTGGGGGCGACTGGCTAACTGCTCGAACACTGAAAATCCTCTCGGGATTTTTGCGCGTTGCGGCCGCCGAAGTGTTCTTGTGTTTGTTTAACATGTAAGGGACTTTTATTCTTAATTAACGGTCGCTATGGCGGTAGTCGGTGTTAAACATAAAGGCGGTTGAAGGGGAGGTTTGTGGAGCCGCCCGTATAAACGAAGAAAAGTTAAATAAAATAGTTCAAGCTCTTCTAATGCAATTTTAACTCAGGCGATTCTGATTTTATAAACATACGCGAAACATTTTTTTTTATGTGTTTTATTATGATTTACCTAAAGTTTAGTCTTTCATAAAGTTGTTTGTATATAATTTCGCACTTCAGTAGTTATTATTTTTTGCTTCTCATACGTTAATAAGAATATCTTAGAATGTAAAGAAATAAAACGTTTTATTTATCTGTGGCCAACACAAGGAATTTCCAGCCGTTTCTTTGGCGAGTCTCAGAGGTGCCATTAAAGTGCCGAATTGATGAACGTCTCGGTAAGGATATCAGCCGAATGGCTCCCAGGAAACCGGACCTCTGAGCCGTACAAAGCACACAGCGTGGAAGGAAGTCGACGCTTGAAATTCCTTTGCACCTTCAACCACCGCCGTCGCCGCCGCCGTCGTCGCCGTCGCCGCCGCCTCCCCTCTAATCGAGGAATAGTTATCGTTTGGCGCCCTCGACGACGGGAGATAAATAGCCCCGGCTGACAAGCGCGCGCCTATCAATTATAATCAGCGAACTATTTTGAAGCGGCGGCATAATTAAAGCGCTCGACGCGCTTTTGAACAATCCACGACGAGCGCACGATGCGTCATCATCATGCTGCGACACATTTTTGTGGAATGGTGGCGGTGGCAGTGGTGTCGGCGGATGGCGGTGACATGCACGTGTGCGCTAATCACCCGGTATTAAAAACAATACACGGACCGCTTTCGCTATTAAAAGTGATTTATGCGCGTCGCCCCGAAAAATATTCCATTGTGCTTTTTACGTAATTACGCAGGCAGTCGCGACTGCAAAGTCAGCAGCAACAGCGGCGGGCGGTGCTAGCTGTGACGGCGGCAGCGGCGGCAACGGAAAGGCGGCTGCAGCGTTTTCGTGTGTTTTGCATTCGCGCAGGTTTTTCCAGCGCGTATATTGTATATCCGCCAAACGCTCATGAAATGCGAAGAGGGGTTGGTTCCATTGTCGTACGCACGCTGCCGGAGAGATTTACTTCCCGTTACCCTTAACGCCGACGACTTTAATTGCTTTCCGCCTTGCGTTCATGCACATTCTTAAAATCCTACACAGTTTTTTACGTTTACATGTTTGGTGAATGCGCCGGGTAATACATTTCAATTATATGAATATGAAGAAAATTCAAATTGTGATAGTATGTATTGAAATATGATTTTTCAAGGAAGAAAAATGAGTGAAAATTTACAAATTAATATTTTTACCTGTATTAAGAAATTTTCAGTTCGAGACCATGATGAAAAAAATTGTTGGAATGATCCGAAACTTAATAAAACAATTAAAACACAGGATATAATGTTATAGGCGTCGGGACCGGGCATTATATCAATATAAACATAATATCTATCAAAATATAACATTACAATAATGCAAAGCACACAATCATGCAAACCATGATAATACAAAAACATTGGTGGAGGTGCCGGGTAATACATTTCAATTATGTGAATATGAAGAAAATTCAAATTGTGATAGTATGTATTGAAATATGATTTTTCAAGGAAAAAAAATGAGAGAAAATTTACAAATTAATATTTTTACCTGTATTAAGAAATTTTCACGATATAATGTCATAGGTGACGGGGCCGGGCATTATATCAATATAAACATAATATATATCAAAATATAACATTACAATAATGCAAATCACACAATCATGCAAACCACGATAATACATAAACATTGGTGGAGGTGGCGGGCATTAAGTTCCTTCAGAATAACAAACCACATAAATTTACTGCAATTGTGATATGAGCCAACCAAAACCAGTTGTGGTATTACGAATTGAAATGGTAAGATTTAGTTAGATTCTGCACTGAGGGTGGAAATTTATAGCCTGTTTACCAGTGTGTAGCGGAGTACGGTGCTTGGCCTCTGCTGCTGAATTGACACTTTACGAGCCTCAACGAAAACGCATGTATTATGCATATAAATGTTGCGCACCGCTGGCGCAATCGCCGCCACGCTGCGCTGCGCTTTTGGCGCCCGCCACGCTCATGTAATATTGTTAATTAGATGTGCGCACTGGCCCAGCGATAAAACGCAAAAATCCATCCGCACGCGTTCAACCGGCACGGATATATGATTGCGCAGGGGAAACGTTTCCAACCCCCCGACATCCCATCATAATTGCCATACATTTTGATGTATACTGATGAAGCATATTTTGAAAATGGTGTCTCTGTTACAGATCGAGGATGCGATGCTAATGTTTGACAAACAGACGAATCGGCATAGAGGTAAGTTTTCCCAACATCTACGTATTGGAAGCTTTACGCAGTTTCCCGAAGCTATATGCAGTTCTTCGCGGCGTTACACAGTTTTTCGTGGCGTTACACAGTGTTTCGTACCTATACACCGTTTTTCAAAGCTTTCCCTGCGGAATTTTGTCAATTCTTGTGCAGACATATTCCTTTTATCAAATCTGCAACTTTCCGGCCAAACTGTAAACTTCCTGCCATATAATCCGTAAACGCATGCAGAACGAGATAAATAAAAAGCGGCTGCATCCATATATTCATACTCCATACTCCCTCCTTCGGGTTATCTAAATTTTAAATCGACGCAAAACCGTTGCCGAACTTGCCCGCTTGTTGTATTAACTGACAACGTATATCTATGCATGCGAGACGAGTTTGCCTGGGGGCATAAAACGAATGATACATCAAGTGCACTCCCTGAGCCTTGCCACAGTGTGTGTGTGTGTGTGTGTATAAGCGTTTGTTAGTCTACTATTTTCTGGTTATTTTGCGTCGCGCTATTTGTGTTGCTCTCGACGCGATGCTGTATCGTCGTCATGCTCGTCGAAAACCCGGAAGGCGCTCATCTCGTCGCGCAAAAAATCCTTCCGATGTATAAATATACTTTAGAATGAATATGTGTCAAGATGTAAGTGTGGCGATAAATCTGCGCGGCCGTTTTATTGGCAGTAGCAAGTTTTCCACGGCGTCCGGGCGGGCATGGCGAAAACTTTTAGCGGGACGCAAGAATGCATTTCGATAATTGAAACGATGCCCCCGATGTGCTCACCGGCGGCGGCGGCGGCGGCGTCCGCCTCAAGAAAGATAGCATTTACGTCGGCGCTGATCAGTCGCACGGATGCCAGGCGAAATGGCCAAGTTTCGTGCGCGAGATCAAAACTTTTCTCCCCCTGCGCGCGCCCCTGCGCAAAATGCGCGCATTGCGAAGCGCCATCGTAGGATATCGGGCGGGGAAACGGGCAGGCATTAGCCGAAATCACTTCACCTAAAACCACCGCAACTAACTCCATACCTAACCTCTCCCTTCCCTCTCTCAAACCAGGGTTTCTTTTACTAGAAGTTGGAAGTTGTGCAGGGGCTTGCATTGAAGATCCGTTGATCGTGTCCTGCCTGACCGACCTCGAAACGCCATCTTCTAGCCTCCTGCGGTGTTTTTCCTGCCTGTATGCCGCCTGACTGTATCTGAATTCTCTGCACCACGTAAAACTTTCGCGGCAAATTGCATTTATTTGTTTTCGCCTTTCGTCTCTTATCGAATCACGTCCGAAAAAACCAGTTGGAAACTGCATGGATATATGAGCGGAAAACTCGGCTAAACACAAATACGAAACAATTATCTCGCGCGTGGGTTTTTCCAGATGAAATTCCAATGCGTTTATTTCCAAGTAAATATGATTACATCAACAAAATGTAACTCCATTTCGCCCATTGGAAAAAAAATGTAAAAACCTACAAATTCCGGAAGTATATAAAAATATTCCGATTTATTTATCTCGCAGTTTCCTCGCAGTAACATGTGTTTGATAAAATTCATATATTTCATATTCAAATAAAATTCGGTGCTCGCTTATACACTTTTCTACTTTTTATGCAGTTTTTATCACAATAGCGCATAATATTGAAACTACAAACACACAATTTGTTCCATAAATATTCGAGCGTCACCTTCCCGGAATTCTGCCGAAAATTGTTTGCGAAAACTAACGATATTTGCACATGTTTATCCCTCGCATCGTAGAATGAATAAATAACGAGACAATTCAGACCTCGTACGTACAGAAGGAAAAACCCAAAGTTTCTGACGCACAAGGAAAAACAGTTGTACAGAAAACAAAATACGAAAGAATGTAGACGTTTTTGATCTCAATTAGCAAATTGGTTTTTGATAAAAACAGAAGATTTGCTAGCGCTTGATTTCTGTGATAAATTAATATTTAACGAAATATTCGCCCGTGGTTCTTAATTAATCACTCGTCATTTTTTTGTTCTGCCTTCGCAGCAACGATGCTGTGGATGTGGATAATTTATCAAACCTGTTACGCCGCGCATCCTGCATCATCCCCGGGCATACAATGTTCGGCGGGTCGATGATAGGAAGCCGGTTTTTATTTGTAATCCATTTATTCAAACTTTCCCTGCGTATTTTTGTACCGCTTCGCTAACAAACAGAAAGGACGCTCACTCCACACACATCCACATAAACCTACTCTCATTCCCACATATGAATACCGACACTCAACCGTATAGATAGAGACATATTCAGGCGCACACATACAACCACAGGCTTATATATAGACAGATTTAGATAAAGAAGAGACGTATAAGGTGCAAATGAAACTGAATTTATAAAAAAATGTCAAAGGATAAGTGGAATAATCCCGAACGCTTTTTATCCGTCCGACCGGTCAAACTTTTCGCTCATTTTCGCCATTCTGTTGTGGCAGTTTCAATCTATCTGCCATTCCATGAAACAAGAGAGGCAGAAGAGGAGGATGCATCAGAGAAGAGGCGAGAACCGGATAGGATAGAACAGGAGAGAGGATTCAGGGATATATTGCCGGATTATCTATTGAAGCAGAGCGTCATTTTTTGCCCCATTCTTTTATACGCAGCTGGATAACGTAGACAATCGTGCGTAATTCTAACTAGGAGGCATTTTCTTCGGCAACATGTTTAGAGCTATTAATCACAAGCTAACGCAGCGGTTTCTCTTCATCACCACACGCTGCCACTCGTAGCTGTGCTTTGGATTTACATTCGGTCGTGTAAGACTCACCACGTGGGAGTACTAAAAGATTATGTGTTTTGCTTGCGAAAATCCACCCCCACTTTAACTTTTAATAGGTATTACTAATGTTGTTATCATTTACGATTATTACAATTATGTTTCGCGCAGCGGTGCCGCGGGCGTTCTTAATTACAACTCGAGAGGTGAACGCAGCGGATGGTGGAGGCGCCGGTGTGTGTGTGGTACAAACACCGACCTCTCCACCAGTCACTATGGCACGAGTGCTTCAGAGGTTAAACACAGCGGTGTTACCTTTTCGCCCTCTTGCTGTTTTCCACCATCGTTTGTATGAGCACAGCGTAGCCGAGGGAAATATGCGACGACGCTCTCGAAATACAACACCCGGATTCATTTTTACCTTCTATAAACAAGAACCATTTGTCTCTGCGGCTTCCAGTAACTGCTCGTATTTATATCTACAGTTATATATCGTCGACGTGGCTCTGAAGGTGTTTGCGAAAACCACACACACACACACACACACCGCGCACATTTGTCTCAGCATTAAAATCCAATAACAAGCTAATAACTCGTGATTCATTGCACGATGTATTCGCGCCGTGGTTTTCGCGCACCCTATTAACCTATTTTAATTAAAATTGAGTCCTTTATTCTGGGAGCAGTGGCGGCGGCGGCGGCGGCACTACATAAAGTCGCCCCTCGCTTTTTCTGCGAAACGCAAAACCTCTGGTGATTTGTTACGCTCGCCTACACACGATGGTCATTCATATTAAACATGTGCCGGCGATTGCCTGAACACATATTGCTGAAGAAATATCGCTTCATTGAGTTTGCAATCAAGTCGGGATTTTCGCATTCGGCGCAAATGTTCGGCAAAATATGATGGATTCGAACCGCCCCCTCGGCTCGACGCCGTCGACCGACGGCAGGCGGAGGAGAGGAGTAGTGGCGCACGCGGCGAAAAGAATGAAAAATTTCGCACGTCTGCCGCTGTGAATATAAATCTTTCGGGGTGTCGGGCGCGGTAAATATTTATGAGCGCTAATTTACTTGGGAAACAAAGCGAGCGTAAACAGAGGAAAAAAAAATCGCGCAGTGCGAAAGGAGGAAATCACTCGGAATTAATATTTTAGTAAAACCCACTGCCAATTGAATTGTCACGACGACGACGACGACGACGACGACGACGACGACGACGACGACGACGCAGCCGCCGACGCTTGTAGCTTCCTCTTTTTTTACTGGCGTGTTGCGTTCGAGTCATGCTTGTGCTTGTTCAGGCAAACGAGTGCCATTATTTATGCAACTTGTTCGCACACTATTAAACAAACTTCGGACAAAAATTGATGGCACTTAGGCTGCGTAACAATGGCGAACGCAAATTCCGTCGACTTGTTGTGCTCGGCAATGGGAATGCGATGGGAAAGTTAGCGCATTATCGTAATCAAGCGTAAATGGCGCGTTGATTTTGATATTGTTGACTGGAGAGTCGTAACCAACAAGCGGACTGACAAATGAATAATTGGATTGTGGACAAAGGGATTGTGCTAATCGAGCGAGTTATATTACAAAAGTTTACAGCTACACCCAGGTTTGTATACCTTGTGGAGTACAAACAAAAAACAAGGAAAATATTCCTAACTGTTATCAGTAATCTGGGGGATAATAGTTTGTGTAAATTGTCCATCTCAATCCTGATATAAATAGGGAATTAAATTAACGTGTGTGACGTTTCTAGCTGGGTTCGGAGGCAGGATTTGTGTGTGATAGTGGGTGGGTGATCAGGACATGTTTCGATGCGAATCCACGCATCAGCATATCGACAGGCTCGGGCAGTGTACGTTCGCATCACGCACGAGTTGCGCCCGGCCTTTACACACATCGCTGGTTGTTTGCGCGCGACGGCGGCGAGACGCCACCGCCAGCGCACTGCCGCCAACAGCCAACCGCCACCGGCGGGCCATCGCCTCGTCCAGCCAACCGTCCGATTCAATTTGTTTGGCGTATCATTATTGACGGCCTTGTCGACTCCAGGGAATCACAACGATGCCTGGCGCTCGCGCAGCGCTTTTCTACGGATTCGCCTGCACGCACAACCCCGTCTACTCCACAACCGCCTGCATTGCCCCCATTCGTTACACCCCTATGCCCCTATAACCCCCCAACAACGTAAATTACATGACCGACCGGACAATTCGAGTTCAATTTACGCTAAAGTTAACAAGCCACACTCGCGACGTCCATTTTTCCGGAGTAATTCGTCAAATTTGCTTCGTTTCCACCGACATTTACAACGTTGCGGTTAATAATTTAAACAAATTCCAACTGAGTCTAACTAAGCTTCTCGTAATTGACAACTATCCGGCTGTCAATTAAGCCAAGTTGCGGTTTATATGCGCGAGATTATAGATTTCTCGATGGCCGGATTGAAATGCATTTAGGGAATTAATTTGCCGACGCCTCAAATACCTCAAACGCCTCAATTTGTGGTCAGAACTTGCGCCCTTCTCCCATGCGATTATATAACGTCTTGTCTACGTTATTGCGGTCGTTGTTTTGCTTGCACGTGAAAGTTATGAGTAATTGATTGACACCGCCGAGGCGCGTCGGTCGGTTTCGACCAACATTCGCGGTCGCTATCACTGGTGAATAATGTGCTGTGGTGGCCGGTGGCGGGCGATGGCAGTCGGTGGCGGCAACGAGCATAGCATTTATCGTCGGCTGCACCCTGCAGCTAAAGTCGTGGCATTTGAGAGATGGTTATTAAATTATCGAATGGATGCGCTGCACCCTTGTTACCTTGTTCTTCTCCCTGACATTTCCGCAGGATGCAGTTGCAATATTAATTACTTCACCGCCTACTTAAAAAATGTATTTATACCTTGCATTACTATCTTATGAGCGAATCATCGATGTGAATGAAAATGCGCCTACAACGAAAGTAATTTCGTGAGGAATGTTGATGGATGCACGTATTTCGTATACATTCATTAATCCGTGTTTATGGCGCCACCATCGCAATGATTTGTGGGGTGTGGACTATAATAAATTTCCCTTTTATGTTTTCGCCTTACACGCTCATAAAACCGGCTAATATTTAACATTATTTAACACATGCACGAGCTAATTGAATTTGATCATAGAAAATTTTTGCCCCAATGTCAGTATACATGTTTCGATTCGTGTTTCCAATTACGTTAAAACTGCTTTGCTAATGTTTGAGAACGATATTATTACTAATGTAAATCATATTGATTGCGTATTGTGCTTTCAAACACCGAATTATTAATCAGATACAATATTTGATGTAATTAATTCAAAGGCATTTAAATGTGTAATTGTTTCAACATTTAATTTCAATTTCATTTTAATCATTCCTTAATTTGAATTTTCGACATCATTTGCGTAATTTGTAAAAAAATATGAAATAATTTAGTTTTACTACCCAAATCTCTGATTTTAAAACGTAATATATTAAATTACTGTATTCAACTACTTAAACTAAGTTTATACACCCTAAATAAAACAAGTTTTATTAATATAAAAGAAACAAACTCAAAAAAATCAGTTTTTTTTAAATTAAAACGACATTTCCCCCAAAAACAACTTTTAAAAGTGTGTATTTAGTGCAATTCTAATTTTTCTCTTCATTTTTTTGTTTCAGGTGAGTTTTCTACACCTACACAGCAAAAAAAGTGAATGTGTACATCGCAAACTGTAAGTTTGCCTCGTTTAGCCGTAGGAATAAATAGTTCAAGCGCGCGGGGCGTCGGAAAAGAGTCTTAAAGTAATTTCAGGAGTTTATGAAAGATTAATCGGAAAGTTAAGCTTTCGGGCGGGCAACGGGCACGCGCAGCCCTCACAGCTGCCCGCTGTATGTGCGTATTTTACGTATAAATAAAGTATCAACTTTTTCCCGACGCCAAGCTGCCCGCGCTCATCGTTTGAGCTCATTTAACTTGGTTAAGTATAGATAATTCGTTAGCGAGCGAACGAGTTCCACGAATCGGGATTTGGTGGAGGCGCCGGGCATTTCGCCCTCCACTTGCTTCCCCATCGACGACTTAATTGCGTATTATAGAAAACCGCACAGCCATCGTTATATTCTTTCCTTTCCTTCCCTCCCCCGCCCCCAGAGGCCCGAAACTCAATAATTTGACTTGCTCATTTTTCTTTCAATATTCGTCCTGCCATCGAAAAAAAACCGACAGGAATACCAGAGAAAGCATAAAATATGACAGAATTAAGGCTGGACTTAATGTGTTTTATGGAGATTTTACTTCGGTGCGTGTTTTTTTTTTTGTGTGTTATTTACATAGGCGAAAAGCGAACGAATAAAAGATGATGGCCGGAGGAGAAAGACAGACAGGCAGCGTGATCGGTCGGAATTCGTGTCATAAATTGAGGGCGCACCGCAATTGGGGTGAAATCTATACGCCAGCTGAATAAATAATCGGCGGTCGGGCTGGCCGCCTGGGAAAATCCCGTGGCGGCAGGCCAGTTAATTTGATATAGCGATATTGTACGCCGGCTCCACCGGTCTGCGAATTGACGTTTTCTCTAATTACCAAATTAAGCCGATATGAATTAAATAACGTGCATTAATTATGCGCACTATTTAAATATTTAATTCTCAATTTAAAACTGGTTTTCTGCGAGGTGCATGGACGTACGGGTATTGCCGGAAATTCATTATAAAAGCGAATATAATTAAATTAGCATAATGTGCAGCCTAGTGGTAAAGCATCTGCTTACCAAGTGGGAGGACGGGGTTCGAGTCCCCGGGGTGGGCACTCCACTAGTGTGAATTTATTATTATTTTAGATACACACTCAAAATCATTTATTTAATTTATTCACATTAAAAATTCACACGAAAAAGTCACATTAATAAAAATCCACACCGATAAAGTCACAACAATCGCAATGCGCAACCCACAACACACAAGCAGAATCCACCGACAACTTAAAAATTCACTTCACGCACACCCAACAAGACAGCACATCAACAACACAACAATAACAACAACACCACACAAAAAAAACCAATAACAAAAATCACAATAACATGTAATATATACAAAACACAATAAAAACATATGTATGTATCCAGGCTGAAGGACCAGTGAAGGTCGATGGCCAGGTCTGCGGACCGAATACATTAAACAAAAATTGTATTATCAATTATATTGATAAAATTGCATGAAATATATTAAGTTAATTTATTTTGGGGTTTTTCGTAAAAATTTCTTTTAATTTTATAAACAAAAAGTTCAAAAACTAAATGAATCGGAGCTTTTGAACTTTTGAGACTTTGTAGAATTGTTCACACGAAAGATAGAATCGAAATTAATATATGAAATGAAAGAATAACTCAAATAGTCTTACCTATATGCTTGCAAAATTTCACCATACCATTTGTGTGTTGTATTTGAACGCGTTTCCGTATCATTTCCGAACTTCCATTAATAAATCCCATATTAATTTCGATTGATCTTTCGAACGAATTTCGTCGGGTTATTCATGAAAGACTTGCTGAACACTTTTCTTATTATCCCTTGGTCGCCTTCTTCCCATAAGCACCCTTGTACATCCTCTAGAAAGTGGTAGAAGCTACAACTGGCAACTAGTGAACAAAAAGCTTCTGCATTTCTGCAGTTTACCAATTTTCAAAGGAAATAAGCTTGTCGGTTAAACTATTTCAGTTGCTCTCTCTCATCATGTATTAATTATTACTGTAAGTATCATCAAACAAATGCTATTCAGTATAGAAACTTCAATATTCTTTTATAAACATATAAAAATATATTTCTAGGTCTTGGTACGCTTTAACTTGCTACAACTAAAATTACCATTGTTCTTACAATTTGCTAAACTGAATGGAAAACCATCGCGTATTTCCACCCAACAATAGGCATGCGAAATATTTATGCATCGCCTATTAATACGCGTTCAATATCGAACTTCTCTATTGCTCTCGCAGACAATAAGCGGTCGTAATTTAAGCAGCGCACCCAAGCTTTATGCGTTTCGGCTCCAGACAATATGAAGTTGTATTAAATTCCGAGCAGCGTCCGCGTGAATTTACGCGAGTTTTTGTTTGCGCAAGCATGTGTATTTAAACATGATTTATATCATAATTTTCGGCTGTATGCGCGAACGCCAAATGAATAGGGCAGTCTGTGTACATTGTGAAGGCGCCGGGCATGCATACAACCGCCCCGAAAACTCTCCGCCGCCCCCCCCCCAAACGCAAAACCCACTAGCAGCAAAACCAACCCCTCGACCACAAACGCAAAACGGTTATTAGAATTTCTCCGAATCTATATTTCGCGTATTAATTGGCTTACTACCAGATTAATGGACGTGGAATGTAAGCACTTTGGAATGCCAGTATCATTCCGTTAAGCTCCACCGCCGCGCCACAAAAAGGGGCTCTGGAATTACTTTGTCATATTTGGCCACTGGCCACTTGCCCCCCTTATACACTATATGAATATTTAAATATATTTCAATGATAGCTGCATGCGCTTAGTATTTAACGACGTCGAATTATCCTCGGGCAATTTCGTCCGGTGTTATAAAATCTTGCTAACAATACACGTGCTTAGTGTTTGCTTTAATGCAATGCCCCGGGACGCAATTGTGCGATGTTGGCGGTCGGTTTACGGAGGACTAGGCCGGCGGTGGCTGAAGTTGCCGTAGGCTCCACGTGGGGCGTTAAAGCGATTACGGTGCGACGCTAATGTGCCGACCAAGTAATTAAATCGGTGCGCAATGTGCGCTGGCTTCGAATTTTGCGCCATAACTGCTTCGACCGGACGTAGCCGATAGAGATAGAGACTCCAGCGTTTGCGGGGGTGATAGGGGTGGATGCCGGCGAGTGCGTGGCGGTAATAATATCTGTGAAATACTGCGCCGGAGGCGGCGGTGTTACCGGTAAGAAATGCGAAATGCGCATAGATATCGCACGTCTATTGCACAATAGATAACAATAGGCGTTTAATTCACCTCAACGTACTACCAACGTCTAGCTAAACAGTTTCCTTCTCATCATTTATCACTACTTCTTATATTTCAAAAGGTAATGTAATGTTGTCATCAAAAAATACAGTTTAACCTTGAAGAAACTACAGTTTAACCATCAAAAACACAGCTTAACTTAAAAATATAGTATTATTAAAAAAAAAATACAATTTAACCATAGAAAACCCCTGTAAAACCCACCTTAAAATATATTTCCCAACGAACATTTATATTCACCGATCGAAAACTGTTTTAGTTTGTACATATCTTTATTCAAACTTTTTTTTATTGGAGGTACTTACGGTTGAAACATTTTCGCACTCGTTTTACTTTTATCGTTTATTAGTTTATTATCATTAGAGCCCTCAAAGACGAGTGCTCAGCTCTCCACAAAATTATATACTTAGAAAAGTTATTACAAACAAATGCCAGTCATTCGCTTGTCCGCTCTGGAAGAGCCTTTATTTTCCTTCGTTGGCAGCTAGTTTTACCGCGGAAAAGGGTTGGCTCGTTTCGCGCGTGCACTTGTTACGATTTAATGTCGGCGGATATTCCGCGGGACTGTGCGTGGCATGCAGGAAATATTCGCCGAGGCGCTCGAGGTGCGGAGGACGAAATATAACGCACGAAATAATCAGTCTTTATTATCCGAGCGGAAGTGAAAATGAAAACGGAAACGTCGCGAATAAACTAAAGGAAAGGGCGCAGCGGTATTCGTCCTGTCGTTGCTGCCACCACACACACACACACACACACACACACACACACACACACACACACACACACACACACACACCATCCATTTCATTCCTGCCTGCCTTCGTTGGCAACGTTGTGTAAATCACCAGGAAAGGACGCGTAAGGGCGAAGGATGTCCTGAGCCCTCCTGCTTCGCATGTTTTATGCGTCCATTGTGTTTCACTTAACAACTATGCATACCACGTCTAGTTTTCTGCAATTTTATGGTGAAGTATTTACTATTCTCAACTGGTAACACACTATTCTCCTGCAATTTACTTTCCTGCAAGTAATTATTATAAATTTTTTCTTGAAAAAAAAAAACATAAGTAAACATTTTATTGTTTTAAGCAATAAAATCATATTTGCGAAAATAATGCGACGATCTGCAATTTTATCCTGATCATCACACATCATAAATTTATCTTCCTTATAGAATTTTCACCCATTTAGGAAAATATGCTGAATCCTCAATATTGCCTATGCTAATGACGTCCGAAAAAACATTTTTGTTCCATTATAACTCATATTTCCTCATCTCCCCCTCAAAAAAACCAGAAGAATCCTGCTTATAACATCGAATAATTGTTTGAACGCATTCACATTCATATTCCTGCAGCTGTCCTTAATATACTACGAATTCCAGCTCATGATTTAATGCCAGGAATGTATTTGTTTGATTTGTTTGATCATTAAACCCAATTTTACCGGCGGACGAAGTGGGCGATTTCTCAAACAATCGGCGTGCGTGATACGCCTCTTGTCAGGGGTATACTCGGATTAATGGATTCGAGCGATTTACGAGAAAGTTCGCGTGATGTTGGGCCTCATCGGTTAATTATTTCCTCGACTCTCGATCCCTTTCGCACGTGTGCACGTGGATGGGTTCGAGGTGGTGGCATGCCGTATATATGCGCTGCTCTCCGGGTTATGCCCATCCGACGCGACGTATCGGCATTAAACATATGCTTTGTTTCTTGCGCGCCCGACGCCTCCACACTCAACCATCGCCGCGTCCGCCCATATATTGTGCATAGATACGCATCTTAATGTGCGGAAAAGCTCGCCACCTTTCCAGCTCGCGCACCGCATCGCACCAGGCAACCCCAACCACGATATGTGTGGGCGTCGGAATCTGTTTCATTGTCTATTTTGTTGCCACCCTCCTTCGGGCGCCCCGTTCGAATACATACGGGTTAACGGAGGGATTATCTTATTTTTAGTTCCGGCGCATAAAACTTTTATAGACACACATGCCAGCCCGGGCCCGGCCGGCCGTGTGTGGCGCAGTAAATTATAGCGTACAAGACACGCTGATAACACGATCTTTTATTATTCGTGAGAGAGATAGTTAACTTTTGTAATTAGGACGATTTTATGCGTTGTCTAACTTTGTTGCTTGTAGGCGGATGTTACAGGTTTTGATGGGTTTTTAATTGGTATTGATAACAACCGTCAAACTTTTTCATTAAGATAAAACTTTCGCAAACTCCTATCTTCGTATTTTTTAAAAACTTTATTACAATAAGTTTCATATTTTTTAACTTTATTTTTTTTTATGTTTTTTTAAATGTCTATTATTTTGATTTACTTAATCTTTACGTATTCTCTTCTTTTTATATTTTTGTTTTGAACAAATTTTTTGAACAAATATACTTGAAGCAGTCAAGTGATTCTCACCGATTCTGATTCCTCCGAAGGATGTGTTACTCTTTTTATTGTACTAGCCTCTTAACGACTGTTCGAACTTTTTTAAGATATATTTTCGCAGTTATAGGTTTATTATTAGTTTCTTTTAATATATTAGTTTTCTTTTAATCTGCTGAGTACGTGGGATAGTACGCATGCGTACCGCACGCTCCAGACACTCTGGATGTGCAGTAAAATAATTAAATAAAATTTTCAGCAATGCTCGGCATACATTCGATGATTTATACAATTTGCGCTAGATAATTTTCAGTGTAGAACTCAATACAGTATGTGAAGCCAACAAAAATTACATTTATTCCCATAATTTCTCAAATGCGCCATCTATCGACAATTGCATGAACTTATGAATTCTTATTTCTCTTTTCGGCTTATTTTTAAATGTTATTATATAAATATGAAACTAAATTATGTCTACGTTGATTAATTAATTAGTTTCTAACAAAAATTTAAGATTAATTCTTACATAAAAAAAAGATAATAAAAGCAACACCTAATTACAAAATGCAAGGTTTACACGTGTTTGGCAGTATGATTTTAACGTCTTTTTGACCGAATTTTAAATACGTATATTTTCATGTCATAATGTTTTGTGGTACATAAATTTTCGCATCTGCTCGTAAAACCTCCGGGGCGCCCGCATAAGAATAAAACTCATAGCGACATACCACCACCTCTCTCTCTCTCTCTCTCTCTCTCTGTTTTATTACAAAGCATTAATTTATAATTACGAAGCGCGACGGGCCTTGCCTTGCCTTACGGAAAAAAGGGGAGATTGCGCCGCACTTCCGTCAAATAATTCCGCGCCGTAAATTCACGCATGAAGATGTAGTTTCAATTAAAGCGTCCGCATGCTGAAGCCTTTTAACTGCGTGGCGCAACGCACTCGAGCGTTAGTTACGTCCTCCACGTATACAGAAGCCGCCCCCGGAGTTGCGTCCGCCCTGTATGAGTTAACTAGGGTCGGCCATCGCGTTGGAGGATGGGCTTTCAAGAACGCTGGTTTGGTGGCGGGCGCACACGTACTCCTATTTTATTGCAACTCTCGGGCGCGAACACCTGCTGCGTTCTAAATTACAGTCGAGAATCTAAATATTGCGTGAGGATATGCATACCAAATGAATTCCTAAACCCCGCTCTGATGTCTGGTTGAAAACACAACTTCAGTAATATCATGTCCAAGTACAAGGATATAGGCGTCGATTGAGTGTTGCGACATGTTCGAAGGTCTTAACCTGTGATAATTTTTGTTTAATTGCTACAGGTTTGACCTTTGAATATATTTGACTGGATGAAATTCGGTTTCGGCAGGAATTTATGCAAATAGTTGAGTTTGCACTGGTGCAGGGGACTGGGAAGATGGAAATTCGTGTCGAAGGCGATCCGAAAGCACTCGTACATCATAATCCTTTTCCTTTCTCGCATTTCTGACCAAATCCTACATACATTTACACATTTATTTCCGTTTGAAATCCCTTGGTTGGCCGCCTGCGCGCTTGCGGTGGCGACATTATTCAAATAAGTTTTGAAAACCGGTAAAAGCTCGAAAGCGCAGAAGTTTAATACAAAAGTTGGAGCGCCTCGTTGCGGGGATTACGATAGTTTTTTTTTTCTCGTGTAGGGCGAGCGCTTCTCTTTCGCCTCCTGTGCGAGGGTAAAAGGACAGAGCGCTCGGAGTTTTCGGGTTTGGTCTTGTGGAAAAGGGTGTTTTCGGACTTTTCGAATTGCTGACCATCCAAGCCCCAACCACAATCGCCACAGCGCGAGCAAAGTCGATGGGGATAATACATATTTGTGCGGCATTTACAATCAAAAGATCAGTATGCGGATTATGGTAAAGTTAAACGAGAAAGTGTTACTTAGGAGCTTTTGTAAGCTTTGTGGTGGTTAATTCTGATATGCATAACTTGGAACTTAGCCACTATGTATGTAATAAGATTTTGATTGTACATTGCGTAATGCGAGGCGGTTTTTGCACCAGCTTCCTTTCAACTTCATACATATTCCTAGCGTTTGGCGCCACTTCGCCGGTAAAGTGGGTTAAAAGATTTTCCAAGTAGTCGCGTCGACTTTCGCGTGCTCTCACGCCTCGTCCGCGGGCTCTCGCATCGTCTACGGCCACCGACATGCCATTACGGACAAATCGAACGCTCGTTGGGAGGCGGTACGCTTTTCTTCCCGGCTGGACGCCTTCGACAATTGCTTTTAAACTTTGTATATATTACGGAAATGCGCTGCTGTTACCGGGCGAAAAGGTCTCGGCCTTCGGTCCACTTTTCCTACCATCCACAACGTAATTAAAAAGCGAAGACTGCGAAAACCCATTTGGAAGCACGTGACATCAGCTGCTTGAAGCTGTGGGGCAGGGCCGTGATGAGGGCAAATCGAAGGGTCAACCTTCCTGACATTTACATTCGACCATGTCACCATGTCAATATTTGATTTTCTCTTTCCTCCTGCGTTTTACGTTCTTTATCCTCCTTTCAGGATTTTTACATTATTTAGGGGAATGTTGAACTTTCCTAAAAAAAAAGTAGAAATAACCTAAAATCTCCCTAAATCCCCTTAAAACACCCTAAAACTCCCTGAAAATTTTACAATCCCCCGAAAATTTCTCCTCCAACACGTCAGGTGTCATTTTAATTTAAAACTAATGAATCAAAACGTCTCTCCAAACGCTACGCGCCTCTTTTAGCACTCATTCATCTTCATTTCCTGTTCATCTACGTCGTCGCTTAGTCTCTAGAGCATCCTCCTTTCGCCTGCACACGCTTTTTTCGCGTCAGTCTACCGAGGTTTGCGTAGCTTTCGGGGTGCCATCTCGAGGGTATTTAATTCGGGTAGAAAAATTACGATAAATGAAACGAGAGTCACTCCTCCCGCTCGGGCGTTATCAGATTTTTTTTTTCGCGCGCTGCTAGATGCCGCGACGCAGAAAAAATGGAACACAGTCCATAAATTGCCCTCTTAACTCATCTTAATACTAAATTACGATCTGCCATGGCGACTCGGAAAATAAGCGAAACAGAAAATCAACGCGCTGCGATTGCGGTTTTTAATTAAAACACGCGGATTCCATTTTCGGCGCTGTGCGAAGTAGATAAATCGTGGCTTGAGATAAATCCGCGGCCCTGCCTGCCTGCCTGCCTGCGACTGCCACTGCGGTGTGGCACTGTAATAGTTGATGGGACGTACGCAGAACGCAATAGAATCGTTTCATTCAATTAACAGTCGTGCGTCTTGTGTCACCCGGCCCGAGGGGGTCACATATCAGTGTCGGTCGCGTGCTGGGGAAAACACGACGCAGGCAAACTCGCTCCGACGTTATTTATCGCACGTATTAAATACCACAGGAGTGTTTTGTTTATTTTACACGTTCACGAAACAAATATCATTTAACACCACTTTCACACACTTCACAATCTACTTATTTAAACCTAACAGGTTATGGGCCCTCGTGGATGATATTTAAGTATAATTTAGAAATGACGCCTTTATAATGTATATGCGCTTTTATAATACAATCGAATGTTCATTTTCATTTTTTAGATACTTATGCGGCTCTAAAGTGAGTGTAAGGGGTGCTTATTTTAACATCTTAACAGGTTATGGGCGCTGATATGTATTTCTTACCTATAATGTATAATTGAGAACTTAAAAACTCTGTAAATTACATTATATTAAACCACATATATTCATATAATTTCACAATTTGATTGTTTTATTTTATCAAAGTGACTTTGAAAAAGTAAATTTTCAAAGAAATTCAACTAGAAATTTTCACTTTTCTGTGAACATTTTTCATCTTTCATCCAATTTCCGAAAACAATTGCGTCTCGCCTCGCACATGCCCGGCGCATCCACCTTTTGTGCCTGGCCGTCCGGGGCCAGAACGCCACATAGCCACGCAGAGATAAGTCCGGAGCTTTCGCATACGTACATACATATACCCGTTGTCGGAGACGGAGATGCACGCCACGGAAATGGAGCCCAAGTTTGCGTGTTTGTTTACTCGGTTTACTGGAAAGGGGGTGGCGAAGTTTCACAGGACGCGACATACAACGAACGCCCACACACATCCCGCATAATGTAGGTGGAAGAACTCCCGTCTGTCCCATATCTATGAGCGTAAACTATAGGTATAGAACCAGTGGAGCTGTGCGGGGGCGGCGCCACGCACACAGATCACCGCAAGAGAAAAACCACGCAGACAGGCGACGCACATCCGCGGCGCGTCGCGCTGGTTTTTCCTGTTTTTACATTTAGATTTGTTTTCTTTTATAGAACGCACGTGAATACATACGTCAGCCGCCCATGCGCTATCCCTCCCCAGTCTACACACACACACCCTCCTCCATATATACGCTCCTTTGGTCGTTTGCCATTCGCTTTTTCATATTTCCTATTTGTTGCGGCTGGCAGCAGGCAACGGGAGGCGGCAGGCAACGGCAGGCGACGGAAGGTAACGGGAGGCGGTGGAGATATATAGGGTATTCACCGTAATTGAATTTCGTGCCTCTTGAGCATCAACAAATTTATCATAAATACAAAACTGTATCCTGCTACTGGTAGACGTCGATGCAAGAAAAGGGGATGGCGACATAATATATTCCTATTATAATTGAGCTACAAATCATTAAACTCGGAAAAGCAGTCGTCGACAGCGCGATATTGCAGGATAATAGGGTTCAACTTTGCCAGACGCCAGATTGTAATTTACTTTGCGCGCCGATAAGAAGTTATTATCAAGTTGGGCGTTTATTTTTCATTCGACGTTTACAGGATAAAGAAAAGGAGAGAGCAGTGTAGAAAACGTCGCGGACGCAGGCCAAGCATCTTATCCTTATTGACGATGGACCGTAGAAGTTTCTAATCCTAACAAATATGAACGTCTTTAGTTTTTACTACGTGAAATCCAGTCGTGTTTTTGCCGAAATATATTGGCGGTGTTTATCTGCGTAAACAAAATACGTTTCTGCGGTAGAGAAGAAGAAATTGACGTTATCCTGCGTTTTGTTATTCATGAATATATTTTCATATCATGGGAAAACATGTCGTGGATTTTCTCTTGCATATCTAACACACCGGAAACAAGAAAAATAAGGAAAATATTGGGAATGGAAAATACGATTGCTTTCTGGTATATTACACGCATATTACATGTTATAGAATATTACATAAGTTTTCTTATACACTTTAATTGTTAAAAACAGAATATCGTCTTACATATTTTTCTTAGAATTACCATAGTTCCACACATTTCAAAAATAGAATGTGGTAAATCTGAAATGTCATATTTAAGGAAGGCTATAACATTTTGGACAAATTTGACGTAGTAACACTCTATGAAACCGCTCGAGGTGCCCCGATTTCCGCAGAAGTTTAGGCGTGGAAGCGGAGGGGTCGCTTGTAAATATGCAGGAAGCGCCACGTCGCGTCGTTGTGCAACCAACGTTTGGGAGCAGGTCTCCCCGAGGAGGATATCATTATTGTATGTACAAGTCGCGACGCTGAGTGGTGACATTTCCACAGCGAGGGGTCCCCGAGGGATTCGCGTAATTCCGCGCCGCTCGCCGTGTGACATTTCCACACCCAAATGATCCATCGTCGGGAAAACTGCTCGTGTACGTTCCACGCGATATCCTCCTTCTTCCTTCCACCCGACCGTGTCGCATCGTTCCTCAACCCAGCGTGCACCACCGCCCGCGCTGTCGTGATTTATTATTAATTTTATTCTGATTTGTCTGGAGAATAACTCCATCGTGGAAATAATAACTGAAGGACCCCTTCCTTGTAAATCCATGCGCGACGTGTGCGAGGAGAGCTCCGAGGAGCTCTGCCGGAATGTTATTCGACATTTTGCACACTCAATGAGCTATATATCTATCATCCACGCTTTAGTTCGCTTTTAAAAATATCATCAAGGATGAAGCCGCTTAGAAAACCGGTTTTATACATTCCACGTTGTGCTGTCGAGGGTCGGTTGGGGGGAGGGTGAGTTGGAGCGATGGCTGCAGGAGTGGAGAGATTGGCGCGTCGATGGCACGGAGCTCAAGAAAAGCTAAGATGCTTATGTAAGCATTACCCACTTACGGAACGTCGCCGCGTTCGTCGCCGGGTCTATTTATTGAATAATTCCGATGGGATAATTTTTTAAGTGCATTTGGGATTTTCCTGACGCTATGCTGATACCACTCGAGTGGCCCGTAGAAGTGGTATTACGTTCGGCAGGCGTATCCATCAGGGACCGCTGCGTTGGCGAACGTGACGGCATTCTGTCACGTGTGCTCGACGGATTCGCTCGAAAGCCCCGGAACAAAACGATGGTAAACCTGAAGACCCTACGAGCCGAAGGCGAATGTGGAGGAAGGCGTTGGTGGACATGGGAAACGATTGAAGCAAAGCTGGTTTCATAGGAGGAAGAGAAAGTGGCAGGAGAAGATGGAGTAGTCAGACATGGTGGAATAGCAGGAGAAGCCACCTTCTGTAGCAGTGTTGCAGCAATAGAAGGTGGAATAACAGGAGGAGGAGAAATAGCACAACCTTTTACGCTCCTCCGAAGGTCCGGGTCGACGCCGCCGAGTGCTTAATGATGCGAATAAACGAGAACATACATCGTTAGTCTTTGTGACCCGGCTCGCAGGGGTAGCATATGTGTGCGTGTATGTGTGTGCAGAACCTTTGTGCGAAACCGTACACACACACACACACACACACACACACACACACACACACAGGCCGGGCACGTCTCAGCTCAGCGTCATCGCCTTTTCGGAAAGTTGCACACAGCACAACTGCACAAACCGCCCAGTGTTTCAGAGCGGTGTTTGTATGCCCGGCGCCTCCACCCAATAGAAACTTGGCCGAAACGCTCGCCTGCCGCGTTAATTGTATGTTCAATTTTAACTCTCCCTCCACCGCCAACGACCCGCTCGCCGGCGTTTTCTTCTGCGAAAAGGCAGCCGCAACCGCCAATTTCGACGCCTTGTGCGTTCACTCACCAACTTCAAAGTTAACCGGTTTTGCTTCGGCACAGGGAATGTTTTTATGACCCCGACGAGAAACAACAAACGAATTCATCTTTCAGCCCACCAAGCGCCTGCACAGCGAAAATCTGTTACGAGAATCTACGTCTCCGTATTTTATTGCCCTTTTTCTGTGCTGTTGTTGTCGCGGTCGCAAACTTACGCTTTCGATTGCCGCAAGAGATTACACACGGTAAAAATAGAAAAAGGTACCTTTCCGGCTGGTGGGAAATGCTCTGCCAGTTTGTGAAATTAATTAAAACACTTAAAAGTGTTGGACTGTTTGCGAAAAGTATTATTTGCGGTTTGGGGATTAGCGCAGAAGCGCGAACCCTCGCGTTCTGCACACTGAGAAGAGATGGGGCGGCATGGATGCTGGGATTTTACGATTGCGAACTCGAGCGGTGATTTTTAAGCATCCCCCACATTACCGGATAGAGAGCGCAAAGGAAGAGGCGCAATGTAAAGCGGCGCAGTTTTTTTGCGCGTTGCAATTGTTTGTGCCTCTGATGCGTCCCACGGATTAACGCTCATGACGCATTGCTGCATTTTTGTAGCGCCGATGATGCAGCCGCACGTATACACACACACATTTATTACTTTTAATAGTGGTCGCTGTCTGTCGCTCGTGAAAATAAAAATAAACCCCAACGATGTGCGCGCCTCAATTCGGACGCCTGCCGGTTTTTACAATTGTGTGGTAACACGAAATAAATTAGTTTAATTTCCATAATAATGCTTAGCCACGAACATAAAAATGCGATATTCGCTGTTCACGTAGTGGTGCTTCATCAACGCAGCCCCGGTCGTGGGCCGCTTCGCTGGCATTAAATATCTACATTAAATATGTCAGATTATAAGCTATGAAGCTCGATTTGCATAATTGCATTGTTTCAATGTGTGTGTGTGTGTGTATGGGTGCGACGCCGTCACCGACACGATGGTGTTGGCGGCGTGATATAGAGCTCGCTCATCGCGCAGTCGGTGCGGCGTTTTTTCTATTTTCATTTCCACTTTTTGCCGCTCGTGCAGGAAATTGCGAAACTGGCGAAAACGAATTGTTTCATTTCGATTTTTGCCTCATCGCACTCGCGCCTGTAAATTGCGCGTAGGCCAAAGGGCGGGCGCCCAGATGAGTTTGGGGTTTCTATTTTAATCGTTTTCGACGGTGACACGCCGCAATAAGCGTACGAACGCCGGTGTCGGAAGTGCATGAACATATTGTTTAATCTCGTTTCGCATACGAGACAATTTGACGGCAAGCGTCGACCGGCGAAACGACTGCGACAACAGCGACCCTTGCACCCGAAACCCACCAAAAACCCACACTGGCGGGCCCACCCCCGCCCATCGCGCGCTTCCAGCGGTCTTGCCTGTCATGACGAACGCTTAACGATGAGTTATTGTCTATCTGTTAGACTGAAAAGGGGAAATGGGAAGGAAAAGCTCCTCAAGTTCCAATCTACTTCGACGGCACGTGCTTTTATTTCGCCTTGTGCCCTGTTTTTCACCACCATATACTGTGAACTTTTCCGAAATCCATCACAGACTATCAGCTATAAGAATATAAGAATTGAAAGGGAAAATACATTTAGAAAGAGAGTGAATTTTGAATAAGGACTATGTGAAAATTATACACCTAATAACACTAGAGAGCACTAAGGAACTTAAACTTCATTTATGGCTGCTGACCACAGGTTCTCAGGTTCGATTCCCGGCGGATGTAGAGAAAAATGAATTCTTCTTTTCAAAATTCTCTTCTTATTCTTAATATAACTAATTGATTTGAAAGAAAAGAGAATAGAGCTAATGACCATACTAGTTGATGATGCTCGATTAAATGAAAAAAAACTACATTTTCTAGATTAACTTGGGTAGTTTTCATAAATTACTGAATATTTCCAGGAACTTCTGAAAATTACCTTGATTTCAAAACGTTTCTATCCCCATTATCTTATTATTCCGTAGCCGGAAAGATTCTGCAGTTATGACTAGAATATTCCATGCTTCCGAACAACATCTTGTATTATTATTTGATCAACAAACAATTTTTTAAAGACGTTGTGAAGTGCAAATATAACAAACCGCAAGGTTTCTGCAGACTAGTACAACCAATATTGACTTTATTCTTTCTCACTGTTTGTTTCAGGTTTCGGATTCGTCACATTTCAAAGCGAAGATGTTGTAGATAAAGTTTGCGAAATCCACTTCCACGAGATTAACAATAAAATGGTAAGTTTTTATCGCGATACTCTATTATTTTTATAGATTTCCTTTGCTTTGGTTTTCCACTTCTCCTCCTTCTCCTTCCTACTCTCCTCTCAACCGCCTCGTCCGATGCCAGTTGTCCTTGTGTATGACTTTTCCAACCCCTCATCTATGGCGTCTCGCCGGACGCGCACTTTTTCCACGCTGGGATATCTGTTTGTGCGCTGCGCTTTATGGACGAGACGGGATACGGAAACTTTCCTTTATGGGAAATGAAATAAAGCAATTTTCGATTGTCTTCCGCCCAACTACACATGCTGCACCACATCAATGCGCCATGATGGTGGTTACAAAACTCTGCGCAGTGCGATAGTGAGTGAGAGAGGAGACTTGTTCGCGTATTCAGCGCGAGTTTGCCCTTGTAATGCAACTAAATTGTATAGTTTGCCAGAGTGTAGTAGCACTTACGAGCAACGAGAAGGAGGTTGTTATTTGCTGACCCCTTATATTGGACATAGGGGCTCATCAAATATAAATGGTCCAGTTATGGAAGAAGAGCTAGAGCTTTAGAACTACTCGGGTGGACATTACGGAAAGCGTCTTATTATTAAAGCTGGGGGGAGATTAATATACGCTTGCCTCACCTAGTTTGGCAAACAAAATTGGCGCACGTAAGGGGAATTTGTTCAATTGACCGAAATTTATTTGGGTTCTACGTGTGCGGACGGTTGTGTTTGTGTCTAGGTAAATGACTGTATATGTGAGGGAATGTGTGCGAGAATGTATGTATTTGTGGGAGGGTAGATGGGCGAGAGTGTGTGAAAGGCTTGGAATTGGTGCGACACATGTAGCACTTACGACCTGAGCGTCCCCACCTCGGCACTCCTACGCGTATGCAACCCCACCGTCTTCCCGCATAAAATAGCAGCGTCCGCGGATTCCCGGAGCTGCTAGTTTACTATGTGTCTTCGTGCCGGAGCTGCCGGCGCGGGCCACTACCGCCACCAACGCCCCCGTAGTTAGAATATGATTCCGCAGCAGGAATTTCCATGCGGCCCCGTTTTCCCCTGACAAAGCACTCCTAAACTTTACAAGCCGGAGCTTTATAGCGAAGCCCGCCATATATCTTCCAGTCTGTTTCCGCGGCCAATGGCATGTCTTACAATCAAGAGTGATTTGCAGGGTACCGCTTCCAATTATGGAGGAACTCTTGAACTTTACCACACTAGCCTCTTTCCTCTCTTTCGTGTTCTTCTCCTTTACCACTATGTCTATCTCTACCAATACGTCTACCAACTTCCTAAGCATGGAAGGAGATAGTAGTCAGACAGACGGGTCGGGTTAGGTTAGGTCTGGCATATATGCCTGAAAGGTATGAGTTCCTGCAAAACCTTTCGATACTCGGGGGCCTCACGATTTTCGACAACACCGCCGTCGACCCCGACTCAAACTCTTTCCTAGCTGCTCTAGCCACCCTTTACCCCCTTTCCGGGGCCATCGCCCAAACGCGTATTTCACAGTGGCTTTCGAAAAGTCTCTCCGCTTTTCTTTCAAACTGATTTACTATAAAATATACGCCCTACATAAATTTCTACCTTATTTTCCACGCTTCATAAATCTACTAAGTAAAATAGCATGTGCGCGAGAAAGTTTTGAAGTGAATCTTGCCATTACTTGCGTTTGCGCTTTCTCCCGCCCGCTTGGTTCATGGGAGCAAGACACATCGAAACTGGTCGCAAACTCTTGCCTATTCCCTCGACCTCTCCCGCCGTCCTCCCTCTGGTAACGAACGGCCAGATATACAAGGAGCACTTGTTAGAGTATCGTTTTCTGACACAATGAGGACGCGGACGACGAGATGCGGCGTAATCTTTTTGCGCGACTCTATTTAAACACTGTTTAATTCGACGACGAGGGCCGCACTCGGAAGGAGAGATTACCAAGTTGAAATAGTGACTCGCGTCGGAGTCGACGATCCCATAGTCTTTAGAAATCTGCCGCGGCGCTTGCCAGCTGCACGCGCTGATAATAAAACTCGACTTAATTAGTTTCCAAGTTGTCTGCGTTCGCGTTCGGAAGCAAGCGCGTACGCGAGGACGCTTGTTCGCGATGACGACGTCGAAAGCAACGTCGATGTGATAGAATTTCTACAACAGCTTATTTATGATTAATGAAGTACACATAAGAATCTATTAATTTACTTTGAACGGGCACTCCAAAGGCGTCGCCGATGCGTTGTGATCCTTTATCCCCTCCAATGCCTCTCCCATGTAATTAACTCCCAAATGTACTGAGCGCTAGTGAAAATAGATGACATGTTAGCGTGTGGTTTATTAATTAATGATGTTCAGGAAAATATGAACCTGTATACGATTTTTTTTTCTTGTTTCATTATTTAAAATTTAAATACTTTAATAGAATAATTAAATACTAAGTATTTAAAGTATTTAATTATTCTATTAAACATTGACAAATCAGCGAAATTTTACAGGAGAATGTAGGGAAATTTGGGAAACTTTCTGCTTACTATCAATACCCTATAACTAAAAATAACTCATCTGATCTAATTTGTAACAACGTACAATTAAATTAATTATTATTTTTCGTTCCAGGTGGAGTGCAAGAAAGCACAACCAAAGGAAGTAATGCTGCCGGCCAACTTGGCGAAGACCCGAGCGGCCGGTCGCGGCGCATACGGTGAGTTGCTCTTGATGAACGCCGGCCCGGTGGCGAGCGCCGCCGCCGCCGCCACCAGCGCCCTGCGCTACGCCCCCTATCCCATACCCAACGCCGCTGCCGCAGCCGCAGCGGCCGCCGCCGCCGCCAGCCTCGGCGCGCCGGTAGTGTCGGCCGGCGGGCATGCTGCCGCAGCCGCCGCCGCCGCTGGCCTACCGCCAATGGCGCACATCGCCGTGGCGCCGGCACCGCTGCATTATGCGTCCGCCTTGTACGACGTGACGGGATGTAAACGCTTGTTTGCCGCGCCAGCCGCGGCCGCAGCGCTCCGGCCGATCGCAGCCGCCGCCGCTGCTGCCGTCGCTGCATCACGACCCCCACCCCCGCCGCCCGCGGCGCTCACATACAGCATGAGCGATCTGCTCGGCGTGCAAGGATTAGACCTATCCGCTCTATATGCGAACACGCTAACAACCAGCTTTGGCCTCTAAGTAAAACAAACCTTCAGTAAGCAGAGCTACGAAAATCCAAAAATCATAACCTATTCTCAAAACCACCTTTAAACACACCTAAACTTTAATGTGAGCACCAAATTTTCGAAATTTGCTACCGCTGAATATGTATCAGAAACTTTTATCAAACACTTTCGTCCATTTAAAAGTCTATTTATAATATTTACGAAACAAAGAAATGCGCCAAAAATATTGCCAAAGAGTAGAATTGTATTTTTCTACATTTAGTCGCGTTTAGAAACTTTGCTCTTTGATCTAACCATCGTTTAACGCCTCTCCGTAGTTTGATTAACCTTAATTCATTAGTTTTGTGCAGTTTTTGTTAGCAAAATCTAACCCAACTAAATAGTAATTCAAAAATCAAACAAACCCAGGCCAGAGGACGCACGTTCAAAGTAGGTACAACCTCCCTCAACCCCGAAATAAGGTCCAACATGCCGAGTAAGTAATAGTTGTTTAGATCCCGTCACGTCGGAATTTCCATCAAATGGAAATAGAGAACAACAAAAAAAAACGCACGCGCCCATATAACAAGGAAAATAATTGAATTTGAGTGTATTGAAAATTGAATATCGAGGTTAACGCAAGGCCGAGGCGATTAATGATTAATGAGAAAACATTTCGTGTAGCTTTTGGTATGATTTGTCTGTGTTTTCGTCTACTTTTTCTCTCTACCTCCTCTTTCAGCGAGTTTTTCATAGTTAATAGCCGCAGTACGTAATGGGGTATTAATGCTTTCGAGAGATACATAGATATACGAAATCCCCTTTTGTAATTTGCTGCATTATTGCGTCCGAGCTGTTCGCGTAACGATTTTGTATTAGGCCATCAGGCGGCAGCGCGGCCGCCGTATTTGATTATATTCCGTAATCATAGTCGATAGTGATTTATGTAATTCGGTCGGCGATGATGGCGTTTATGCAAAGCAACATGGAACAAATACCACACCACACATGGCGAAACCCTCCGAACAAAAAAAAATATATGAACCACCGAAATTAGCAAACCTACACGCCGAAGGAAGAACGCCGACCGATAATTTTACTTTGTAATTAGTTTAAACTCGATCTATATCGATGTAAACCTTAACTTAACTTAAGTCATCCGCCAACTAGGTACTTAAATCTAGCAGTAACTAGTACACGAGATATACAAGTCCTCTGCCTGCGTATTTACTGAAGTATTTTCTACATTTTAAGTCGTTGAATAACCTGTTAAATACCGATTTTTGTGCGATTTTATAGGTATAATGAGAGAGAGACGGTAACCAAGTTTAAGCGAGTTTTTTTAGTAACATGTAGCTGAGAGACACGAATTTAGCTGCTAAATATGCTCCTTTCGTAAGTGTTTTACGCGTGAGGATGTCCTCCAGATCCAAAGTTGGAGGTCCTCCTCGCGGGGATGAAAGTTACGCGCCCTCGTTTGAGGTGTTTCTCGCAGAGAAATCACCTCCTCAATGTGTATGTATTTCTATTAACCTACCAACTAAAACGTAATCGAAATATTCGAATTGTTGTACACGTTTCTTGGCCGGCCCTTGACGCATACTGCTAGAGTATGTGTGTATTGTTCTTATCGAAGGGCCTGTGTGTTTAACACTCGTAATTGTTGTTCCTAGCGAGTAGCTTGTTGTACCACCGTACTTAACAGAATCCATATTTAATCACATTTAACATATACCTAGTCGAAACTAGCTCTAATTAGGATTTAATATAATTACAAGCAAATTAGTCTTGCTCTTGTATGTGTGGCGTGTATGAATGTATCGCGCAACAAATTTTTGTTGGTCGAATGCAGTCGTAACAGTATATATTTCTGTTCTGTTGTGGGTCGTATCGAAAACATTATTCATTATTCGCGCCTGGTCGCGTGTTTTCCACCTGCGATGGTAATTTTTCGGTAATGTGCTTAGCGTATTTGTTTACTTAGTCACGCGGGCAAACACGTAGCGTTTGTCTGTTTAATTTTGGATGCGTCAGTGTCGCCCAAATAGACTAGTCCGCCAATTTCTATTTCTTACAATCGTTAATTTTTTGATTTCCTTATTTCTCGAGCATTTTCCGAACGATTCATTTATTTCTCGCTCATTTCGTTTTGCGTTGCGATTATTTATTTCGTTTGATAAGCCAGCGCTCGGAGCGCTTTTGCCATGAATAAGTTACTAACCGTTTACTTTTTTTGCTCTTTATAGATTTTATGTGGTCACTTGGAGCTCTACCGGACGGTGAGTTTTAATATTTTACATATTTGTGTGTGCTGCATGCTTTCTATCTCTCACTCTCTCTCTCTCTCTCTCTCTGCCTCAATGCCCAAACAACAAACCACCGAGCGAACGTACGAAAAAAATGTCTATAACCGCCTCTGTATTATGAGAATATGTCGAAGGCAATAAGCTGCTTCGTGCGCGTGTGGCAACTTTCCAAGGATCGGGCTTTCCTCCAGTGCGACTGAGGGGAATTTCCAATAAGCTGAATTTGTACAATATCAGATGTTCGCTTCAATTAGGATTTTATGCGAAATGTCCTTATTGAAATCGCAGAGTGATGAGTGCATTTTGTGCGGATTGTGGGGAGTAGCTGCATTTGGGCTCGTTGATATGGTGCAGTTTGATATTTTGATATTGTGCAAGTAGCTTTTGCGGTTTGCTATATAGGCTTGTTGACATGTTGACTAGTTGCATGCGAAATCCAGGAAAAGAGGCAGGCCAGTCATCAACTTTTAAAAATACGCACGCGAATATGAGCGGAAAATTTATGAGAATAATAAAAATTCATACATATTTGAAAAAAAGTTACATACACACGATGAAGACTTGAGGAAAATCACAAAAAATGATGAAAATTGTCATGAAAAATGAACATAAAAGTCGGTACAATAACACACTCTTCTAGATTAAGCTACTTGAACTTCCTACGTCAATATTTCCAATTAAATGTCTACAATTCCTGGTTAAATGCCTAAAATTTGTATTTAACTCTATATTTCCTCTTCACATACCATATTTCATCCTTAATCTTGCTTATCTCCACATTCATTCTGTAAAAACTCGTTACGTGTTTTCATACGATTACATACGACTATCTATTGATGGTTTTCTATTGTATTGTTGATTTGTACAAGTGGAAATATGTATGCTAATGCGCTGTGCGCGTGTGTTTGCTTTTCCTGTTGCAGGTTTTCCGGCCGCGTACGCAGCGTATGCCGCCGGTCGAGGCTATTCGGGCTATCCTAGTTTCGGACTGCCGTATCCCACAGGTAATGCTTTGGCCAGTTTACACCACCATCATCATCCACTGCCGCTGCTGCCGTACCCGCTCGAGCATCTCGGCGTGTACGGTGGGCCGGCGAGCCTGCATGCCATGCCCCTGTGAACGAGCGCCTTGCCCACATTACTCTCTCTATCAAAACATCTCTCTGTATCTCTGCCGCCACCGCCGCCGCCGCTCGATGGCTGCCAATAACGAAACAGTAACGCTCTCCATTCCACCTAAACCTACTCCTACCATCCCGCCTGAACAACTCACAATCCAGCCAGCTACCACAATGTGAGTGCATTATGCACGTCCCGGCACGAAACCGAAACCAAAGTCAACTAATCAACCTACTAACCATGAACCTAATCAACTCTCGTCTCTCCTCATTCCGGCTTTACCTTCTCTGTTCCTCTCGTCTGCCAGTTGCTCTCATACCTCTTGTTCCTCTCATCCTTCCTGTTACTCTCATCCCTCCTGTCCCTGTCGTGCCTCTCATCCCTGCCACCCATTCCTGGTGCTCCACATTGTTTCGCTCTTCCGCCCTCTGTTCCGCCACTAATTACGCCATCCAGAAATTCGCTATTCTCTGTCTCTCTTTATCTTTATCTGACTTGCATATTCTGACTACTCCATCGTTGCTCGAAGTGCTCGAAGTGCTCGATCGACAGCACAATTCACAAAACCAAGTATATACAGTGTTTACCAACTTTGTACAAATTGATATTATGCTCATACAAGTAACGATTGTACCGTTATCATCCAGTAGGAGAGAAAGTACGTCTAATTCTAGGGAGTTTCTCTTTAGTGGACTAGAGTTGACTTTGAGACTAACCAGCCCCCTCAAACCCCCTATATAAAATTTACCAATATACTATACATATATACAGAGATCCGTAGTGGTAAACATGTACAAATATTTGGACCTAGCTCATTTTGTCTTTTGTTTTTTGTCAACACACATTTCCAGGGGCGACGGAGGGTGCGAAATATATGGCGGAGGCGCCTGGTGTGACAAGTAGGGGAGGCGGTTGCTTGCCGCGGCGCGCAATCATTTTAGAATTCATGGCTAGTTGAAAATTTGACAATGCAATTTGCTCGTTATGCATAAATGATGTCCGCTTTAACGCGTCGCGTGAAGGTTTGGATGAGATAATGGCGTGGTGCGAGCGACCCAACCAACCTCCACGTAGGTGTCACGTAGAAGTTGGATACAATTTGTAGGCCTTTTTCGCCTGCATTTGGGCTTGAATGCGCAAATCCCACAAATGCATCACAATTTATAGAGACACAGAGAGAATTGAGAAGAGATGCTCATAAATAGAGCAGCCGTAGGCAAATACCTACACTTCGGCGGCACAACAAAACCAAAAAAAAAAAACACTTTATTATCAAATAAAATATAACAAGAACTTCTAGCTTGCGTGTTAAAACACGTTTTACTTGCCTCATTTCTTCGACAAACAAGTCACTTTCACATAGCATTTGATTGATAGGTAAATACTTACAATTAGATTTAGGGTAGTTTTTTTGGGCCTAGTCACTAGCGTTCTTACCGCATACGCATTTAGGAGTTAGTCGTATAACTATGAGTATTTGAAAGCTAAGTGAAAGCTAAAACGTAGGTTACTGCAATATTACTATAGGTATACTAATCGTAGCTGGTTCTAGGCTTAGGTAGACGGATAGGACAAAAGGTAATCGGGTGTGATCATTGCAAACGAAAAAAAAAACAATTCCTTATTTACGTATTTTAGGTTTAGCCAGTATTTGTTTTAAAACCTCTCGACAAAATCAATTTTATCGGGCGGTTAGGCGATTATTTTGACCCTCCCAAAAAAAAATCGCCTGAATTCATGAATCAATTACTACAAATATAAAACGCAAAAAAAAGACAGCAAATCAAACTATTTACCTGCGAAAAAGTTGATATTTGGAACAATATTTTTGCCAAATGATTGTTACGTATTCATATGATGTTGATTCGTTATTTTTCTATTGTCTTTCAAAATAACGCGCAAGAAACGCAGGTGAAAATAAAAAGAAACAGAAAAATGTGCAGGTGAAAAAAAAATAATGCGAAGCTAAATAATAAAAAAAAATTAAGTCTATACGATTTGTTACCACATTAATTAATGATAACCAAAAGAAGAATACGCTTGTTCTACACATTAACGCAAGAGACAAACAAATCGTTCTTTTTGATAATATCTCGCATTATGGAGCTAACAAATTGTGCAAATTTTTCGTAAGTCAGCACCTCGATGCCTCTAATTAAACGAAATTGAATAATTACTATAAATTTGCAAATAAAACAAGAAACGCAAGCCGTCGATTTTGCTATTGTGACGGCAAAATGTCCGCGGCCCCGTCCCACCCTCCATCCAAAAAAAAAATCTAAAAAAAAAGCTAGCAAACGTGAATACGAAACAAAAATGAACTACTAATGAAACGTACAGCAAGAGAAAAGTCGCGTGTGCTGCGCGATATTTTCGGTTTTTTTTCTTTATCTCACACACATCTGGCAGACGAATGTTGTGCTATACGGTACCGTTCACAGGAGCATGGTGTTTGTGCGTGTTTAGCGATGGAAATTCCCGGCGAACACGTCCGAAATAGGGATAACCCCATCCGCGGCGCGCGCTTACTAAACTAACCGACAAAAATCGAACGCCAAAACAATTTTATCAACCCCTAAGTTGCCGCAAATTGCAATAATGTTTACGCAGACAGTAAAAAAAACGCACCCGCAAACATTCGACTGTGTTTTCCTTAAGATGGTGGACGCGCCGGTGTTGACGCCTCCACCGTTTCAGAATGTTTACCTTGCCATCACAAAAATTGCGATACTTATTGTACTTACGTATATAAATGCGAAAGTCAAACTTTCAATGTGCTTAATGGTCGCCATTCATATTGAAAAAGCAGCACGAATCGATGTATTATATTCTGTAAGAAGGAAAAAGGAGAAAAGGGCAAAAAATGGTGACATATTGCGAAGGAAATCACCACAAAATAAGATATCATACTAATCCTGTACGTATGTATGTAAGGTTGTTGTGTGTGTAAGGCAAGAAGAAGAAAAAAAACACTGTGTTAAATATTAATTCGATGTTATTTTTAACTATAAGACTGTTGCTTGTTGCAAGTCAGCGTACCTATACAACAATATATAAATATCATATTAATATAATTACAAATTATTACGTTTTAAGGCAATTAATGATATGTAAGATAATAAACAGATGTATTATGAAAAATGGTCCGTCTTTGAAGGCGTATTTTTGGTATTTTCAAAGCGAAAACGTTGAAAAGTGCAAAAAGTGTGGGTGTAATTAGCGCACGCTCGTCGTGAAATTTGCATCTGAATCGCGTTGGGAGTGGGTGGGGGGCGGTTTTGCGACAGCTGCTGTTGTTCGACGGTTTAAAGAAGTGAAGCAGATGTTTCACCTTCGTATCTCGGTATTTCTCTAATTTCGCCCCGGTTTCGAATGTGCCAACCCAGGCCACGCCATCCACCGAAACGCCTCTCCACGACAATCGTCGAGATTCAGCCATTCCGGAAGACGACGTCTGGGACGGTCGAGATTAACGATGGAGCTCTATCTGTGTCTAGGTATATCTACGGTCTGTAGATGTATCTACAGTCTGCAGATCTATATGGATGTGCGCGTGAGTGTGGATGTAGCGTGCATCCATCCGACCTAAGTACGTAGCCGATTCCCGGCGCCTCCACCAATGCTGCTAGTTTCAGTCTCGACGGGATAGACCGGTTACGCGTTATACATATTTCACCAGAAAGCTCACCTACTTTATACTGTTCGGTGGCACTCACACACCCACGCAGACAGGGTGTGCCACACACACACACACACACACCAATACAGCCAGCATTGCCTATTTGGGGGGCTGATGGTGTGCACGTGGCACGTTCGCATTATTGATTGGCCACCTCCAAGATTTGCATTTTATGTAGATCAAACTCAAGACGCGAGTCAAGACGCGATGGTTATCGGCATCGGCACATGATTTCTCCATCTTACGACCGCGTGTAGGGCGAAGAAAAGTCGGAAATCATGATTACGTTAAACGTAAACTGGGTTCAGCATATTCGCAACGTTTTTGCAACAAATAACGCTATATTCAGATGCAATTTTCCCGAACGCTTTTCTCCTCCAAAACAAAGTTTTTCTGTGATAAAAATAGGACCAAAAATTAATCAAGGTCGTCGCAGTCGACAACTATAAAAAAAAGGGGTAAATCAATTTTCTAAACCATAGACTTATTATATACAAAGTTGTACTGTTTTTTATATTAATTTCTACCAGCAGATTTAGCAAAAAATAAGTATAGCAGTCATATGTGACCAAAATATATGTTACTGGAATAGAAAAATAGTAAACAGTCGTCCTCCTAGTCTTAATGAAAGCCTTAGAAGGCAATCACAAACAAGATTGTAGCGCTTTATGTTAAATAAACATGTACTAACCAATTTGTAATAGTATAGGTACAAATCTAGCTGACTGGCTGACAAGTATTTTTAACAAATGTTGTCGAAGTCTTTTTTGTAATTATCATAGAGATTATCTAGTAATCTAGTCTAGTCTAGCCTAGAACAGTATGTATGAGTGTGCGTATTAGATGTGTGAGTTAATTTGTAAGTGTGTGTGTGTGTTAGTCGTGTAAACAATGTGTAGTTACAAATTAGATTAAGATTATACGCAGCAGAATGGCTCGTCACTCGATGATGGGTTTAGTAACGCCTTTATTTATGATAATCACTTGGAAAATAGATACCAGAGTATTTCGGCCTTAGCGCAGAGTATGATTAATCTTGTGTGGAACGTATATATTATTGTAATAAGTTAAAAGTCATTCTTGCATCACACATCATCATCATCGCACCCAAAACAAAAACACTGCCACACACACACACACACACACATAAAAACTACACCACCTCGATCTGACCTGTCATGTCAGATCCTTTCTGCAGACAGATCTTGGAAATATTTCTAGGTTCGGCGTTTTTCTATATTCCCGCCCGCTGTCGTTTTGGTGCGTGTATATTTTGCTACGTGCATCGCGAACTAATTTCTATATGTTTCGTCATTCGATGATTTTCTTGCTTGTATATTAAAAGCTGTCTGGTCGCATGATAGATGGATGCAAGCTCGGGCGAACGCTCGCGTTTTCTGTCGATTGGACGGGACGTTTTTCCATTCCCGATGTTCATCCATCAAAAAGCCCGTGCGAGGAGTCGCGATGCGACGCCCACCGGCGCCGCCGCCAAATGTTCGCCGTGTACGCACTTGGGGGCCAACAAACCAGCATTTCCCACATGTTCACCCATACCCACGTGCTCACATACTTACATACGCACGGTCACATACGCACACATGCATAGGACGCACGGACTCACATATACATTAATGTACGTACATTTATGAAGGTGTATGTATATAAATGTGGTGTATGTGGGTTTAAATGTGTATATCTGTATGTGTTTGTATGTGTATGTATGTGAGGGTATATATGTGTGTGTATATGTATCTATGGGTATGTGAGTTTAAACGTGTGTGTGTGTGTGTGTGTGAAAAAATGCACACTCGCTGTTTTATTCCGTGCTCTCTGCGCGACGTGCATTTTTATTAGAAAATTTTAATTTCGTCCCCCCTTCCGCCTCTTCATGCATGTACCGGACAGAAAAAAACGAGCCATGACAAGCTACACGTGGCTGCTCGTTCTGCTTAATATTAAAGTGCGACATTTCGTTTTCTGCGTGTATCCACACGTATGTGTGCACGCCTATTTTACACCGCCACTAAATACGTTCGTATTTACGCCAGCAACACCACCAGCATCGTTCGAGGGGTAGGCACCGCCGTATAACTACCTTTGATATTCCCACCACGATAACGACCAACGACGGACTCGAAAACTGCGATTCGACGCCATACAATGCAGTCCCCATCTCGAACAAGCAGACATATTACACCCCCAATGCATTCGTACACAATACGCAGCCGTACAGTCTCATACACATACATATACCCAAACTCGAAATTACACATCCGTAGCATGTAGAATAATTTAACCGTCACGTTTATCAGCCCCAAATTAATCTGCGATGTTCTATGTGTTTTCCAGTGGATTTAACCAATGGGCAGCTCACACCTAACAATAACACTCCACTGTTGACTCAAGCATTGTCAGGTAATTACATGAATTATTTCTGCATGCATATCACCTCCTGCCCATTCCCATTGCCTCTCCTCGTTCAGTAATGCTCATTCCCAAATCAGGGCGTTGTCTCTGTTGCACCTATGTGTTACATCTCTTTGTTTATGCCATTGTGCCTGTGTCTTTCTGCCCGTTTGTGTCCCATTCCCTAAATCTTAACTCATTTTACATGGAGATGGTTGATAATATGATAATCGCTGCAAATCGTCTCAATTTATCAAATTCATTCACACCGGGTTCTATTTGTTTCTCATTGTCTCTCTCTATCTCTCGTCTTGCTCTCTACACTTCTGTCTGTCTAGTTCGGATCTTGACCTAACCGAGAGCCACTTTGAATCGTGCTTGCTCGTTGACGGGGCTTCGGTAGCCTAGCGAATCAGAGAAGGCGCCGTGCAATGATCTAATTAAGAACCATTCAAAGCGGCCACGGTCGGCTCCAAGCTTGTTGTTGTCTTCCAGCAGGATCGCCCGCAACAAATTGGAGCCAACCGTCGCCGCCGGCGGGCGCCGCCGTTCCTGCCGCCGCCGCCGTGCCTGCAGCAGCAGCAGCAGCAGCGGACACACGAGCGCTCGGCCAACAACAGTTGTACGTTTCATTTGCAGTGATGAACAACTATCAGGCGGCTGCCGCCGCCGCGCAGGGCTTCGGGCCGCCAGCATCGCCGCATACGGCGAACACGCGCGGGGGCTTCCCGGCGGCTAATTCGCCCGGTCCCACCATCGATATGTACAACAGCAGTGCCGGGGACAGCGTTGGGTATGTGCAGGCCGCCAGCCCACAGCCGTCGTCTTTCCCTGCGATCGCCGTCAGTCGGGCTCCACTCAATTATAGTCCGGTAAGTTTTACAATTTTTCATTCAGCGCCTGATCAATCAGATAACTTCAGAGAGTTTTTAAGAGCGGAATGTACTCTGATTTCCTTAAAATGAGTAGGATATGCACAAAAGGGGTAGATTATTATTAGATACTGGGAACTGATAAGTTCTAAGAATGTCTGTATTTTCCCAGATATTCATGAACATACCCATGAAAAAGTTGTTTGATTCAGTTCTATAGGAAACTGCTATTCAATGAATATCTCCAGAGGTCTGATCTATAAAGTCAGTGGAATCTGTTTTTCCATTTTTTTAAAATAGAATGCTTGTAAACAGTATTCTAGTGACTTCCATCTGATGGGTGTCAATTTTTTAAAGTATATGTAAATTTACTAAAATAGTTTATGTAACCCATTAAAGTAGGTCCTATCATACTCTAGATTCTCAAATATTAATAGTAAACTGTTTCTGGGAACAGTTCTACGAGTATATAAGTATATTTCTAGGAGATCCATGAATATCTCGAT
Organism: Mimaenictus wilsoni; assembly: GCA_027575185.1. Lineage (NCBI taxonomy): Eukaryota > Metazoa > Arthropoda > Insecta > Coleoptera > Staphylinidae > Mimaenictus > Mimaenictus wilsoni. The sequence continues at coordinate 516,653 of JAODAC010000017.1, read as the reverse complement.
GTAGAAAGTTATTTGGTTCCATTCTTTTGAAGAGATTAGTACTCTAGGAACATTTCTAGAGTTCTGTTCTAGAAGGCCTCAGAAATTCTCCATTCCTTCAAAAAAGATGTTTCTAAGTAGTATTCTACTAAGTTCTAAATGGGAGGTCCCAATCTTTCCAAGCGATGAGCTAAAAATTACTAAAAGAGTTTTTAGAACCGTTCTAAGTAGATCCCATCAGACTCTAGACTCTAAAACATGGATGGTCAGGGGGTTCTGGGAACAGTTCTATGAATATCTATATCTTTACAGAAGATCCATAGGCAGGATCAAGTTTCTTGTTTCAATTCTATTAACATTCTTACGCTAGGAATGTTTATACACTGCTGTTCCGGGAGTTCTTTGTAATTTAAATCTTCAGTCTTTCAAAATAGAATGTTGCTAAGCATTATTGTAGTAAGTTTATCTGATACGTTCTAAATCTTCAAAGTTAGATCCTATCAGTTTCTAGACTCTAAAACATAGTCAGCACTTACTAGGAATAAAGTTGTTTGGTGTAGTTCTATTGTAGAGCTTAGAACCATAGAAAAATCTCTAGAGTTCTGATCTCCAAGGTGTCTGAAAACTGATTTGGATGATTTTTATAATAAAATACTTCCAAGCAGTCTAATCTAGTAATCTAGTATCTTATTAGTTTAAATTTTACAAAAGAAACATCTACAATTGACCGGAATAGTCCCAGGAATCTATCTAAGAAGATCCCATCAGATTTCAGACTGTAGATAGTCATTGCTAGACATTGATAGTCAGCTGTTCCTGTAAAAAGTTCTATGAATATCTGTATCAATACAGAAGATCCATGAACAGGTTATTGATAAAGTTGTTAGACTTAGTTTTATTAAAGACATTAGAACTCTGGGAAGATCTCTAGATTTCTGATCTGGATAGTCTTTGACATCTGAGTTTACAATCCTACAAAATAGATTACATCAGATTCTATACTCTTGGATCAATGATTTCTAGGAACAACTCTAGGAAGAACACCAAGATGGTCTTTACAGTTTTGATCTGACATGTCTCTGAGATCTAAGTTTACAATCTTTCAACATAAAATACTTCTATGCAGTATTCTACCAGTTTAGGTTAGGTTAGGTTAGGTTTGGTAGGAATTCTAGGAAGAACTCTATGTATAGAGAAGCAAGACATTAATAAAGTTCTTTGACTCAGCTTTATTGAAGCGATTAGAACTTTGGAATGATTTCTAGAGTTCTGATCTGGATGGTCTTTGACATCTGAGTGTCTATACTGTAGATCATATGATTTCTAGGAAGAACTCTAAGAAGATCTCTACGGTTCTGATCTGACACGTCTCTGAGATCTAAGTTTGCAAGCTTTCAAAATAAAATACTTCTAAGCAGTATTCTAGAAAGTTCTCTCTGATAGGTTGTAAATCATCAAAGTAAAATACTAGAATTCTTAAAAAAGAAACAATAAAACGACCTATTAAGTCCCTCAGAGTCTTAAGATGATTCCTACAATGTAGTCTATTGTTCCAGGGTCCACTAATTCCTGCTGCGTTCACCAACGGTTATCACTGAGCAGCTCCACCTGGACGTTCCAGTGTTGCGTGCGAGGAGACGACGTGGACTCGGCAGCAGCCACTGTGATGTCAGCACACCTGCACTTGTACATTCACTCTATGTGTATAATATAATAATGTAGCACTCCTCTCCCCTTACAAACTCCATTCCCCCCATTTATCTCACACTCTTCTTTAAAGAAAGCCACCACTCCACGCTCTCCCCCCCCCCTTTGAGAAGAAAAAAACGCTCCCATCTAAAACTTCAAAAAAAAAAAAGAAAAACCGCCAGGCGCGGCCCACTTGTTGTTGTAATGTTTGGTGTCAACGTGCCGCTTTGCCGCCCACCACACAAAAACCCGGAGTTCGCCCTGTGGTCGCCCCCTCCCCCCCTCCCTTCCCACACACACAAACAACAGCCAACGCCATGCCCACCAACCGGACACACAAAAACCAACCTTGACCGAGAGAAGCATCGACGACCGAGGAGAAAAAGCCGGAGAGAACAGTAGCGACCAGGTTTTCAGACATCAAAAAAAAAAAACACACACACACTAAAATTCTCTAGACTTAGGATTATGTGCATGCGTTTGAAAATATTCAACCACAAACACAATCAATACAACTTTGTAAGAAGCGTTGAATCCAGGATTCGCCAGCAGATAATCGTATCACAATGCTGTGCGCCAATACGTACTTTAAGCCATAGATTTTAACAACCACAAAAACAATATTAACCCCAAAACGGACGTTACTGAACATGCGTACATAAACATATACATACACATAACAACACAAAGAGATACATTTTGCGCTGATTCGCCCTCGGCGGCCTCCGAAGAAATAATGCGGCTTAAATTTGATCAAGAAAAACCTCAGAAAAAAAAATTACCCACCAAACACAAGCACTCATTGGTTAACGTCTTGCGTTTCTTTCATATGATATATTACAGGGTATCTTTATGGGATACATTATCCTCACATATTATTATTAATAATTAAGGACCAACGGGTTGCGAAAACAAAAATTTGCACTCGTATTGCGTATGGTAAACAAATTATTTTCAAAAAAAATAAACTTAAATTCGAAACTTTGAATAATACAAATCAATTTTATGCAAAAAAAAAACGTAAATAATTAGCGTAAATTTAATCTTTGATTGTTTTTTTTTATATAATATCGACTAAGTTCTAAGTACATTACTCCATTTTTTATTAATTTCTTTGTAATTAAGTAAATTTAATTGTTTGGACGCATTATTAAGGCGCCCCAAAAAGCTAGTTAAATCAAATGTTATAATTATGTCTCGTAAATCGTTAATCATGCATCGAATAATTTCGACGTAAACACTTACAAAATACAAATACACCACACATACACATTAAAACGCAAAAAGAAAACGTAATTGTTAATTATTTTTCGCCTGCTATATACCCTCTTAAACTTAACGGGAAAAAATCTACACATTGTCACACGCTAGCTGAACACACGACAAAAAAAAAATTGAACACATGTTACAATGTACGTTAAGTAAGGAAGCAAAAAACAGTGAAAGTACACAATGTTTACGCGATAATTAATGTATACAAGAAGCATTAATCAATTGGGTAAAAATAGAGTATAATTTTAACCTTAAGTACGATTTGAATGGACAGCAAACTAGGCAAATCACTGCAGATGACAATGCAGGGGCGGCACAATATTGCTAGGAGATGGCAAATTTATGAAATCAACTAATAACTAAAAAGCGACACGCAAGAAACAAAAATCTTACAAAAAATATGTGTAAATAATTGTTGTTCGTGATGATGGTGCACAAGACTTGGGCGCAGCTGAAATTGAACATCCCTAATTATTGAAAAAAAAAGAGTGGACTGTTAAAGGATATGATAATGATGAAGGAATTGATTAAGGCGAAGGAGAAGATAAAGCTAAAGGTAGAGAAATAGGTAATTACCAAGGAAAAGGTAAAATACAGAAGATCAAAACATACAATTGATATTAAAAACAGGATTGGCGCACCTCTTACTTGAGACATTTTACAACAAACTAAGCTAGGTACTAAGTAAGTGTTTTACAAAAACAAATTACTAATTATCGTGTGTCCCTAAACTCAATTTTAAGCGTAGGGAAACTAAAGACAGAGAATTTTGGCCGAAACTTTGCTCTCAAATGCAATGCGTGTGACATACGGGGCGATATTTTTTGTCGTTTATTTTAGAAGGACCCTTTATTTCCACTTTGTTGGGGGGGGACCGAGACTTGTGCGCCGGACGTCTGTGTAGCTTTGTTGTGTCCTCGACGTATATTCCTCGTAATCTTTTTAGATCTGTCTGATGATTGTTTAGCCTAGATAGGTACAGATCTATTTAAAAGTATATATTATATAAATGTTTCCTGTTATTAAGTGAAGATAATTCTATAAGCTCGGGTTCGAGGGGCGGGCGCGTAACAAATAAATTTAACGAAAACCTTTTAAAAACACTATAGAAGAAAAAATAATAATACCAAAAACACGCGCAGCTAGATGAAAATCCCGTGAAGACTGTCGTAGAAAATAAATTCTCAGTGTTAAAGCAGCCTAGGTTTGTAGCAAGCGAAACCAATGAGAAAGTAAAGAAAAAAATAATTTAAAAAATAATTACTTTAAAAAAATAAACATACGAACGAAATTTTTTATTGATTAATGCAAGAAAACCATTAAATATATATCGTATTACTACTATTAATTATATTCTTAATTTTTATCATATTTATACCTATCGATAAGATGCATTTCATTACTATTAAAGCACATTGACAACACTATTTCGGAATCGAGTGATTCGCGATAATTTTTACTGTTTAGTTTTCGTCGATGGTTAGCCCTATTTTGTAAGCGCCGCGCGCTAGTGAATATTCGCGGGTTCTCGACCCAAACATGGCGGGCGACTGCGTGCGCGGTGCGGTGCGTACGAGCGCGTGTGGTTCGTCCCTTCAACCCGAACGAAATTTCATTATTGACTCTGCGCCGCGAGTTTCTAGGGGTGTGTGTTATGGTTTTTATTGTTTTTATGTTAGAATATTTCCGCCGCAAATGAAAATCGGCTTGTTAAATGAATTTATTGTTGTCTGACTGATTGCGAAACACTTTTTGGATGTACGATGCAGGACTTACTGCATGTCTCCTCAGTACAAATTGCTAATTTCGAAAGGAAAAGAGCAGCGCGATTTAAGTAAAAACGCAGCGGGAAATTCAGCAGCCTGACCAGCCGATTGTCCATGATCTGTCTGGTCTGTGTTGGAGAGGATTTTTGCGAGGATGACTTAACCGCGCACGGGGGAGGGCTGCCTAACATCCCTCCTCGTCGGGCTCTGTCCGCTTGTGCTTAGTGAGAACTGACCAAAGGTTTAAAAGTTGATGAAGAATAAAGAAGAAAAAAAGCGAGAAAAAAAAACACAAAATAATGAAATGATGAGAGGAAAAATAATTTTAAACAGAAAATAATAATGTCAATACTGAAGTCAATACAAGTGACTGCGTTTATCATTTCGAATCACACAGACAAGACGTGCTGCGAAAAAAAATGGCAAAACAAAACAAAATCACACAAATAAGTATTTTAATGTCAATCCAGAGCAATACGGTAATTGTAGGTAGTTAAAAAAATTGAAGAAAATTTTGATGAAATAAACTTAAAATAGGAAGAAGAAAAAAAACTAAGAAGAAATGAAATCCAAGATTTTTTTATGCATAACTTCGTACGCGATGATGACTCTTGGTTCAATTAATAAGTAATTATATTTTGATATCTGATACTGTGTTATATTGCATTATAAGTGGTGTAGTTAAATGATATAATAATTGGTAGCTGATAGCTGAAAATCAGATCAGAATAATATTTGAGGCATGATACCAAAAAAAGAAAAAAAAACGAACGAATCTATCACCATTTTTTAGAATGTTGCGCATACGCAAAGAGAAGATAATTTTCCGCAATAATTATTGCCTACACCAAACACCATATATAAACTTAATCCAGACAAAATGCAGATTCACCAAATAAATAAATAAAATAAAAAAATTGTAAATTAAGCCGAGCGTTTTATCGACTTGTAAACTACAATTAATGTTAACGCATTAAAACATAAACAAAACAGCGACTCTGCGTAAATTCATTTACATATAGTGAAAACCAAGAAGAAAAAATTACCACGTAAAGAATTAATAACATTAACATTTACATTGCATACCACAAAGAGTAATAATTAACGGTTAACAAAGAATAAAAAAAGCAAGCAAAAAATATTATAATATTACAATATATTACAGTGTAAGGATAATGGTATTTATATACTTTATTAGTTGTAAGTTGTGCGACCTCCCACCGTTTAGGCAAATTTTATCTCTCCAACACGTACTCTCAACGAAAGTGGCAAACAAAGTGTGCGAAAATTTGAAATTGCGCACAATTTCAAAGTAAAAAGATAAAGGAAAATGTTTGCTTGTACAGTGAGCGGCCCTCAAACTATTGCAGAGCGAAGCAATCAATGCATCAACTGATTGACGCACATAATCACACATTAACGCAGCTGATAGAAAAAAGAAAACGTCTCCAGGATCTCCCTACGCCATCGACATATCACCACGTAGGGCCGCTCGCTCTTTAAATTTTCAGCAGAGAGGGAGAGAGGCGGAAATTATGCCAGAATGATACTCAGTAAACGAAGTAAAACACAAAATAAAGCAACCTAAATTTCCAAAGACCTACTAACACTCGTTCGATGAATTTTAAATGAACACAAAGAAAAATTACTAATACTTATAATAAAATATACTTATAGGTAAAAAATTGATGATGGAAGAAGAAAAAAAAAACAATGATGATAAATTGATGAAGAAGAAAATATATTATCTCGACAATATTGATTCACACTGTGAAATGTTTTCAGTTGTATGATTCAAACTGTATATCGTGGGCCTTACTATACACTGAAAATTAAAACGTGCTGTCCAAAAAAATTGATGAAAAAGATGACCTATTATCTGAAACGATAGGAATACGATTGCTAACTTTGCGGACTTTACTAAGTTTGTTTAGGTTGTTAACTAACTGTGTAAAACTTGTTTTAGTTTTGTTTAGTTACAGTGAAATTGATGAAAACATACAATAATAATAATAATAATAGCTCGGTTGAACGTTGCCAGACGACAAAACACATAATGGACATGCAAATAATGAATTAATTTAACCAGAATGCAACAAGTAGATCAATGACATGATAAATGATGATAATACGTGGATAAAATGGTATTACATGTATGTAAAATGTAAAAAAAAATACGAAAACAATGAGCGTATGGACACAAAAAAGCATTAAATAATGATGAAGAAAAAAAAAGAAGCGATGAAAAATAAAACAAATCCTTTTGTATACTTAAAAGCCCCGCGCGCGTTGCGTGGGTGGCTGTTTTGTTGTGTTACTTTCATACGTACTTTAGAATTACGTTATTGAGTGTATACAAGTTGTATATATTATATAATATATATACTCTATATATAATATACATAATATATGAAATATTATTACTTTTAAGCGGTAGCAAGTGGTCCCGGAGCCGCCACCGTGTATTAAGGCATCCGCCCTTGTCCCCTGTGTTGCAGCCCTGTCCTGTCTGGTCCACGTAAGCGCGTATGCAACCCCCAATACCTTCATCAATCGCCTCTTATACAAACGTTACCTTAGCCCGTAAAATTAAAGAGGTAGAGTTGAATTAATGGAACACTCTAAGACTTCAAGGACTTGAAGATGAAAGAAATCAAGAATTAAACAACTAAAGTACGAAAGGGCTTTACGGAGGCGATTAATGATGGTTGTCAGCATACGCCGCTCGATGTTTACCGTAAATTAATTCGTTGTATTTTAAATAAACATAAACAGCCAAAAAAGTGAAAAAAGAATAATGAGAGAAAACGGCTTCTTGCAATAAAAGAGCAATAACCATATTCCTTCTGTGGACGCTTTCGACTTTTACATAATAAGAATATATAATATTATAATGATTATATTATAATTATAATGATTATATTATAATTAAACAATTATTGTAAGTACGTAATTTAATGATCAAGATTTTACACTATAATGATATTGATATATATGATAATAAACAATATAAATACAAAAAAAATAAAATAAAAGAGAGGGTGGAAGAGAATATTTGCAGATGCGACGAAAAAATAAATAAATTTGTGGTGTCGGCATGCTGATGAATATGAAACGATGATGATACGAAGTAATAATATTTGAATGCGTTGTGACGCGATTTATTGATGGCTCGCTGATGTTTTTTGCAGACAGTGTAACCAGAAAAATACCAACCAACTTGTGAAATTATGAATTATTACAAATGGCTACACCTGCAGCTACAAAAACAACTACACACAAAAAATACCGAAACAACACACAAAAAAACAAACATTAAAATAAACACATTTAGAATGATTGTACAGATAGAGTTTGTAACATAACAAGAATTATGTTGTTTAGCACGACGGCGCTTCCGATTTTCAAATGCGAGAGTTAAAACATTAATGAGAGCTAAACCATTTTGGGCAAATTACATTGAGATACTAAAACGCAAACCATGAGAGAATAATCCAGTATATATGCGAGCGGCGCCGTCCTATGCTACCCCCGGGTCTGGCGTTAGTCCGACCGTATTCATGTATATCTACACGTTCTACAATGTACATATATTATTACAATGATAAGACAAGGTTCACAACGTGCCGTGTGTATGTGGGATAAATATAATATGGACATTGTTCAATTCTTACGTGTTTTATTCGTATGATTATTCCCTTGACGATTGTTACCCTATTTTTCGTACTTTGTTTCTCTTACAACTTTAAAAGTTGTGAAATTTTCAGGAATATATTTTTTCTGATATTTTAGGTAAGTATAAATAATGCAATATTTAATTTTAGAGATTTTATTAGAATTTTAATTTTTGCAGTTTTTGAGATTGGAGATTTTGAGAAAAGTTTTTGATATTAGAGTATAAGTTTTACTTTTCTGTAGAAAAATCTGTTATTGTGGGCAAATCCAAAAAGATACTTGTGTTTCTATTCCTATTGTACAATGGACACATTTCAGTTTCAATTTTAAATGAGCAATGTTGCTTAACATTATCACGGATTATCAATCTGTGATTCGTAGACGTAATTCTATGGAGGTTATCTAATGAATGCGGGAATGTTCATAGTGCACTGTCATCATTCGCATAGGTGGGCAATTCCAAGAAAATAGTGTCTTAAAACAACGGTGGGCAACAGGAGCGCTAAAACATACATATTTCGGTCTTTTTATAAGGAATTTTACCATGTTTCTATTAACCGTATTGAAATACATGTCGTAAATCTTCTAAGTTAATACTCAGCAGGTAGAATTTAACATTTTCTTTCTCTCCTCAAGTTATAGGGCTGAACTTTACCCTTTGATGGCGATACTCTTCTTCTTCTTCTACTTCTTCTTCGTTCACCCGCCTTGTCGCTGACCGGGCATAGGCCAGTGGCCTGTCATTCTTCCAGAATTTTTCTGGGTAACTGTGAGCATATTAATTCCCTTTGGGCATGTTGCTAGCCTTGCCCAGGGTGAAGAAGACTTCTATAACGACAACCACAGATGTTAATGTGGTTGCCGAAGCGAGCGAGAGGTGTTATTGTCACGACCAGGATTTGAACCTGGATCCCCCTGCTTGGTAAGCAGCGATCTTACCAGCTGGGCTACTTCGCTCAATGCTGGCGATACGATGGAACAAAATGTAATCAACGAGTCATATTGTCGCGAACCAACGCCGGCGGCCCTGGTTGATGGCACGGTGAACGCATCGGATTCCGATCAGAGGTGTATTTGCGACGGAAGAGAAAGGGCACGTGTACTTGGTGATAGCGCGGTGAACGCACTGAGCATACAGTCCTTAAACGTCCAGAATCAGAAGAAATCAGGCCGAAAGCTACCAGCTACCTGTGTTGCATGTTTGGAAAGGCTAAGATGAGAAGAGGCTCATTCGGCGTTCGGATAGCAACTGATTTTATTAAGGAAAATCTAAACCTTGAAGCGGTGC
>JAODAC010000017.1:486049-497613 GCA_027575185.1 Mimaenictus wilsoni | reverse complement strand
GGAGAGGCAGCGCTGGCAAGATTGTCTGCCCTCTCGCTGACTGTGACGATGGGTGGATTTTTGGGAGAGGCAACGCTCGCAAGGTTGGTTGCCCTCTCGCTGACCATGCGGAAGGGTTGATGCGCTTTCGTGGTGTGTATTGCTGTGGAGGGAAATCTCGCTAATCTGGTTTCGCTCTCACAGGCTTTGGCGGTGGAATTCTGCTTTTCCACGGCAGGTTTTGGTGCTGGAGAGGCAGCGCTAGCCGGATTGGCTGCACTCTCGCTGACTTTGTGATTGAGGTGATGTCGGATCGGTGGTGGAGCGGTTTCATGTTTATTCTCCACCGTGTGTACTCGTTGCATGAGTTCGAAGTAGAAATCTGCGTAAAAATCTTCATATTTGACGAATTCCTTCGCAAGGTTTGTGAAGTGATCGTTGCTGGCGTCTTCTGCGAATAGGGCAGCGAACGGAGAATGGTGTGTTTGCACAACCGAGATAAATCTCCGTTGAAGGTAATGTAGCTCGTATTTAAGTTCGCTGATGTCTTCTGAATCATTGGAGAGAAACAGATGCGTCTCAATTCTTCTTGCAGCAGCGTTGAAGGAATAGCAGTCTCGCTCGAAGCACTGTTTTGCCGCCTTGGACATCTTGCACGCGCACTAGTACTTATCGAAGTACTCTCACTCGCGAATCGCACTATTCAAGCCCTCTGGACGTGCATCAGAAGGCGGTGGGTCGGGTGAGGAGTTGTATCGCTTATAAACTTCCCGAAATGTGGGCCCTGTGCGTTCACCGTGCTATCACCAAGGGTCGCCACTCAGTGCACATCCCCTTTCTTTTCCGTCGCAAATACACCTCTGATCGGAACCCGGTGCGTTCACCGCGCTATCAACCAGGGCCGCCGACGTTGGTTCGTGACATTTATACTACGAATCGTTTATAAACATGAACTGACGGTTAAAGGTTAACCAAGTGCGTTCATCGTGCTATCGCAAAGACTTATTCAGAATACACCCCCTTTACGTCCCTCGTAATTACATCTCTGTGGAACCCAGTGCGTTCACCGCATTAAATAAAAACGCTTCGTTATTGGTTCACGAAATTTTAACAAGTTTTGAATTTAAATACATTAAATTTATAAACAAATATTTCATAAAAATGTATTTTTAAATTTTTTGCTATTATTCGATCAAATTTAGATCAAATTAAGATAAATTTGCCATAGAAGTAAACATATTCGAGTATATTTTAATTACAATTTATGATAGCCCCCTTTTTGGCTAGATGAAAGTTGCCAGACTAGGAATTTTTGCAATATTCCACTGCTCGGCTGTTGAACGAATGTAATTGCTTAAGAATTCCGCGCGTTATACGCATATGAACATAAATAAAACCGTGTCTGAAGTTTTGCGTTCGCGTAGGCTCAACCGCGCTGGAATTTCCATGAATTTTCATGCCCTTTTCACACTCCACCTCGCCGTGTTACCTTTCGCGCATACCGCCCGCCCAGCAAGTGGGCACACAGGCATGTGCCCGGTGCTTTAACCGGCGCCTCCACCACCATCGCCACCACCACTACCTAGAGCAGCAGCAGCAGCAGCAACGGCATGGCGCGCACGGTGAGCTTTCGCCTCACGTCGGGTTTGATACAAAGCTCCCCGGCGATAAATCATGTCAACAAATCATGGCGTTATATTATCTTCAAGTACATACAAGAACTAGGAACACGGTATAATAAATAACATGTTTATCAGCGGCGAGTGGTGTATGGTTTTGTAACGGTGGAGGCGCGCGCGCCGCCGCCGCCGCCGCCTCCACCACCTCAGCGTTTGGCACACTATAATTGGTGCAGTGTGTGCAGCGCCGTCCTGCGCGCCTTCGCAGTTTGGCCGCTGCGTGTCGGGCGGTCGAAGGATGCGGCATGCATGCGCGGCAGGGCGGCCGAGGCGATTCTCCTCCACCCGCCGCGCCCGCGAGGGGGCTTTAGAGCGGCTGCCGCCACCACCGCCACCGAACATCGTCGGGCGAGCAGTGTGGAACAATGCGATGGAAGGCCGGTGCCGGAGGAGAGCGACCTGCTGTCGTGCAGTTTATACGTCTGCCCTGACACGCCAAATAGCGTCATTGTCTCACAGAATGCACTCGTAATAGGGATACAGTGCTGCGGTCATCTAGTTCCGCAATGTCAGCGCACAAATGATCGTGATATAATGATTCCTGAACTGGGTTGCGACTCTCCTACTTTAAATTGTGCTTCAATTACAATTTATTGACAATTTCAAATCTGTACTTCTCTTTTCAAATTTTCTCTTATTACTTTTAGTTAATTTATTATGTTTAGTTAATATTTTCAGAGTTTATCTCAATGTTCCTAGCTCTGATTTTCATTTCTTTCCAATTTCCTAGATAAATTTTTAAAAAAATGCAAAAAAATTGTCCCATGAGTAATTTCCTAGCTATATGAGAATATTACGCCTCAAGTTGTTGTATACGTTGGCCGGCGCCGGCGCCGCCACCATTGTTCTTCCGGCATGCTCGTTAAGGAAGTTTTCGGCTTATGGAAATTGATTCGTGCGTTGTTGTGTTTTTCTGCCGAGCCCCGGTTTCAAGTTGACTACACTCGTAGACCGACATTCGGCACACGTAAACAACATTTACGTCCAGTCCATCATCTCTGCTCCTTGTCCAACGCTCCAGTATTGCAAATATTGCACACTCTGCACCCTAGTTCTCCTCACTTCCAGCGGAGAAAAGGGCAGCATTAACCCAACCCATCCTTGCACCCAGTTCATCACGAGTAAATATGTGTATCGATATAGATAGTATCGTTGCGCTGCGTGCATCGTGCCGGGAGGGATCGTGATCCGAAGTAATCTACTAGAAGGAATTAAGTAGATGCGGATGGGATGCATGCACCCGTTCTAGCGCTGGTACCGTACACTTTTTGCATTGCCCGTACGTCTTTGATATTTTCCAAATTTCGTGCGGTTGCATAGAGCATATTTATGAAGACTTTCCGAAAGCGACGAGGCATGAGAGGCACACTAGCAGACGGGAAGCTTCCGATGATGGCCCACGATGAGCGCAATGTGCACGAACATGAAAGAAATGAGGCATTTACATGTTAAACTGCAATGCAACGTGTTTTTGTATCTTTTGCTATTTTTCCTGCATTTAACTTGAATGCGATTACTAGACTTATACGGAAATGCTCGAGGCTATAAATTTTCAACAAAAGTCTTTCAATTCCAAAGGAGATAAGTCAATACATTTTTGTCGAAATCAATGTAAAGTTATAACTTTTAGAAATTATTTGTCTTGTCTTGTCTTGTATTTATTGCCTCACATTTATAGCACTGTATTTATAGTCTTATTTATGTAATTAGGTGCCTAATAAATTGACTAATTTTACAAATTCTATGAGTGCTCATCTCTAATTACCGAATTACGTCAATAATGTATACAATAATAAATAGAAATTAGAGTAATGCGTAGAGATATTTAGGCGGCCGTATAACGCAAATGACAACTTTACATTTTGTTAATCGTCTGTTACTTCTACTTGTGAGGTAGACTATTTTTCAGTCTTTTCAATTTAACCCTTTAACCCTTTTTCTTGTGTCGTCGATTATTTGCTTGTAGTTCATAAACTATTTTAAATCTTGAAAGGCAATGATTATAATATTTAAGATAGTTAATAAGATAGAATTGAAGTAACTTCCTGTAAAATTTCAATCAAATATGTTGAAAAGTGAGGAAGATATAGTGATTTATTTGAGTCATTTGACTTTTGACACTTTCTAAGACTCAAAATAAAAAATCTTCAGTATGATTTTTGCTAATGAGAGTGAGGATATGATTACTAAATTATACACAGGTGATAATGTAGAATTGAAGTATCTTCGGGCAAAATTTTAACCAAAAATTCCGAAAATTTAAGGAGTTATACCTATTTATTTGAACCTAAGATCATATACATTACTACAAATTTCACACATTATAATTAAGATTTCTGGAAAAATGGGTGGACTTACTGATTATTTACAATAGTATTTACAATAGTAAAGATATTATCGACGACCCACTCGCTCAATTTTCAGCAAAAAATATCAAAAAATGTTAATGTTACAACATTTTATTCGAATCATTTTTTGTTTTTGCCGCTATGCTGGACCCAGAAAAATAAAATTCATTAAAATAAGTGGTATGAAGCTACAAAAATTATATTTTACACAATTCATAAGGTAGATCTGATGTACGTCTGTGCGAAATATCAACCAAAAATAGCGAAAAATGAAGGAGTTATAACCTTTTATTGATAGTCTTTGATTTTGAATGGTTTGCAGTATAGAAATGTTAATATAAGTGCATTTAATGATAACAATGCTATTGATAATTGTTAATGTCAAATCGATGTACATTTGTATAAATTAATCCAATGCATTTACTTGTGAAATTATTGATTGAACAAGAATATATTTGATTTTATCTAGTGGTGAAGTCAAAAACCCACTCATCGTTTATTTTTTACTTGTGTATTGAGCGTGAAGTGTTTTTTTTTTCAGCTAGAACGGAGCATTGTGCGCGATTCAGGTAGTCACATGTGAATCCATTACAATTTGCGTAACCTCTTTCCGTCTATTTGTACAATTTGCATCAGTAAAAGTCAATTGCGTCGCAGCGCGGCATAGCATGACGAGGGGCGGCACATGACAAACATCGCGATGTCGGCCCATGCTACCCCGACTGCACATAAAAGGCAGCCAAATAATACACTCGACAATCTATGCCTGCACACGTGTGCCGTCACCAACCAGCTACCACCTCCCAAACGCCTCTCAACGTCCCCCCAACCTCTCATGGCAAACGTGCTCGTGCGCGTGTATATTTCGTTTGTCCCCGAATCAAACTGTCAAATTGAATCGCATTGAAAAGAATAACAATGGGAATCTAACTAAACGAATGTACATTCCGGCGCTCGACGACGAACGCACACAAACATCATTCGAATAGATTGTAGATTGTGGGACGTCCATTTACAAGTCGAAAAAAAATTGGCCTCGACTGGCATAATTTCTTGTTTTTCCATCGCGGAATTTCCAAAAATAGTAGTCGAGCAGACTTTATTGATATTTGTAGAGAATTGTGAAAAATATGATGGAGTTAGGTGGATTATTTTGCCAGTTTTAGGGGTTTTCATAGGTTTATTGAATTTTTTAAGTGACAGTATAGGTCACTCGAGCACCTCGTTGATTCTGCAGGTTGGCTGAGGGGTAGATAGAGAGGATGGTCGGATGCTTTCAACGACAGCGCGCGACAGACAACGACGTACGTGATGCGCAACATTCGTTACACCTAAATGGATGCGAACAAAGACTTAATTGACTGCATGGCAAATATTCGCGCTGTGCTTCATCAGCACACACATCGCACATGAGTCCAGTTTCGCCCTGCAGCTTATTAGCTGATTTCCTCACCTTTTCGACGCCCACACATATGAATATATACACACACACACACACGTACACATATACGCACGTACATGCATATAAACATACACACGAATACATAGAAATACCTCACATGGGGTTGGACGAGCATAAAACGTGTGCATTTCCGGTTCCATCCATCATTTATCCGGCCGGTGCTGTGCATGCCTAAAAATAATCACCGTGTTTGTGCTGGCCATTACGCGTCACACCGGCGTTGCATTTCCGAGATTAGCGCTAGTTGGCGAGTTGGAGGTGACAGGGAATCAGTGCCAATTGCATAATTAAATCACCAGCGCGGTAATTCGTAAAAGTTGCGTTTTCGCGTCGAATAAACGTGCACGACGGAACGTCGAAACGTCGAAAACAATTTCTCTGCGTATAACTTGGAGCAATTTTGCGAAATTTGGCACGTTATGTGCCTGGGAGGACAATTAATTGATCGATCGCGACATGGTGTACGCTATTAATTTGCCATCCTATCTGACGCACGTGTGGAGGCGCCGGGATAAACAGTGTTGTACGCGCAAGTACCTGAGACACTGCCGCGGGTTCGAAGCCATCCTGTAAGTTGCCAAACTATCCCATCCTATCCCAGCGATTGTGTGGCGACCCGACTATATATGCATGCGATTATGGCCGTACTTTAGACCTTGTCAACTTTAAGGATAACCGGGCCTTTCTAACGAAATCATCCAACTAATTCACGAACACAGAAGGGTCAATAATTTCCCGCGCAACCTTTGTACGTATTAATCGCGGTATTTAATTAAGTTATCGTATGTTGACACTTTAATATTTCAGGGGATTAGGTCGATTATTAATTGAGATCACTAACGGGAAGTTAATTTGATATTTGATGATTCTATTACGACTTTAAATCTCTAGAAGAATCAAAGTATATGATTTATACTATTTTCCAATTACGTCTACAATTTTTAACTTTTTATATAAGGACGATGTCGGTATATTTTCTTGTTAAATTTTAAAATATAAACAAATAAAATATAAATCTAAAAGCGTTGAAGTATTTTAGTTGTCCGCTTTAAGCATGAAGTAATTTATTGCAGGGCTTTATTTTATCATACTTCAACAACCGCAGCCAGGATCGCAGGCATGACCAGCTCGGCGGCGGCCCGCCACCAGCGAAAAATTGCGAAACGCTTAAAGTAGCGGATTTTATTGCGATATTTATTGCGCGGTGGCAAACTAATGTGAAGTGAATCGCAAATATACAACAAATAACCAAAGTATCGTCCGGACAGTGGAGCTAGGAGGAACGAGCTGGGGGGCGGCAGGACTGGCGGTGGCAGGCCGACAGCGATGATACGATACAGGCGCGCTCGCTATCCCTATAAAACTGTATGAAAGTTGAAAATAATGACGGCGCTGCGCGTATAAATCACTTTTATATGCGACCATTGATATTGTAAACATTTCATTCACGGTGCATTAATGCAAAACAAATCGGTTTTCTCGCACAAAGTGCACATAAATGGCCCAAGTTTAATGCTCTCCGAATTATCATTCAAGATATTTAATTCGATTGTGGACGTTTACAATTTATTAGCGTATTTACTTGTGATAGTTCTTTATCTTTGACATACATTTGAGTCAATTTAGTAGTTTGAGAAGGCTTTTTGAAGTAAAACATCTGTATGCGCGTTTGATAATGGGTGTAAACTGGTGAATGCGAGCTGAATTTGGGCGGATATAGCTCATATACTAATAGTCCGATTTTAACATTTCTTTTTTTATTAATTGTTAATTAAGTCAACGTAAGTGATAGGCTATTTTTATTTTTATTCTTTTTAATTTGACCCTCTGTTTTTATGTTTCTATGGTGTTCGTTGAGCAGTGGAACGCGCGGCACGTTGCGACTACGATTATTTATTTGTAGTTCTTGAAATGTTTTAAAAATTCTAAGAAAACGAAACTGATAGGAGGGAATTGAAGTAACTTTATTCAAAATCTCAGTCAAATATGTTGAAAAATGAAGAAGTTATAGAGGTTTATTTGGAGCCTTTGAGTTTTGATGCTTTATACACCCCAAAACTAAAAAAAACTTAATTATGATTTTTGCTACAGGGAGTAAAGTTATGATTACTAAAATTTGCATAGATATTAAAGTAGAATAGAATTATATTTGTGCAAAATATGAACTAAAAATGCGGAAAAATTAAAGATATACAGCCATTTATTTGCAAACTAAGGTTTTTGATAATTTACAATACCGAAGATTTCCCGAATTTTAATTTAGATTTCTACTAGCATGAATACATATATTGATAAAGAAACTATGGATAATTTATTAGATTCTATCGAAGTATCTTTGTGTAAATTTTCGCCAAGAAATGTTAAAAAACGTTAATGTTATAACAATTTTTTTCGAATAATTTCATTTTTGTCGCTTTGCTGTACGAAGTAAAATAAAAATTCAATAACGTTCTTGCTAACAGGAGTAAAGTTATGATAACTATAATTTAGAGTATTGATAAAGCATACCTGATGAATACGTGTGCTATATTTTAACCCGAAATATCTAAAAATAAAGAAGTTACATCAATTTATTTAAAACCTAAGCTTTTTAACGGTTTGCCGTAGAAAATATAGCAAATTTCAATAATTTTTGGATTTAATGATAACAATACTATGGATAATGGTTACTATTGAATCGAGATTTATAATTAAATAATTCAATTTTATTACGTTCATAAGGTCAAAAGCATATGCGTCCTTTTTCAAATATATAAATTATATAATAAAAATATAGATTAATATAGAAATTCGCTACTATAAATTATTAAGAATATATCTTCTAAATCAAATGGATATTCCTGTATTTTATTGAATTTTTAAATGGTCTATAATTCAAAAAACGCCCACAGTCCCCAAATAAACAGCAATAAATTACGCAAGCGTATAACATTTTTATTGGCAAATTTATCTCGCGCTACCTCTCCGGAGGACGTGGTGCTCCCGGCGCAAATCCCCTGGCTGATGTAACCGGATTTCGTATAAATTTTGCCTAAATACTTGATTATTTGTCAAATATAGTTTGAATAAACGAGGTGGCTTCCAGTGCGAAAGCCGGAGCACGCCGCCGTAATGCAAATGAAATGTGGCTCGGATAGTTTAAAACAGCGGCACACGGATTAGAAGATGACGCCGGCAATAAATTACGTCGGCGCACTTTGCCAACAATCCGCCAGTATACAATCCACCTTCCTAACCGAGAAATTCACCTATGACATAACGCCTGTTCTAAATATCGCATATATCTATCAGATTCTTTAAAATAGTAAAAAAAAAATGTGATGGTGGATGCGGAACTATAGACGTTTATATTTAAAAATAAATTTAAATAGAGCTAGAGATCGTTTAGTTGCTTAACGTAAAGGATAATAAAATGATTTATGATAGGTATACATCGGTGGACAATGCGAGATGTAGCCGATGTCTCCCGTAAATAATTCATCGCAACATTGGTGGATTAACCTTTGATTTAGGTACCGCGAGTAGATTACTCTTCGGCTGAAGGGAGTAATCATTAAAGCCGATTGCTCACAGTGTGCGCGGGTGTATGGCAGAATGGTATGAGTGTACGGGGAGTGGAAACGGGGAATGGGCAAATTTGGAAAGGGTTAAGGGGTCGTGCCCGAAAGTGCGAGAAGCACGCGCGTGCACGTATCGATCGTAAATTACGACTTAATCGTTTGTTGACATTTGCGGCCGCATTATCAATGCGCGAGCGTTTTTATTAGCCGTATATGCATTTAAATTGGATCGTAAAGTGACCGAAATCAATATTTACACATGCATTTTGCTTGAGCGCATCGCACGCGTGCGAAAACCCACCTTTTCGGCGCCCCCGAAAGATTTATTCATTAAATTTAAATATATTGCACCATTTATTTCGAGGCGAGGAAATTAATTCGAAATATGCGCGAACGTTTTAATATTAATCCACGTCCGGACAAATGATCGCCGATCGGGCTTGATATGCGTATGTCATCCGCCTCGCCAGCGACGCGCCTAAAATAATTCGCTATTTACGATTCGGCTGATGGTAAAACGATGAATTTATTCAAATATTCAATTTATCAGTAATCATAAATAAATATTGTTGCGTGTCAGTCTGTCAAAATGCAAGCACAAAAATCGAAGCTGCGAACGCGAAAAAAGTCCAATAAATTCGCTTGTTAATCGTTTATATTTTGTTAATACTACATTACCCTTTTAGTATTCAGCACTGTATTTACATGTACACTTTATTGAAATTTGAAATTTGTATAGATTATTTGAGTGATAGATATTAATGTAAATTATTATATACACGCATACATGCTATATTCATAGAAAATCTATTTTAATTTATTTATTATTAGTTCTTATTAACGCCGAAATGCACTATGCAATTATCCGCAGGCTTCGGAAATTATTTCTTACTATAAACTCTTTTAGAGGTTTTAAATTACTTTCAAAATTGTATTTGCATTAAAAATATTCATTTATTTTGTTGTTTATAAGGTTATGTCAGTTTAATAATGTATATTTTTAGTAGGTGTCCGTCAGTTGTCTTTGTAACTTTTCTGCGAAATTTGAGTACTTTGTTCGCATCCAGCGCATCACCGCATTGCACACGCAAAATTTTATAAATTAATGTTTTACAAAATATTTACATATATGTAGATTCTTTAAATTCTACAAATCGATATGATATTTAAAATTGCATTAAATTTTATTCATTATCACTGCTAAAACGCGCTAAGCATTATTTGCAAATTTAAATTACTTACTTTCAACTTACAATTAGTATATTGCGCTGTATATAATATTAGGCCCGTCCGGGTAGCTTAGTGGGTGGCACCTGGCACCTTGGCGTATCACGCCAGCGGACGTGGTTCGAGTCCTCGGCGCGGGCATGACACAGTGTGATTATTTGTCACACAACAACTTTACACACTCACCCACGCACACACACACATACAAACACACACACACACACACACAAACACACTACTTCAAACTCTCAACTTTAAACACCACATCAAACTTCAAACATTCAACTTCACACACTGCAATTCACTGCGAGAACTACTCTCAACCACACCAACAACATATACATCAACAACTCATCTCAACCCACAAACAATTATGTAAACACAAAACATACTTGTAAATAACAACAATGCAAAAAAAACATACAAATAAAAATAAAACATATCCATGTCGGAAAGTCCCACAGTTTGATAGACATTAAAATATGTGATATTATTATATTAGAAAAACGATATATGAGTTTATATGTTAATAAACTGCCCACCTGGGCCGAGACGATACCACTAGGCTGGTATCGTCTCGGCTTACCACGTAGGTGGACGGGGTTCGATTCCCCGAGGGGGGCAATCCACCGAGTGAATTATAATTAATAATTCAACCCACTTCACACCTCACACACTACAACATTCAACATTATTCAACATGCAACATCCAACACTCTACAATCCACAACAACAACTACAAACTCACAAATTGTAAACATACACAAATAAAAATTGTAATCACGGCGGAAAAAACCCACTGATTGATAGCCACTAAAATATATACATTATTGTTATTATTAATAAACTCATAGTTTAGTATTTGTCGACATGTAATCTGTTGAAAATTTTATTTAAAAAGTTTATTGAAAAGTTTATTAATTTATATTTTACGAAACATTTCTACAAATTTTGCCCATTTCCGTCCATCTGCAAAACCTTTTATAATTCATAAAAAATAGTTTGTTTATATTACCGCCCATTACGTGTAGATTAAAATTATTATTAAAAATGTATATTCATTAAGCAATTTTGTTTATTTTGTTGTTATAAATATTCACAATTGGTTCCTCAGGAGTATGGGAGGATCACGAGTGTATACAAGCGAAAGGTCGGTGTGCATGGAGAGTGATTTAGAGTAGATGGGGGAATGTATGGGGTAACAACTGGGAAGTAGCAATAAAACTTTGGGTTGTATGTGTGAAACCTATGATCATGTATGGTGTGGAGGTATGGGGCATGTCTGAATGGAAAACGTTAGAAAGGGAAC
>JAODAC010000017.1:441135-476528 GCA_027575185.1 Mimaenictus wilsoni | reverse complement strand
TTTTTTGCTTTTTGCCCCTCAGAACTCTTTTCTTTATTGATTCTATATTGATATTGGACAAGAAATAACGATACATATGTAACAGCCTATCTACGCTTCATTATTTATGTTACATAAATTCTTATAGACTATTCGTGCCCAGTGAAATATCCCTTGAAAATTTTGGAACTCTATTTCCGTTTGTTCCTTATTTGCAGATTTGTCCTCTTCTTCCTTTATCTTCTTGCTGGGCTAGCGCTTATTTCTCCTTCTTGTTGTTTCTTCTTTCGTTCAGGGAGCTGTGAATAGCGCAATGGTATTTCATTATGTCTATATGTTAAGAATAAATTCTCATCATTTAAACCAAGTTCAACCACATTTAAGTTATAAAATGGATTTTTTTTCAATAAATTTCCTTAAATTTCATTAGACCAGACTCTTACCGTATTGTTAGATAATCACCGAGTAAGTTCATTCAATAGAAGAGATCTTAAGTGTCATCTATTTTCATGTCTGGCTTTCTTCCTACGTACGTCTCTAGGATTAATTCTCTGCTCCTTCAAACCAAATTGTAATTGATTTGATTGCTTAATCCGTGCTAATATACGCGGAATAATCACAGTCATTACACGCCTACGTATACACCTACACCTGACGAAATATGCTTTAGTAATTACGCATTTTGTATGTTGTTTTGTTGATATCCGTAATTATGTTGCTTTATGATTAGCGCTAAAATATCCACACGCTGGAAAATTAATGAAAATGCACACTGTCCCCCTCCGCGCAATAGCTCGGGTAATGCCGTAATAATGTTCATCGTCGTATTAACTTTGGCGTTGATTCAAGTTGAACCACCGCTGCTGTTGCGGCTGCGACCATTGCTGCTGTTGTTGATGTTGATCTACTGTGAAATAATTACTCCCGTATGGGAAACGCAAACAGGAAGGTAATTAGACAAACGTGTAACCCTTCCGCTGCGCACCCCACTCATATGCGCTGAGAGCCCATCGCGCGCATACACACGCACACCTCATCTCCAACCGCCCCTGATCTTATTATTTAATAGGTAAATACATCAGCGTGGGATAGGCGATGGCACAGTCAACATCCATGCTGACCCTGCAATCACAATAAATCAACAGCCCGGCGCGGCGGAGTGAGGGCGAAAAAAACGCACGCAATGTCAATAAATTTGTAGAGGTGGTCAATTCGTAACAAATTAATACCGATCGCATATTAGGAGCGAGGGAGCTACTTCCCGTGGTTTACAATTTACATATTGGGCACCCTTCGGTAATAGGTTCGGGATATTCGATTACCGGAACGGTAAGGTTTCCGTCAGAGTAATGGACATGCATGGAAATATTGAAATGTACACAAGGGACCTTTGTCCATCTCTATATCTTGTATCACATTGTAAACTAATATTGTAATAGTTTTTTATGTGAAAATTAAAAACCTTTCTGCTTATACTTTTATTAAAAAAAAAACCTACAGACATTCTTCTTTAGCAGTAAATTAATTGGTGATTTAAATGTTTCTATGAAGCATATGCAAACCTGAAACCGCGACCCTTTACTCAAAAAACAAGCACGCTGACGACTGCGCCACGAAACCGATACGTTGGAGCTTGAAAACGGCTCAGAACGGTGTACAATCCCTTTAACACAAATATTTTCTATGTATGTACAACACGTACAAAAATGTTCATTCAATTCCGTCACGAACAATTGAGATTCTCTCCTTGTTAGATCACTCAAATCAATACAAATGAGTAAGTCTGCGATTTTTACAATTTTCTTTGCGGCCTGTGGACCTGCACATGTGCAAGTCACATAAAAAAATTGTAAAAAATACTGAATATGCGTGATACCGATTTTTGCGATTTTCTTCGAGGTCTGTTTAGCGTTTAGTTTAGATCTGCGAAAATTATGCACGGAACTGGTCATAAAGTGAACTTTTGTCCCAGATAAAGGAAACTAGAAGAGTGCACCACTCAAAAATCATACTAAGAAATAGGAAAAAATAACTGAACGCAATAGTAAATTTGAAATAATTTATAATTTTAAATTACATTACGTTTAGCTATCTTTTTCTATTTTTGGTATGATTTTCAAGTGTTATACTCTTCTAGTTTCGCAGATAATGGCCCTTTATCTGGGATAGGCGTTTACCTTATGGACAGTTCCGTATATAATTGTCGCGGATCTTTGATCCGCTCTACAGACCGCGAAGAAAACAACAAAAATCGCGGACATACATATTTGAAATCAGTATCTTTTTTGTATTTTTATACGCGACTTACAAGTGCTACACTCTTCAAGTTTCCGCCTTATGGACACTTCTGTGTATAATTGTAAACTTTGTCCGGCACCACTGACCGCGAAAAATCCCAAAACTAGTGGACTTGCACATTTGTACTGACCTGAGTGATGTAGGTAACAGATGTAAATCATAGGTATTACAAGCTAATAGAATTTTGAAATCGTTCTAACGCTCAGGAATCCTGGTCTTGTAAAGTACCAAAGAGAACCTACCCGTTTGACTCGTCTTGTTTCACAGACTAATCTTTATCCTACATTCATGCAGTGGCAACGGACATATCGCTCTCTCTATCCCTTTTATATCTTTATCTCTCTCCCTCTTTATACTACCCAGTGTGTCTTCTGATCTCCTAATACACTTTATCGTAAAAGTTCTATTTTTGGGCATTTTTCCCATTATTCGAACAATTTTAAATGAGACGACTGAAATACTATCATAACAAAATTCCGAATGAAGTATTAAGAAAACGTTTCGTGATCCTCTACGGGGCCTCGGACACACCTTGAGTACCACTGTAGTAGATATTTCAGAGTTTCACTTTAAATTATTTATAGGAGTATCATCATTCCATGCATCGTTGCCATCTATGGATATGGATAAAAAGGCTTTGTTGAAGGACGGGGTGTCAATAGTCCTCCGCTCATCTCCAGAACCCATGTTCTCCTCCTGTTGTACCAATTCAAAAATTGACAATTTCATTTCTACTGAAAATATAATAGGAATTTATAACAAAATGATGTGAGGTTCAGAGAATTCTAGATAAATGATAACGATGATATTGTATGCTAAGAAAAGTTTAGACTAGAACAAAGGTCGGTAACCTTTCCTAGCTATGAGTTACTTGAAATTAGTAACTGGCTCACTCGGTAGCACGTAGGTTTTATGCTATTCACCGATAGAGTAGAGTCAAGTCTGTTTTTGTAGTGAACCATCCGCCAGCCAACAAATCTGAGACATTGCCTATCATTGATTACGGGTTTATATAGTACCTACAAACATGCAAAATATTAATTTGATTTCACTCAAAAATCGATTAAAATATTAAAACGGAAATTGGCATCACTTTTACTATTCTTCCAATTATATGACATATCCTGTAATTAATTCAATGATTTTTGATTCAGTATATAAAAGTTTAAACAAAAATCGGTTTGCAGCAGAAACATCATCGTTTCAAAAGTGTTTCCTTCATATATTTTTATTACTAATCAATTTTTAATCAAAATGAAGAAAGTTGGGTTGTTTTTGTGTGTCCTTTTAGTTACCATGGTAATTATAGACATGGCAACTGTAAGTTTTGGGTTAGTTTTTAAACCATTTTATATTAGTATTGTTTTATGGACCCTGTACCACTAGACCAGAGGGAAAAGGTAAACCCGTAGGCGCAAGGCAGCATGGAAAAGGAAAAGAGAAGTCTGAAGAAGCGGGAGCAGGAGGAAAAGGAAAGGGTAAACCTGAAGGAAAGGGTGGACATGGAGGTAGAGCTGATGATGCTACCGACAAATAAACTATAATTTTATTCTGTATTGTCTTTCAATATCCATGTCAATGTGAGCACAAATAAAGCACGATTAAATTTGACTTCTTATAAATATAAAATTTCAAGAATTCAAGTTTAATCTACAATTTAATCTACATCCCCCCCGCATTCGATCTAGGACCTTATAATCCGACATCATTGATAATACCACTGAGGGATCTTTAGCTGTTGGTTGCGATATTATTTAGTATTGTTCAAAAGAATATCCTTCTGTATGATGTTATCGAGCATTGTTTATTTATATCATCGTTTCTAACTCATTGCAGGCACTTAATTCGCCAGGACCTATGAATTTCGTCTGATTCCATCAACGTTTATATTTCGGATCTATATAATACTACACTTTAGACTATTGATATGAATGCCGTGGGAAGTTTAATGAATTTGTTCAACAAGTTCATAGCGGCCTTCCGAAATTTAAGCAGCCCACTGCTGATCTTCTGAACAATCGCATCTGAAACAGACGGTCTTTCAATTCGTTTTTCAACGTGATTACCCGGTTTATCAGCAAAAGCCATGCACCATTTGCAGACGTCCTGTACAGATATGTATCCTTCACCATAAATGAAAATGTTGAAAAAAGTGACCAGTCTATTGTGAATGGATCAATTCTATGAGCCAATAATGAATTATCTTCGTCAAGGCTAGAATCTCCTTGAACGACTTTCCTTTGAATTCTTCGAGATCTGACTGTTTTCTGCCTAGCAGGGAACGTCTTTCAGGTGCTTGGGATGTCCAAGTGCTTGGTCGTTTCTACCTCGGATTTACTCTTGTGAGGTCGCCTTTGCCAATATTGGATAGGTGGTTCAGGACCTCGGCATGACTTGCTATTAACCTAACAAATAGTCTCATATCGCTGTTTATCAGGTTAGGTTAGGTTAGGTTGTATTAGGTTAGGTTAGGTTGGATTCTGTCGTAGGAGACATCGATCAATCTCTAGGGCCTTTCCAATCCTAGGCGGTCTCGTATCCAACACAATACCATTTCCTGATCCGTTCCTTCACTGAGGACATTAATACTTCACAGATTAGTTTAGGACCATGGAAGGTTTCTGCTGCAGTTTTGGCCTCTTCAGATCAGATCACACTCTTTTTGTCCCCACTCTAGACTTCGGAATAATGTTTACAACAACAACTGTCATAGGAACCTTAAAACACTCATATTTTCATTTCCTATCCTGTATCTTATGTTTATACTTTAAATTTACATGGGGTACCATAACGGCAAAAAAGCACAAAACAACTGAGTGAAAGAGACAGAAAACTTATATATTGCAAATATTGTTAATATGCCATGGTTACTCTACCAAACATTTTTGTAAAAATTTAAGGTACCATTCAGCTGCTAAAAAAGGAAGTATTCAGTAAAACTTCAGTTCTTACGTCGAAATCGACTAATCGCATTCATTCTTCTGTTACACTCGCTACACTATAAAATCAAATAATAAAATGGTTATAATAGCAACTGTGTTCTAATCAAACGGATTTGGACACATCCCTGATTAATCTCAACACTTCTAATATCGATACTTCTTATACTTCTAATCTCATTGAAAAATGGAATGAAACTGATTTCCATTAATATGGAAATTTGTTTCTGAAGGGCAAAAGTTAAGAACGTCATAAAACCCCGATATGTAATCACAGATTTCCCTAATTCACAATACTCCCCATCCGCATGACAATACGTTTTTAATACACTATCGCTCCTCTAGCACAAAGAGATGAATATCGATGTGTTGATGTTGAAAATGGGTGCGAGTGACATTGATATCAGCGCAATTACGTCGTCAAGCAACCCCTCGGAATCAAACCACCCCGTGTCAGCGTCATCGCTTGTCTCTTTAGGCATTTCGCGCCCTCTTTGCCATACTTTGCATCAACGGCGTCGTCGAATTCGCTTGTGACTCTATTAGCACGCATAAAACGCTTGACAAACCCCCAAACAAACCTCAACACCCCTCCTTCGACACCCCACAAAACATCATACCAAAGCAGCAAAAAATCAACGGTCTGATTAAAACCCCTCGCACTATTTGCACGCGCGCAAATTATTTAAAATTGATATTGACGATTGGCAATTACGAAATAAAACATTTTATTGCGTCGACGTGATTGCAAATTTGCAACACGAAAACGAACAAACAAAAATACGCACATATCGCATACGTGGAATCGAGAAAATACACAAAATAAACCGGAAACTACTAAACTAAACATTCGAGCCCGGCACGGCGCGGTCGTGCACAAATAGCGGAAACACAATGCGACAATAAACGCATTGAAAATAACCAAATCGCTGCGGCGGCGACGGCGACGTCGATGAATTTTCCAATACACTGCATCACCGCACCCCACATACCATCACCCCCCCCCCGCCCTTCGGTTGTTTGGAAATATTTCCCGTATAAACAAACATTCCTTTGTTATTCTTGCGTTTTATTTGCCATACAACCACTAAATTATTATTGATAATAATAGTTTTCTTTGCATTAGTTTTGTGTCAACATATGTGTCATAATATGATGTAGATTCGATGCGAATAATGAAGTTAAGGTGTAATGGGGTAAAGCTGGATGTTGTTTGACTCATAACTCACTCATAATTGAATGGTCCAGATAAGTGGCGCAGTGGAATGGTCGATGACTATTGACCTCAACGTCAATAGTCAGTTCGATTCCCAGGGGGGATGCTTAGTAAAGTGTATTCTTCTTCTTATCAATGGTACTAGCATCTAATATGACTAATTACATTGAAAATGAATTGAATAGAGAATGGCTGCCCAGCCAAGTGGCGCAGTGTCCATGGGGTCCCGGGTTCGATTCTCGGTGGGGATGCATATTAAAGTGAATTCTTCTTCTTATCAATAGTGTTAGCCTCTAATATGACTAATTACATTGAAAAAGAATTGAATAGAGCTAATGGCCATAGCAGTCGATGCGCGGTAAATCAAACAAAAAATAATCATTGAGTGATGGAACAAGGACAATATTGAAAAGCGGTGTTAACCGGGCAGTCTATCAACAGGGGTACAACGGCAAGGAGGAACTGCAAGAAACTTTCGGTGATCAGACTCATTGTTACTTATCCCAGGCAGTAAATATTATGACTCACAGGTCTTGGTCCATTGCAAGTCAGCCTCTTCAACCCAAAGCACCACTTCCATGCAAATGACTCCAACGGCAGGCTGCTAATCGCTGCATAAACAACATTAACTTGAAAGCTTTACTATATTCGCCAAAATCATGCAATTGAAGAAAAAGTTCCTTATGATTCGAAGAAATCTAATATCATTGCTGTTGACACACATTCTTCAGAATGGTCCACTTGGTCCGGGAAGCGAGCTGACAATGAGACATGCCGCGGGTACAGGCATGAAATACTTCCCATAGAACAATGTGAGTACATTCGCCTAAGAAATGGATCTTTAGGCGCGCACATACCAATCCATGCAGATCGCAGAATCACACTGCCGATCACAGGGTTAAAACAATTTGGTTTTAAATCACGCACGGTCTGAAACCTTGTGTTATATGTGGTGGCCAAACCGAAGGCTTATAGACCAAAGTTGGGGTACGCCCAATTAACCAGATCAATGTTTTACAAGATTTACTTGTTTTGCCAGGTGAGGAACAATCTCATAGATCCCAACAAGTCAGAGTACTATCAGGGTGCTAGGATACAGTGGAACAAACTGAACCGAAATGGGCGACGAACTCTCTAAAAGAGGTGCACAGGTTTTTTCATGGGTCCAGAACACTGCGGTATCGCCACGGCGCATTTATGGAGGGGGGGAAGCGCCCAGCGAGGCCTGAACAGTTTTACTGGAATATCTGGGGACTGCTTTAATTCAAGCAAGTCATTGAGCCGGAAACAGTTGAAGTGCACACAGTGCAAATTGCCGAACTGGATGTTATATAATTCATAATAATTCACCTACAGATAATCTAGGAAGGAGGTAATTGACTTAGTCCGAAGGACCACCAATCATTTGACACTATTTCAGGTATAAAGATTTGATTCCGTAGCTGTCCGCCATGCTGATATTCAAAATTGTTCCTGGAATGGGAATAAGGGTAGTTTAGTCGCTTGTTTAATAGAACTGTTTCGGTGTATTATTATTCCCCTACCCCTACTTCGCTTGCCTGGGATTTTTGCTTCCCGTATTTTATGTTCTTTGCTTGGCTCTCTTTCTCCAACCTGTGCCGGTAACCCCACCATCCTAAATTACTATCCTGTAGCCACGTCTGTATTGATGTTACTTTTAGGTTGTATCTTATCTTCTCATTTTTGATTTTATATACTCTACGGCATCCCTCCACTACTGTAAGGTCTCTCATTTAAAACCCAGCTTTCACTCCTATAGGAAAGCACTTTTGTAAATATTCTTATAGCTATTACAGTTTTTTTATTAACTTCTTTTTTTCTTATGAAGGAGGTAATTGCCTTAGTCCTAAGGACATTTGACGCTATTTCAGGTATAAAGATTTCATTCTGTAGGTGCCGCCATGCGGATATTCAAAATTTTTCCTCAGTAAGCTCTCTACTCGAAATCAAGAAACCCCAATGATAGTTAGGAATTCCTAATTGTCCTAGGGGCTAGCATTGAAACGATATCGTAGACTGTCAAAACCATTGTCTTATTGCTCGAAAACGTGATAAGTCGAAAACACACTTATTCCAAGTCTGAAGCCTAAGTTAGTAATATCTCTGTGACTTGTAGACTTAAGTTCCTGTGTGTTTAAATACGAAAGTGTTTATATTTAGTCTTGTCTTACAATTTCAATCGGAGCAATTTATCGATTCGTCATAGCCTCTTTCTTATATGCCTACTACTCGCGACTGATCTGATTGGTCCACCTTAATTTGATGTATTTTGCACCTTACAATTAGTTTAGATATAGATACGTTAAATGCAATGCTAAGGTACTCCAATGAAACATAACCTAGTATGATCAGATCTCACCTAATTTAGCCTAATTCAACTGAACCTAATCAAACCTGACAATACTTTATACTGACAATACATATTTTTTACACTTCGTTCTTAGTTCCGATAAGGGTGGGTTAATCTAACCGTTAATTTTCTGGTTATATAAATATAAAAAAAAGAAACTGTTTTGTACTTACCACATTGCACTTTAAACGTGTTAAACATACACACGGTGTACTGCATATGTAATTAATTAATCAAATCGATTCACTGATTCGAAATATGCCTGTTTTCCGCTGTTGGCTGCGCTGATTTGCAGTTTTCAATTATTTGCACTTTTTCACCAACGCGCAAACCAACCCTACACCCACACCCATGTCTCGTAATTAATGTAAAGCGCAAATAAACGCACGTGATGTTGTATTTATTAAGAGATTAAAAAACTACACGCCGCGTTGTATGATTTAAATGTAAAATAAATAAAAATTAACAAATAAATGCACGGATGTAGTTGGAGAGTAAATTATTTATGTTTTTTTAACTACGCTGCACTGAATACGAGTCAGTAGGAAAATCTCAATTATCGTAATTAAAATATAAAATATTTATGTTAAAAAACTAATTAGTGAAAATTATAATAAGTAATAGCAATAAAAAGTGAGTATTAATATATTAATATGAAGCAAATTTTGCAATTTTTATATTTTACTAAATTATTTAATTAAATTAAAAACATACTCAATTCTGTGTATCGTATTTACTGTAAATCTTCGAGGGAGGAGTAAAAATTATTGGAACGATCTATGTTTAATAAATGTGTTTATTGTTTATTCGCATGTTTGCACAAGTACATTTAATCTAAAATTGCCAGTTTTGCCACTCCGTCTGCGATGGAAACGCATTTCGCTACTTACAAATATTCACAACTACCAATATTCCTACCAACGAATGGCTTACATGCTAGATATATACAGGAGATGTGAGAAGAGCAACATGATAAACATAACATCGAGTTGTAGTTACACTCTTACACTTGCGTGAGAGAGGGTGGTAAACATTTTTTTTTTGTTTTTACTGCTAGTCCTAGATGCTACTATGTACAATTTATACACAAAGAGATAGAGTACAATTCTTGCTTTGTTTTGGTGGGCTAGGTTCGTTAGATGACTAGAAACCAGGAAACCAGGATTGGTTACGTCGACGTAGGCGACGATTTAGGCAACCTCCAAGTCGGATGAGTCGTCCTCGCTGAAGCTGGGAGGCGGTTGCAATGGCCTGACGGATGCACCGACGCTGAGGGGATGTTCGCCGCCCCCGGCACGACAGACATCATCGTCGGCGAGTTTACGCATGCGTTCCTGCTCTTCGCGTTTCTGTTTACGCCATTTTGCACGACGATTTTTGAACCATACCTGTAACAAAAATTAGAATTTTATTAAGAATCAAATTTATTAAATTATCATTGACATAATATAGAATTTCGAGAATGGAAATAACGGTAGTTTAGTCGCTTGTTTAATAGAACTGTTTCGGTGTATTATTATTCTATCGACAGTTTCGCGCCATGTTTTCCTTCTTTTTCTTTTCTTCCCGTATTTTTGCTTCCCGTATTTTATTTTCTTCGCTTGGCTCCCTTTCTCCAACCTGTGCAGGTGACCCCATCTTCCTAAAATACTATCCTGTATCCATTGATGTTACTTCTAGGTTTTATCTTATCATCTCATTTTTGAGTTTATATACTCTACGACTTCACTCCACTACTGTAAGGTCTCTCATTTAAAACCCAGCTTTCACTCCTACACGGAAGCACTCTTGCAAATATTCAGCTATTTCAGTTTCTTTTTTTATTAACTTCTTTTTTTCCTTAGTATTGATCATGATAATACTACTCTACAGCGTGCTATAGAGTTTATAGCATTCTACTATTTAGTTCGTTCTCTTGATTGCCCTTTCCATCAATTAGCACTCTTGCACTCATGTGGTCCAGACATACGATAAGGTATGGCATGCCGGCTTAATTTATAAATTAAATAAAGCTCTACCAAAAAATAAGCAACCTTATTAATATCATATCTGAACAATCGGTTATTCGGCGTTAAAGTTGAGGAAGTTTACTTTAATCTCAAAAACAAATCATGCCGGTGTTCCATAAGGAAGCGTCTTAAAGCGATTACTATATCTAATATTTACCAGCGACCTACCAAATACAGCACTTGTCAAATTTGCTGCCTTCGCTGGTGACACAGCGATAACAACTAGAGGTAAGGATATTCAAACAACAATAAAACACTTGTATAGAGCTTACAACCAAATAGATAACTGGACCAGAAAGTGGAATATTAAATTAAATGAGACAAAATTTACTCATGTTAACTTCACTAACAAGCATTTGAAAGATTCACCAAACCAACTTCCAACTGGGACTATGATACCGTATAGTAATTGTGAGCTAAATTCTTAAGCATGACATTAGATGATGTAAAGAAGCAAGAGAAACAAATTAATATCAAATACAAACAGTGTGCATGAATTTATTGATAGTCGCTCAAAAGTTGCAATCAGCAACAAAATCCTACTATTTATTTATTGAACAACCTTTTTCTACTACATAGTGGTAAGGGAATAGTAACTTTCACCCGGCCCAATCAGGTCTCGCTACTGATGGTATATCAGTAGCATATGGTTTTTTTTTCCGGGGACCGTTGCAAGCGAATCGCCCAACCTTCGTGTGCGTTTTTACCGCGAAATAAAGTTCGCGGACGGCCCCGCAGCCGCTTGTTGAGTGGGAAGACCAAGTGGTCATCCATCCTACGTCCGACGTTGCTTAACTGCAGTGATCTAACGAGCACCGAGCTCCACAACGCGGCAAGCAGCCGCCAAAATTGTACTAGATAATCAAATAATCAAACCTATGTGGCTGTGTGGAATACAACAATGGGCTTGCATGAAAGATAGCAATGTACGTATTATTCAAATAGTTCAGAACAAAATACAACGAGCAATGGTAAACGTTTCATGGTATTTACGTAATAGCGATATGCACCGAGACCTAGATATTGGAACAGTTCAAGAAGAAATTGCAAACAAATGCAAGGAAACACAAGTGTAGGCAACAACAACATCCTATCAAAGAAGCACGTACAGCTAGTCGCTAGTCTGACCAGCACCAGACGACTTCAAAGAAAGAAGCCTCACGAACTAGAGGAATTATCCAAAACTAGCCGTATATAAACTATCTAATAGTGGTCTAAGCAGTTTTTTTTTCTCTATATTATATACAGATGTAAATTAATTGTTGGTCAAAGTGACCAGTTTTATTTAATAAAAAAGCTTTCTCCTATACGATGATATCAATTTCTTCCTTCTTCCAACTTCCAATTGCCATCACTTTGCTATTCTCATCAATGACAATTGACAATTGTTTTCAAGGTGCTTTTTGCAATTTGCCAAAAGTACAAGATCATCAACGAACATACCCTATTCTTACTGGTTCTAGATGTTTATGACCAATGTATGCCTCTTTTATTCATTTATTAGCTCTTACACTTACATCAACAATGAAAATGATGAATTGTAGAGGGCTCAGACAGACCCTGTTCAGACCCTGTTTCGCACGTTTTTCTGATTCCTTCTGATTATGATATTGTTCATCTCTTCATATATTTTAAGTACTAACTCCTACGAAAACATCTTCAAACACTTTAATATGTTAAAAAGAAGGAAATAATTTCATTAATTCGAAACGAAAAGAAGAATACCCGGATATAGAGTAATTTGTTGTCTTTGCGAATTGTCGCATAAAAGTATTTCGCTGTAATTCATCAGCGTCGAGTGTTTTCGTAATAGATTTTCGAGGTTTAGCGACGGCGTATAGTTGCCTAATGCACGAGCGACAATGTTTTCTTTCGGCATCGCTGCCTCTCATCCCTTATTATATTAACTCATCGGAGGAGAGGCTTCTCTCCCAGCCGGCACCGCAGAAGCGCAAAGCGCTAGAAAAACAATCCGTACTTAGGATAATAACATAATTGAACTCAAGCCGTGCCGCAGGCGTGCTGAGCACCCCTCGCAACTATGCATCTATACATATTAGATAAATACGCGCCAACAGAATTGAAGACAAGATAAAAAAAAACTGTATAAAAGAGAGCGATGCAAAAACAAAAAAAAATATACTTCGCTAAATTTCAATCGAGGTAAATGTCATATATTATATATTGTATTATATATTTTATATTTTGATATGAATATCATTGTGCGTTCCAATTTTCCGAATTTCGCGCAGTTGAGCAAGAAGAACGGCAGAGATAAATTTAAATCTGAATGTAATATGCGAGAGATTTATCCGAGCGCATGTGGAATTTTCAGCAGCGCTGCTGAAATTCACGGGATAAATGAAAAATGATATGTGTATATCATCCGTGCGTGGAGCTAGCCGAGGGGAAAGGGAATTGAAACGAAATTGCTTTTTCAGTAACATGCGAATACGAACATAAGGCATTTGCTCTTTTTTTTCAAAATGGCGCCCAAAATGACACAAGTAAACAAGTTTTGTTTTTGACGAGAGTAAAACTACGATGGTCTGAATATAAGACGGAATAGTAATGTACAAGTTCATGCGTTTTTGTGAGATTCATTTTTAGTGAATAGTTGCAGGAATGCAGAAACAAAAAGAGTGTGCAAGTTATTAGTTCGTTGTGCAATGAGCATGGGATGGTACCCGTTTCCTTAAGAATATGATAAATTGCTGTAACTCATACGAGTGAGGAAAGAGCATTCCATGCGAGTTGTACCCAATACTTTTTCTATGACTATTATGTGTGAAAATAATAATTTCTTAATCAGAACTATACTGAAGTGTGTACATTTTACAACAGGAGTAGAAAAATATACTTATTCATGGATGTATCAACAGCCATTCATAAAGATAATATTGTTTTAGTCCCTAATCATATTTAGGACCTAATTTCTAATCATTTTGTATCCATGTATCCAAAGAATATCTTCTAAATAGTTCTTTATTCAACTTTTAAGTGACTGTATAAATGTTGTAAATGAATAAACCTCATATTTCAATTTTTTAACCTTTTATAGCAAATTTGGAGAATATATGGACGATAAACTTTACAGGTTGCTTTAAATATGTCACCAACTTCAGTGCTATCAAATAACATTTGACTTAACATGGAACTAGGTATCTTAGGTTTAAGCCTTAATAATTCAATGAAGCCGATTGGATTCATTGAGAGGCGGCTCGTTTGTCGGTCTTTTTTCCTTTTTTCTCTGTATTGGGCGGTGCGATTTGACAAGCATTTAAAAGTTTACAACTTTGGATTAGACTTACTTAAGTGTTATTTGACTTGAGCACTCGCACATGAAATTGAAACTTGTTGTTCGTCGCCAGTACAAGCCTATACCGCGACCGACCATCTAGCTTACACGATCTTAAGCTTGCTAAAGCTAAGTAAAGGACGGCTTAAGTAACGCTTACATTAAAGGATATTATGCGCATGAGCAAAGTTAATTTGACCCTACCACACTCATGGATTATAACAAGTTGTAAATTGATTTCCTATCAGTGTTTATTAATGTTTTTTTCGCATATTAGCATACAAATGTGATTAACTAATTTGTTTAAATTACCTATTTGCATTTTTTGAGTGGCTTTTAAATTTTTAAATTACTAAAAGTAAAATAATTTCATGAGTGTGAAACACTTGGAAAAATGCAATCAGGACTTTCAGTTATCAATCAACTTAACTTGAAACATGTACGTTCGCTCAGGTTAAACAATTTAATAATTCATTGCATCCGATTGACATGTGAGGCATTTGTTCGATATTTTTCTTTTTTCCCAGTTTTCTAATTGGGTGCGTATGCCGCCGTAAAGAGGCGGTCAGTCACAACCTCCTGGACTGGTACTTCCCAGAAGTATCTTGAAGATGGTGCAGAGGCGTAAATTCCGCACGGAATGACGACAACTTGCACAACATCACCAGATGCAGCACAAGTCGAAGGAGTAGGTTGTTGAGACACTTGAAAGGCGAAACAATCACAACTGAGATTCTTAGGCTCTTCGTTGTTGTGAAGTGAATCTAAGCAGTGCTCTGTTACTACTGATTTATTGAATTTAAATTACAACCTTATATACTAAGAGATATTGACGTAGTTGGGGCGCAAGTCCACCTCAATTTTCCATCATGTGCGGACGCGCCCAACTATCAGCTCTTATGTGTGAACACAAGGTGCCTAAACAGTTTGGGAAGTGTACACATGAAAATATATAAGTACAAATACACAAACACAAACAGAACCACAGATACAAATATAAAAATAGATACAAATACAAATATTTTTCAGTTCAATAACACTTGTTATCTGACGATGCCCTGTTGATTCATACATCAACACTAATTTTGGGCTGTGCGATTTGGAAGTTTAAAAGTTTAAAACATTGGATTTGACTTACTTAAGTGCTATTTGACTTGAGCACTCGCGCATGGAATTGCAACGTTTTATTCGTCGCCTTTTACCGACAGTCTGGTTTACGCAACCTTAAGCTTGCTTAACCTTAAATAAAGTGCAACTATTGCTTTCCTTAAAGGTAGCGTAGGGTTAATTTAACCTTAGAACCATCAAGGATGGATGAAGACAAATGGTAAATCGATTTTTTATCATATTTTATTAATGTCCACATTTAAGCATCTAATCAGTTCAACTTAACTTAATAGTTGCAAGTTCACTCAGGTTAAACAATTTAATAATTCAGTGCATTTGATTGACTGTGGGGCATTTGTTCGATTTTCTTCTTTTTCCTAGTTTCCTAATGTTGGGCGGTGCGATTTGGAAAGTTAAAAGTTTACAACTTTGGATTAGACTTACTTCAGTGCTATTTGACTTGAGCCCTCGCACATGGAATTGAAATGTTTTGTTCGTCGCTTATACCGACACCGATACTCTGGTTTACATAACCTTAAGCTTGCTTAATCTTAAATAAATGGCGACTTTACTAACGCTTTCCTCAAAGGTCATTATGCGCATGAATAGAGTTAATTTAGCACCCTCACGGATGGATGAAGACAAATGGTAAATGGATTTTTTATCATATTTTATTATGTCCACATTTAAACATACTAATCAGTTCAACTTAACTTAATACATGTAAGTACACTCAGGTTAAACTATTTAATAATCCAATGCATTCGATTGGATGTGGGGCATTTGTTGGATTTTCTTCTTTTTCTCAGTATCCCAATTTTGGGCGGTGCGATTTGGGACTTTAAAAGTTTACAACTTTGGATTAGACTTACTTAAGTGCTATTTGACTTGAGCAGTCACATATGAAATTGAAACTTTTTGTTCGTCGATATTACAAACTAATGCCGACACCCCGAGTTACTTAATCTGGCCTAAGCTTGCTTCAGCTTAAAGTAACGGTCGACTTAAGTAACGCTTAACTTAAGACGACATTATACGCATGAACGAATACAAGTCGAGTCAATTGAACCGAACCACCCCAACGATACGGATTACCACAAGTTGTGGATACATTACGCCCATCTGAGCATTCTACAACCCTCTCGGCGAACGAGAAGAACGCTGAGAATGTGAAGAAACATTTGCGCGCGACGATCAATGCAACTCTAATTAACTCCACCGTCTGAATTTTTGATCCATTTGAAACAATGCAATGTTGTGAGACTAAACAAAATTAGCCCTCCCCATTGTTGATACGCGGTAATAGAATAATCTGGGCGCGCGTTCGCTGTCGGCGGCGCGGTGGCAGGCAGTGGCAGGCGGGCGGTTCTGGCGAACGACTCGTGTATACATTACCCACCGCTGCCGCGCCGTTTGCTGCTGCCCCAGCCACCGCCACCGCCTGTCGTGGTGACGGCACGCCGCACATCGAACGCACGCCAGCAATCGAACGCCCTTAGTGCAAATTCGGGAACAATCGGGCGGCGGGCATGCTGTGTCAACAACTCCGGCGATGTTTTGTTAAAAATGTGTGCACATTGTGTGTGCGTGCCGGAAAGTGCGTGAAACAAGAGGCGGCGGCGAAAAGCGCACGTAACCACCACCACCACCACCATCCCCCTTTCAAAAAGTGGTGGGTTCATGCATTTTTGATTAACTTTCAGTCGGGTTAACCTCGACTAAAACACATATATCGTACGCTTTGATTAGAGTTAACAGCTGAGGAATATTATAATTCGAATTGTCAAATACATTTGATAGGTAATATTAATGTTAATTAATTTCTTGGTAGGTGTATACCATCTGAAAATTGGAAATGTTTTACTTTTATTTGGTGTTTTGCGGTTTCAAGTATTTTTTCCTTTACATAATGTAAATTTTCTGAACTTGTTTAAGCTGATTATAGTAACTTTAATTTTACCTATTCTGACTAAATCTTAAAGTCAAATAAACTAATTTCATATGATTTCAGTTAATATATGCTACCCCCAAAATAAATGTATCATCAGATAGACAACTAAAGGTACATTAACGCAATAGCGATATCAAGTATGATTAAATCCTCAATTAAACGTGTAATAAAATATGACACAAGGGGGAAATGGCGTTTTTGAACACGCACTGTTAGAGCTGGAGGCAAGTGCATCAAAAGTCATTTACACTCTAGGATCGATGGCAACTTTTTCGTATATTTCAGAAAATGTTTGTTCCAATGTCTTCTTAATGCACAAATCTTAATAAAAGGAGGCCACCACGATGTGCGTTGGTACATTTCATTAGTTGTTTCTTGAATGCAGCTCCAAACGATTTTGTCGCACACTTACTGCCAATGTCTTCTGAATGTATGCATCTTAATATTAAAAGCCCTTGATGACTATAAAACAAAAGTATGTGTTAATGCGTAGCATTAGCAGCTTCTACGAGCATGTTCCAAAGGATTTTGACGACCTCTTGATGATTTGTGCTTACGCTTACAATAACACACTTGTTTCCATCCAGTAGAGCATTCGTCAGAAGACGGTTTTGACGAATGCATATATCGGAAAATGTAGTTTGTGATTATTTGTTTACATTCATTACTTTTAAAAATATAGTCAACAGTTCACAAATGATTTAGTTGTAAATATACTTAAGTCAGGATAATTTACTTATTTCAATTATAGTTTACAATATTTCTTAAGAACATGCTAGTCGAAAGTACACCTTCTAATATTTCGTCTTCTTAGGGAACGTTAAACACTAAAGAATTTAAGCGCTATATAATTTTCATAAGTTTCTATAATATCTTATAATATCCATGAGCCAAATTTCGTTCGAAACGAACATTCACCTAGTATCGGCTGCTGTGATAATTAGC
This sequence comes from Mimaenictus wilsoni, assembly GCA_027575185.1. Classification (NCBI taxonomy): domain Eukaryota; kingdom Metazoa; phylum Arthropoda; class Insecta; order Coleoptera; family Staphylinidae; genus Mimaenictus; species Mimaenictus wilsoni. The sequence continues at coordinate 458,415 of JAODAC010000017.1, read as the reverse complement.
ACTTATCAATACTTTTTCAATTAGTCATTTTAGAGCATAATAATAGTAATTAGTGGAAGAATTTATTTTGCTATAACTCCGATGGTAATCGAGGCCTTGGATATTGAACAACAAAGTGAAAAACAGAGCAAGGGCTGCCGAATTGAAGATGTTGCGTAGAATATAAGGGATGATAAAGAAGGACATGATAATGATTGAAATGGTTAGGTACGAGTTCGGAATAGGGCGAATAGAAAAGTTTATTGCAGAAGTACAGTTAGGATGGTACGGTCACTTAATAAGGATGGACGGAAAAAACCTAGTAAAACAAGTATGGCAGTTCCTGATGTTGAAAAAAAGAAAAGAGAAAGACCAAGAAAAAATGGAAGCAGTAAGTGACAGAATTACAGCAGCGAAACAAATCAGTTAGAGAGAAAGAGAAAATGCCAGAGATAGATTGATTTATAAGATTGTCGCGAATATATCAGTGAGAATTATATTCACAAACTCACGATCCCACCTCGCCCACAGTCAAAGCGCGACTGCTGAGCGGCTGTGCTCCACTCATTCATTATTTTCCGACTTAAGCATTATGCCCTAAGCGCTAGACCTTGAGCGCGCAATGCGCGTCAATTGTCCCTTATACATTTTTATACGTTCCTTTTATGTGGCAAAGGACTGCAATGTTGCAATATGACAAAGAAGGAAGATTGGACCCTGGCTATGCATAGTTAACTGATTAGAATTGTGCAAACCTATGTGGGAAGACCCTATAAAACGGGGTTCAGCCGACTGGAAAATTTGTTCGTAGCAAGCCACCAACAGTCTTCTCCATTTGTGCATTTTAAACTGATGCAATCAATATCATTTATAGGGATGTCAACTTTTCTCGAAGTATCGATAATTTTTGGTATGGATACTTTTGAAACTTCGATACTTTCGAGACCCAAGTATCAAAGAAAAGTATCGATACTTATTGGTATCGAAAATACACATTGACTCCATCTGTTAATGTATTTTCAAATTATTTTTACTCGTTACAGTAATCCTTCTGTATCGACCCATGAATTCTGATGTTACTACTTGGGAGTTACATTTTGAAAATGACAAATATCGCGGTAATTCCCAAGTAATAAAATTAATGATTATAAAATTACTGATTGAGTAAATTAAGTAATCGACTTCGAAGTATCGAAACTTGTAAAAAAACTTGAGCAATTCGTCACAAAGTATTAAAAGTTGATAATTTAATACTTTGTGACGAATTGCTCAAATTGATACTTTTAAAATTCCATTTATTCTAAAAATTATTATTAATTATTTCATTACTACATTTACATAAATACATCTCAATATTACGCAATGGAATTTTCCACTAGCTCTTGATATTTATCGAATAAACAACAGGGAGAAATGTAATCGAATAATTAACATTTTTAAATCATCATAGGTAGGCATTTAAAATACGTTTGCGCCTATTTTGTTTAGACTAACAATAAGATAACGACCGTCTTACTTAAGCGGCATTTGATTGCAACCAATTCTTGGTAGTCAACAGATGTTGTGATTAATAGATGGCCTCAGTGTAGGGACATGTCAAAAAGTACCGAAAATGACTAATTCGATACTATCGAAAATTAAAGTATCGATAAAATTCGAAAATTAAAGTATCGATAAAAGTCGATAAGTATCGACACGTGGTATCGATACTTATCGATACCGATACTTTTTTTAACATCCCTAGTCATTTATATACCTCATATATGTAAACTTATACGTTTGTAATAATGAATGTGTTTAGAGAATAAGTGCTTGTGCATTAAATTAACTCAAATTTAATCAGTTAACATCATTAACCATTAGGAAATCTAATTTAAAATATTATATTGTAATTTCTACTAGGTTGACATATTTAATCCGATCTAATCTATTCTAAATTGCATTTAACAGCTTATATCACTGTAAATTTAAAAATTCAAAAGATTTAAGATCACTGTTCAAACTTATCAAAATATAAAACACTAACGTTTTTGAATATCAATATTGCATATATTCGAACATGTTATTTTTAATTAAAATATATTTATTCTGCCCAAAGAAACAAAAGACAAGAAATATTTAATTAAGCACATTAAATAATTAAAGTAAAACCATCTCAGATTCTAAAAAAATAAATGTGAAGACAATGCAAATACAAATACACGAGTCCTCCTTACTCGCTGTTAGTCTTTCGAGGCTTCCTTTTCCTTCCGACTCATTAATAAATAAAGCTAATCAAATAATAGGAATAATAGGATACGAAGATATATTTGAACGATGTGCGTAAACACGGTGGGCTACCTATGCACTCGTCGCCATCTCTTCTTCCTTCTCCCTAGGTCTTCGTACGTTCTTCGACACCACAACGGCGCTTCCTTCTTTTCATTTGTTTAGCTTTCTAAGCGAAAACCGCTATAAAACGACGACAATCGTAGCAGCGATGAATGAACAAAGCGGGTGAAAGGATAGCGAGGAAGCCGCATTCGTCCTCTGTGTGTGTTGGTCGACGACGAACGACGGGAAGAAGAGGGGTAGAGAGGTGGTGGAGGAACCAGGCGGGGATCGGTCGGGAAATTGGGAAAACACACAAGCGCAAGAAGAGCGAGCGAGCGAATCAAGTCGCCCGCAATATAAATAGAGGCAAAGCAGTTTAGTTAGTTTAGCAAATGGAGCGTGTGTTTTGACAGTCCGTCTTTCTCCATTCCCAGCTCACCCTCGCCCGAACGACGACGGTGAAGCTGTGATATCGCGTTTGCTTCGGCGTTTTCCGGTTGTCTCAAGATTCGTATTTTCGCGGAATGACAAACCATTTTGCATAATTTTTCCCTGCGTGAAGAAATCGACCTCCACATCGAGGAATTTCCGGATATTTTCGATGATTCCTGGACGTTATTCTAGAGACGAAGTTCAAATTGTGATGGTGGGAGTGCTGATTTTGTCAGGTGGATGAAAAATATGAGTAACAAAGTAAAAATGAAGTAAATGAAAGGAATGCCACATTTCAGTTGCAATATGTTGTTTTAACATCGAATTTTAAAAAAAGACCAATATGTTTTTATCACACAATTGAAGTATTTTCAGTCCGGCTAAGTTGATCAAACCTAGTAAGCGCATTGTGATTTTTTCAAACTCTTCCTTTGATTGCCTAAAATCGATGGTGTTCCAAGAAAGACTATCAGCTCTAACAATCTTATGGCATAATATATGAAATAAAATCAACATTGTGAGTAAGTTGTTGCAGCAGCGTAATTAAACAAACAAAAATTGTATTTTTGGTCCTGAGACCTGGCCATCGACCATTCTGGTCCTTCAGCCTGGATTTATTTATTATGTATTTGTATTACATGTTATTATTATTGTGATTTGTATCATGTGAATTGAGTGTTGTGGGTTGCGCACATTTGCGATTGTTGATGTTGGGTGTTGATTTTGAAGAGTGGTCGATTTCTTGTTGCCTGATTTTTTATAGGTGTGGATTAATGTGATTTTTTGTGAGTTGTAATTGTGAAGTAATGGGTGCCCACCCCGGGGATTCGAACCCCGTCCTGCTGCGTGGTAAGCAGAAGCACTACCGACTGTGCTGCCCAGGTGGGCCGTAATTAAACATTTTAACAGCTTTCGAATCATTAGAAAAAGTTTTTAAAAAAGTATAGATTTAGGATCGGATGAAAGTCTCGCAAATATACTCTTGAAAGCAAAAGAACTGCCTTCTGTTATAGATACTGATACTGATGTCCCAAGAAAGCCTAGCAACCCAAATAATGATATCAATCGAATATCAGATAAGTGGATCACTCGACTTAGAATCGCTAATAAAATAGTTTACGTCATTCAAAGGTAGGAAGAAAGTGTTTTAAATTATTAGTTCTAAATAATAGTGGAACATAATGTGAAACTATGTGTTTTTGTTGTACTTGTTTTGTACTTATTTTAATTAATAATAATAATACTAATTGATATAGTTTAGAGTCATTTCGGACATGTATTTTTACATACATTTTCTGTGAATACAATATTTTTTTTATAATCGAATGATTTGGCCGTCGGAGTTTGGTAAAACATGATATTAAATAGGTAGTGATGTTTCGTATTACTTCTTTATATCTTTATTAAATTCAATTTTGCACCGGTTTCGGTGTTTTTATTACACCATCCTCAGCAAAATAACGTCAATTTATAAAAATGTTTTGATTTTTGGTGTTTCTATCATTAGTACGAAATTTATCACCATGATCAACATCAACAATCATATGATATTAAATGTTGGTGAATGAATTATGGCAAATGTATGTTTACAGGTTTATTATATATACGTACGTTATTATTATATTATTATACGCACGTTTCGCTTTGCAGCATCGTTAGGTACTACACCACTACATTTGCCAAAATTCATTCACCAACGTTCAATATTTTTTTATTATTTGAATATTTGATTGTTGAAAGTTGATTGTTGATTGATGATTCGGTAGAAAGTTGATTGTGTGTCGTGTATTTGTGTGTGACCGCTGTAGTTAGTAAAAAATCCCAGAAAAGAATTTTGTTAGAGATTTCCATAAGAAAAAATAAAAAATAAAATATGAGCTACCCCTTCTCCTTTACACATGTTGTTTATATGACCCAAATAAGTACAAATTTTGCGAGACGCATTTTTTTTTGAATCGGTGCAAGTGCCCTAAACGTACGATTGAAGTTTGAATTTTCAATTGATCCGTCCATAAGAGGATATATTCACTCGATTTTCTCCAAAACTAGAAGAGAATGCCTCAAGATGTTCAAACAAAAGTTATTACAAATTCAGAGAGGAATATGCTGATTAAAAAAAATCACAATCGAGTCGGTGCAGATAGGAGAAAAAGTTAAATAAAGATGTAATGCATTGAAATTTGTACCAAAATATAGAACTCATTAAGGTGCTTCGTGGTGGCATCATTAAAAAATAGTTTTTTTGCAATTTTACCAGTAATTTGTAGTTTTCATTGAAATTCTTCTCAAACAGCAAACACTTATCTTTTTTTAACTTATATTATTTACTGATTATTTAAAAACAATTATCAAAATATATCTACGCTCAAATTTTATTTTTTTTATTTTTTTCATATGGAAATCTCTAACAAAATTCTTTTCTGGGATTTTTTACTAACTTCACAGCGGTTTGTGTGTGAGGATGTTATGTGTGAATTAATAATAAATTCACACTGATGATTGTCCACCCCTGAGACTCGAACCACGCCTGCCTGCGTTATAGACCTACGCTGTTCCCTCTAGGCTGGGCATAAAATTGTATATTATATAAATTATTTAATAATCACAATTCAGTGAGTTCAACCTTCTTTTCATGTCTCTTTCTATACTACAACTATGTACGACAACAAGCGCCATGTCACTCAGGCGGCCAGTTCTCTCACGACGGGCCTGGCTATAATATGTAATAGTTGGACCTTTATTGGCATTCATCTTTTACACCATTCTACATTTTACCGCCAATAGACTTCATAAAATACATAAATAAAACAAAAATATAATCCATAACAATACGACAAAATAAAGTAAATAAAGTACATGTGACTTTTGGAAATACGCAGATTTTCGGAAACTCTACATATGCTTCGCCATCCGTGGTATTTCATCCCACCCTCCCTATTTGGTCATCCCTCTCCTCCGTTTCTATTTCTCCTTCACAATTTGTCTCAGTATTGTGACACTCTCCCCTCCCTCTCCCAATCACTCCCTTACCTTCCCCCTCTTACATCCCAAACCATTCACCCCTTCGCAGACACACAGATGCTCCCAGGTATCCACCCCACCTCGACATAACACACATTCCATATATTCGTTCCCCATCCATACATATTTCGCATATAATATTTTTAAAAGCATAAAATTTTTTAAAAAGACTAACAGCCATATATAACGCAACGAAATGTTCAATGACTGCTGAGCGCACGGTCCCTGGATTGATTCCCGGCGGATCTAAAGCATATTAGCACTTAATATGACCAATTGCATTGGAAATTAATTTAATTGACCTAATAACTTTAGTAGTCGATTCTTGGTAAATTAAAAAAAATATATATATCTTATTGGCTTGAAATGTTACTTACATGATTAGAGAATAATTAGAGAATGTGATGAAAGCACGAGGAAACACTGTATGCCGTACAAAACATTTTCAAACACAAAAAAAAGAAATAAGCGTATACATTTTTCTGCATACTTTGACCATGGTAGACCGGACCATTGTAAAAAGCAAAGAACAATGAAAGGGAGAAACTTTGGGTGTAAAATTTTAATACCAATCCTTACAAAGCCTAAACTCCGGGAAAAATAAACTCGATTAAAAGGTAAAAGAGGCCGGCCAAACGCAGGCCGGTTCGAAGTTGAAACAATTCACTTTTCAATGGTCTGTGCTTTGAAAAGGTTTTTTTTTCCCGAGTTTTGCGTTCTTGTTATTATTTTATTAGAAGCGAAAAGTATTTCTCGTTGCCTTTTTAGAGCGCTTTGTCTATATACGTTCTTTTCCAAATACGTTGAAAGATCTAGAAAGACTTTTGCACGACGCTGTTCGCTTGTCAGCCATCCGATTGTTACGCAGTTAATAAATAATACCAATTAGTCGGCTCGTTGGATGTCAAACAAAACGGGGCGTCGCTTTTGATGCGTTTTGATGTCTCTGCGCGAGCATATTGTGGACGCCCTATCAGAGTTCAGAGGGGTTGGGTGGGCGGATGGCGAGGATACAAAGCGCAATAAACACCGAGAAGACAATAAAGCAATAATAACGAGCGACAAACGAGATGCGACAGGGTCGTGCGTGCGACTACGAAGTGATGTGCTCTCGCGTGGAAATTGTCGTCGACTGAGTGACGTGAGTGGGGGGGTGGGGGTGGAAAAGGGACAAGGGGTTCATCGAAATCGTACAATTATCCGCCGTGTTTCCATGCACCTGACAAGATCAAACTTCAAACAACAATCCGAGCGATATTTCGACTTCAACGAATCATAAATCACCGGAGCAGTTTGAAAATATTGCGAAGATGAGCTGTTTCTGAAAGATACAGCAGTCACGAAAAAATAGAGGCAGTTATTATATTTGAAGATTACTACCAATTCTATCCACAGTTATTTTCCTACAATCACTTGTAGCCATAAGGACTTAGTTGTAATCAAAGTCTTTGGAAGAGATAGACTTCGAAATAGACATTTAACAAATTAAAAAAAATCTTAATATCCAGGCGGGGTTCTGAGCTTTTTGAATTCGTAGGAAGATGTTATCTCAGCTATTCATGATCAGTTCCCTGCGAGTTTGCAAACCCCGAATCAATGGTTGTCACAAGTTTACAATGTAAACTAGTTAAAATACAGGACAAAACGATGTTCTGAGCTTTCCAAGTTTCTAAGGCTATCTGTGAATGCTAGGGTATAAATAAGGGCAATATGTTTGGAATAAATTATTGTACTCTTTCTAAACCTATTGTATAAAATACATATTTCAGTATCCGTTCAGAGGATTCAAAATGAGAAAGAAAAAATTGCAAGTCGTGTGCTGTGTTAATATCAGACACCGATGATAACCTTCAACGAATGATTCACCAATTTAACACTGCCAGCAAAACGGCCAATATGTAGATAGCAACAGATAAGACCAAGTGCATGATCATAGCAACACTCGTGATTAGGTGCATGTTGGAAGTAGATGGACAAATCATCCAACCAGTGAGCGAATACTGATATTTAGCCAAAAACATCTCAAGTTTCGCAAGAGTGAATAAGGAAGTAGCAGCACAAGTCGAAAAGGGAGTAGCAGGAGACTAGCAGGATGCCTAAGAAATACGATATGGAACAATGAGCGCATAAGAACAGAAGCTAAGGTAAGCACAAATAAGCCAGTAGTTAGACCCATACTGACGTACTCAGCCGAAACACGTGCAGACACGACAACTCCCCAGACACTACTCAGAACTGTTGAGGAAAAAGGGAAAGACTCTTCAAGACCGGACAAAGAATGAGGACATCCGAGTGAGCTTGCATCTACATAGAAGACATTGTACAATGTTGCAAGAACGGAAAGCTCGAATAGAACGAGAACATAGAGCGAATGGACGAAACAAGAATAGTTCGATTAGCCCGAGAAAAATCGCCACGTTGGAAAAGATCCCTTGGAAGACCTCACAAGAGATGGAGTGACGACTTAAACCCCGAAAAAAAAGTAGGAACAGGCAAAATGCCTAAACAAGAAGCAGACTAAGAAAATCACTATCCATAATATTCACATTTATTTTCCTGATAACTGACCAGGATCACTTAAAGATACAATCTGAGTCGTAATAAATGACTTTGTAACAAACTCAATTAAAAAAAAAAAAATTGGAATAACTATGTCCGTCATACATATTCATCGTCCTACATCTATTTAGGTCAATGTTCCTCAACGCGGGGCCTATTTTCCACAGAGGGTCAATTTATAAAATATTACATGCAGATTAGAAGCATCATGGGCGTAACGCTTCACGACAGACAGAGGAATAATATCATCAGAGAGCAATGCGACATAGCGGATATTGTGAAATGGGCAAAAAGAAGAAAACGGGAATGAAGCGAAGATATTGACCGAATGGAAGAGGATAGAATTGCAAATATAGTCAGGCACAACGTGCCAATGAAGAAAAGACCGCGAGGAAGACCACCAAAGAGATGGACTCAAAGCTGGACGTCATCGTCCATTGAATAACGACAAACAGGGCGAACCCTAGTCGATGGAAGAAGAAGAAGAAGAAGAAGAAGACATGCAGATTATAATAATAGTGTAATAGTGATATGAAAGTAGTAGCTAATTTTCAGGACCTATTCTTTAAAATCAATCTATCTCTTTATCCGAGGAAGAACAGCAACTAATATGATGTCCACTTTACAACTGTGATTCAGAATATAAAATGAACATTTTTCGATATAGCCCGAAAACATCATATGATAACAAATTAATGATGAATCTACTTTACAACAATGTGTTTAATATCTTTTGATAAATACATATCCGATTCATATTTTGCACTCTAAAAAATTCTCATTGCATTGTTCCTTAGTTTGGAAAATAACCAGTCAAAAGTACACGAATATAAAAACCCCTATATACACGTATACACTCTTTTCACATTTTTTTTTCTTTGCGTTTTAAGGCTAAAAATGTTTTGTAATGTATAAAATTGTTTCCGGGTGCCTTTTCACTGGGCATCCGGGACGATGATTCGCTTTGGCGATTGAAACAAAAGCGCGTTACACACGGCAGGGAGGCGGGCGATTTGATTGTGTGTGTGTGTGTGTTTTGTTGCGCGCTGAATGCGTGCGAAAGGGGTAAAAAGGGCGCAACAACGTTTCGGAGGGGCGGCGGGTGGCGGCGGCGCACAACACAGTCACCTACGACCACTGCCATACCGTCGGCGCGCCGCCACAGAGCGCTACCGAAAACGGTGATGTCGACGTTCAGCTAACGAATGTACGCATTAAACACGGCACAGCGCTTTTAATTAATTGTTAATTAGCGGCCTGCGGGCGTTTGCACCCTCCTCCGTCGCACACCCAGACGCTGAGCGAAAACCGCCACCAGCACAATCCATTGGACATGTGCATGGAATCATGATATGAATAAACCTGCGACAATTATTGATAATAATATCTAAATAAAATTGATATTATTAGCTGATATATTGGATGCTAGATAAAGGATAGTCATAACAACAACAACAAAAAAATTAAAATAAGTTAAAGATTGGAAGTTGATAGTTTATGGATAATTTTAAGAAATATTAATTGTCTCTAACAAATTTTCATTGTTTCTCAATACTAAACGCGAAATCATGAGGTTCTTCCGGCTTTTGGTAGAATATATGGTCGAAAATCATAGGGTATTCGCTTACTTTTTGTGTCTCTATGCTTTTGCAACATTGTGTTGATCCGGATATATCTAATATGTTAAGGCAACATTAATAACTGTCCGATGTGACTCCACTTCATGGAGTTGTGAACATAATAAATGCACCAGAAGCTGAACAATCCGATTAGCAATATACCTTTCTATTAATTGTAGTTTTTCCTGCTAGTTTTTCATTAGTTGCCTAAAAATGTTAACAAGTGTAACTTTCAAGCGTTCTGCCTGAATTAAATTTTGGGAAGAAATTTGCTATTTTACATTACAAATTTTAGTCTTAATTTTAATCGCTTCTATTAATACTAATACTAATATATGGCAACAATGAGAGTATCTCTATTGTCCCTCTCAGATTTGCCTGAAAATTTGTATACGTTTCGTTCATATGTTGAAGTAATTAGTGACAAACCTTGAATTTTTTAGGAAAACAGTTTAAAACGAGGTAAAACCGGTTAAGAGAAATTATTTCAATAAATATACTGAACGTGCAAAAATATGTTCATGCGAATCTGAGATGGACAACTATGATAGTCCCCTTGAATATATTTGTTAAATGAATATAATGTTAAACACTGTATCTCCGAATTTGAACAAATATTTATAAATGAATACTTCTGAAAAATCTACAGAAGATTAGAATGATTCTAAGGTATTTGTTACACCTGGTAGAAAGCATCATCTAAATTACAAAATACAAACCTCGGACGCTTTTGCCGAGCTGTTCTATCATACAAACAGTTCAACATTTGTTTCAAGTGAGCATAGATTATTTTTCGGCCTCTTGAGTTTAAAACAATTAGTACTTGTCAATTCGTATTTATTCGGGCATATTTTGCTGAAATTTGTGGTTTCACAGACTTGATAGGTGATTAATTTCAATGATTACTTTGAGGCAAACGGGTCAAAACGGCGAAAAATCACGTAAACACAAATTATTTCTATATATATAAAATGTTTATTCAATTCCGTGACACTTTCTTTGTTAGATTAAAATATGTTTTTTAATGTTATTTTCTTGAAACTGTTATTGTTGAATTTTCATTGAATTTCTGATTCTAATGATATAAAATTCGATAACAAAATCTGTAGCGGCAACTTAACACGTTGACGCCGGCGCATGAAATGCGTGTCCGCTGCATTCGGCGGCGCTTTCTTATACCAATTTCACAATCAACCTTCGTTTTTCATAAAATATCACAAATTATTTTGACAGTTCAACAGCGACTCTCATGTGGAAAGTGCTTACTAAACGGTGACAAAGAGCGAAACCAGTGGCGTAACAAATAAATCAATAATTCTTGACGCACCGCAATCCGTGCATCACCGGTGGGACACGCCGGCGTCAACGTGTTAAGATGTCAGCACAGATGGCATTTTATTACGAAAGTTTGTGTACTAATCGGAAATCTGAATCGTCAATAAAATTGCGCAATAAACGCCGACTTATACATTCTTACAACAGTCGCATCCTGTCTGCAGACAACGTGCAACGCGCGGCCTTAAATTATAAGTATCAAGCAACTCTATCTAATTAAAACTATGATCATTCACTAAATTAATGCAGAATCTTTGATGCTCTTAAAAATTATGCATTAGTAGATTTAAATGTGAACCGTCCTCCTACTTTATTACCATCTGTTTCGAACTCTCACGCCTTTCAGAAAACATCCAATAACAAGTACCTAAATAGAAAAATAAGCGCAATTTCACGCGCGTTTTAATCATGCCCGTAGGAAAATCATGATCGAACGACGCCCAAGACGTGGGGGAATATTAATAAACTTCCACAATTTGCATGAAATGTTTCTTATTAAATCAGAAAGTTGTTGAAAAGGTGGAATGGGGGTGGCGGTGATGTGAGGTTAAATGAAAGAAGCCTTTCTTTCGGGCTTCGGGCGCGCGTTAATAACGCGCATCGGTTAGGAAAACACGCGCGCCGTGGAAAAGCGTAACTTTATTCGCGCACTTTGCAGCTCATTAAGCTTTTGCCGCGCTCGCGCCGCCTTAACTTTGATTATATTTTCCGAATCGTTAGTTAATTACAAATTCTCGACCGCCGCCGCGCCGAGACGAGTTTCATAACAAGCCGAAGCGTGGCTCATTAATATGGCGATGATTACGATTTAAATGAACAATACGAGGCGGAAAAGTCGGGAAAACGGCCGCGAGGTAATTGCGCCGGCGGCGTGCGATGGCTTCGAGTGTTATTGCAAATTGTAGCACAGATTAATTGGCGTATTTTTGCGAGAGAGCAATGGAAGGAAGGAGAAAGACGGTTTGAAGGGAAAGTGAAGAAGGGAAATTGGTTGGTAGTGAAATAAAAATTCGACGAAAATCGATTTGCAGTGAATTTGGTTTAGGTTTGCTGCGCCGCGCCGTCGGATGACGGTTATAATAGGCAGATATGCAATTTGTAAGCGCGTCGCATTATTAACTGGGAAACCTTACTTTCATGATTTCCCCCCTAGAGATGAGGAAAACCCACAAATGCCCCGCACGCAAATTAAGCAGCACAAGTTGTGTTTACTCAACGATTCGGCGCAATTTATGTGTGAATGATTGCAAAAATACACTCAAGACAATTTTACTTAATCCATTTTCACATATTATCAGGGTATAGAAAAAGTTAAGAGTTTAGAAAAATTATGCATGGTGCATCTTAAATTGTATATATTATACTATAATACCAATGAATGTTTAAAATTACCAAATTTCTCAACAAAAATAGTACTATAGGAGTATACTACTATGGGAACATAGCAACACACAATGATTTAAAAAAGAAATTGTGAAAACCTCATAAACTCAAAGTCAATTAAACAAGCAGATAAAAGGTAAAAAGCAAGTCGTTTACCGGTGTGTATCTATGATTATAGTGTAGGTAAGCATAGATAATCATCGAGAAATCAAAAAGGTAACTAACCTCAACACGTTCTTCTTTCAGGTCAACTTTCAACGCCAATTGCTCTCGAAGAACAACATCAGGATAATGTGTCTGTTCAAAGGTCGCTTCGAGCTGTTCTAGCTGCTCCTCACTGAAGATGGTACGATGACGTCGCTTCCGCTTTGGAGGTTGATGCTGAGGATGGACACCACCAAGTCCTCCGCCGCCTGCGCCACCTAGGGACATCGAGGCTGCCTGTGATGCTGCTGCTAATGCGTGCACATAACCTGGATACAATCCTGGATATGCCATTGCTGTAAAATCATAATTTTGAGAAATAAAATTAATGAGTAATATTTTCTACCATTATCATTACATATCTAAACATATCCTAACCCCATATATTCTAGTGAAAAATTAGCGAAATTAAACATATTTGAATCACATTTAATCTAATCATAACCCAACCAAGAATTAAGACCTATCTGCATTAGGACAAATCTGCCTTAAATTACCCGAACGAAACTAAAACTGCCCTTACCTCCCATATATGGTAGGTTTCACCAACCAATTTTCCGTTGTCGACAGGTGTCTCCATATGAAATATGATTACAAGTGAATACGATTCAGCAACCCTATCGTAGCTGAATCGTATTCACTTATGACTTTTGGGATCTACGAAAATTCACCGCTGTAAAATCACCGTCGTAAATTCGCCGCGGTAAATTCACCGCTAACAAAAATCACCGCGAATAAATTCACCGCTAAGAAAAATCACCTCTCTCCGTGTCTCCTTAATTTCGCGCCTTTAATAACAAGTGCCCCTAAATGAGCAACTTCTTCCAGCCATGTATGAGTTTCAATCATTTTTAAGGAATATATCGCAATTAATTAGCAATCAAGTTCAATCAACAACGGTTTGATAACCCATGATTCACATTCACGAATGTGCAGAGGAAATGCTGAGCAATTAACTTCTTATCGATTATTGTTAGTTCGGTGAGGAAGTCGGCCACCAAAATTTTCTGTATATATATACTAATATTTCACAGCTGATTTATTTTCATTACGATTATACGATAATATGATATGAATCTGATTGTCTTAACGTGGACACCTTCGTTTTAGACGTCAATTTCATTTAAATTAATTATATATGCACGTAATACTTTTGTTTACGGAATAATATCCGCTATAGGCGCAATGTCCCGGGCACCACCTAATCCCCGCGGTGAGAATTCGCGGGGTGTATTTTCGTAGCGGTGAATTTGCCAGCTGTGATTTAGTAGCGTTGATTGTACCGCGGTGAATTTACTGGCTCCCGAAATATTTGTAATGGCCATCTTTAAAATTTTAACGATTTAAAATATTTACATTTGCTTAAGCCACATTATTCATGTGCTAAATGCAAAAAGCGGATGACCCTTTCAGTAATTATAAATACTTTCAAATTCACTGTACATTTTCGTTCAAAATCATAGACATAAATGTATAAATCCTACATGGGATTACAACTACATAATTAACAATAATTGATGATATAAAAACACCAAATTTATACGATTTCACTACTGGAATTTAATCAGCGATAAACAGACGTGCTGCTATATAATTATAAAACATTTTAAACTAGCTTCATCTTAGAATTAGAAACATATTTCTTTCATATAATTGATGGAGTTTACTGTGGGGTGTTCACTAGGAGTTCAATTTGGTCATTTAGTTCCTGGTATGGTTTTTTTTATGGATTCGCGAATGTAAATTGCTTCGAGAACGTTTAGTTTATGGCCCTTATTGCCGCGGTGTAGAATTTTTATATTATCAGTGGAAAACCGAGCCAAAGCTAAGCAGTTGAGGGTAGTAGCGTTCACTCTTAGGTGATCTTTGAAACGGGTAAGGAAATTCCTACCCGTTTGTCCGATATAATTCACGAAACAATTTACATTCGCGAATCCATTAAAAAAACCAGATCAGGTACTAAATGACCAAATCGAACTCCTAGTGAACACCCCACTCACCCGCGCAATAGCATAAAAAGAATTGTAACTTCAGTGGACGATACAGTACCTGAAGATGCCGAAAGGTGAAATGTACATTGTACGTGTTTAATAAAACGTTCTCATAAAACATTTTTCAAACTCTTTTTTTGTGTTTGTGCAAACTAATATTTCTTTTAATTCTACATGCTTTCATGAAAAAATATATAGCGGCACCCTGGATTTACCAATATAAAATATTCCGTTGTTGCCAAATATTTCATTCCATTGGGAAAGACGAGTTAGACACGTTCCACATACTACAGGTCTATTAAGATTACATAAGTCTCGTAAACATACGGACCTGATAAATGTTCCGTTGCAAACAGGATTCGGTGTACAGATACCTAGATAAATAGGTTAGATAGGTTAATCATGGCCATCATAATCCAATGTGCCCCCCAATATAATTTTATGTAATAACTAAACTAAAGTAAATCATCATGTAACTTAAGGATACATTATTTAATCCTAACAAAATCTAAGAAAAACCAAACTAAATGTAATCTTTCATAACCCAACCTTTCGTAAATTGAGACTAACCCGATCGGATGTAAATCAATCATGTGTCTTACCTATAGTATCCTAGGCTAACCTAACCAACCAAATTCATTATTATTTAAAACCTCTCCTCTCCTAATCAAGGATCAACTGGATCTAATTCAATTTCACCCAATATCATCTAACCTGACCTAATATAAACTAATACCAAGTAACACAACCGTTCCTAACCAAAATTAACAAGAACAGCTGTTACGCTTGATAAAATTCGGAAAAATGTGTCTATATCAATAAAATGAAACAAAACCAGGCATATTATGTCATATTGTATGGATTTAGGCCAACGTTGTAATGTTTAAGCAGTTTAATAATTTAGCAACGTAGGCAAACAGCAAGCGGACCTTTTTTCCGCGACACTCCCTGCGGGGTATTAAAGAATAATATTATTATTTTATGCGAGTCGCTGTGGGTTTGCCCCAGCGATGGCAGAAAAAAACTTTCCTCCTACTTCCCCCAAGGCTCACAAAGCTCAAATATGCCAACTTTTCCGCGTAAAACTTGCGCTATTCTTTTCCGCCGTCGATTACTTATCGATTTGGCGATTATTTATTCAACCAACCACTGCGAGGCTGCACATACTTCGCCTTTGGTTAAGTGCCGCCGGCAGATTTTGCAAGTATTCAATCGTTTTTCGGCGCAAATGCTTCACGCTTGAGCTGGCGCAAGCATTCGCTGACTTAAACCCAATGCAAAAGGTGAGAGATTACGGAAGGCGTAAGTCGTGTTCTCTTGCCTTCCACCCTCGAGGACGTCTTGACTCTGCTGAGCGATTGCAAGAAAATGTAAAGAAGCTTGCGAAATATGCATGCGTCTGAGTGTATACGTATTTAACTGAGAAGAGTTTATGTGTATGTGCGGATGAATGTATGACTGTGTATGCGGATGTGGTGAAGTGTGAATATTCACGCTTCTTAAGTTCTCGCTGCAGCGTTTTTAACCGGAGGCGGTTTTTCTTATAGTCCTGCGTGGCAAGGGAAAATAACGACATGTGCGTAAATCCGGTCGTGTAATAATGCAAATGCAAAAGGAAATCACAAATAAGTGAGGGGCTCCGCACTTATTTAGGATTTCCTCTCACTACTTAACTAGGTGGGTGATAATTTGCGAAGAAGTTTAGACTTTATACGGTCAATTGCACGCCATGAATTTCGACTAGGTAGTTTTGAGGAAATTTGGTAAGTATGGGCGTTGAGGATAATTGAACTTAGGTACTGAGCGTGAAATTACTTACTTCCGTTGGCGATTCATCTTTTACCGACAAACCCAAGTTTTACATGTTTCCTTGATTTATATTTTATATTTCCTATTTTATATTTCCTCCTTTAACATATTTTTCTTGACTTAATTTGTATATATACTAGATTTATGATTTTTATTACGGCTGACTGTATTCATTAATACTATTCAATTCTTTTTCAATATTATTAGCCTTATAAGAGGCTACTATTGATAAGAAGAAGAATTCGATCCCGGGACCTTGTGGTCAGCAGTCATCGAACGCATAGCCATTTGGCTCGACTTTGAATTGTTTTATAACATACATGTAAATACATGTAAACATGTAAAAGATACGGATATCGCGTGTTATTTTCTGAACAGTAGCAGCTGTCGATTTTTCGATTAGCTTAAACGAATGTTTTCACGTAAATATGTCGTTTAAGCACGTCTAAACCTGATTTCCTCTAATATTTTGGCGAATACGTTCAAAATTTTCGGGTATCGCATGTTTGTTTCTGAACCGTTGCAGCTATACACCTCTCGATGAGTTTAAACGAATTTTTTTCACGTAAATTATTCCTTTAAGCACATCTAAACATGATTTTCTCTTATATTTTGGCGAATACATCCAAAAAGTT
>JAODAC010000017.1:417814-434636 GCA_027575185.1 Mimaenictus wilsoni | reverse complement strand
AGCGCGGCCAGGTAGAAAAACCGGGTTTGCAACACCCAGTGCATAAATTATTTTTTCGGTGTTGTAAACGATTAACTCAACAATGAAGGTGCGGTCAACCGTACTTGAAAAGTAAAGAGTGGCAATAAAGATTTCGGGGTTTCGGGGTAGTGTCGCCGCGAGGTTGCCACCTCGGCTCGGTACCTTGGCACACAGGGTGCTACATTCAAATATAGACGGCGACCAGAAGGCAACGCATTACAGCGCTGAACAGAGTGTATTTGTCCTTTTGGACTGGAAGTTTCAAATTTTATAGACATTCTAAGGCACTTTCACCGAGCGAAAAATTTGGGGTTCGCA
Organism: Mimaenictus wilsoni; assembly: GCA_027575185.1. Lineage (NCBI taxonomy): Eukaryota > Metazoa > Arthropoda > Insecta > Coleoptera > Staphylinidae > Mimaenictus > Mimaenictus wilsoni. The sequence goes on along the minus strand of JAODAC010000017.1, from coordinate 434,297 downwards.
TAATTTAGGCTAACTATGGTCATATAAACAACATATGTAAGGGAGAAGAGTCACTCTTGATTAGTATTTGGGAGATTGATTATTAAAGATTAAGAAAAACTAACGAAATAATCAATTTTAGATGGAAATTATCCTTCAATTTCCAAGCTTTACAATTATATGGTATTGCAATTACTCAACCTATGCATAACAATAAACTTTTTAAAGATTACTACGTTAGAATTATATTTGTGCTGATTTTACTCTTCACAATCGAGTTTACATCAATTTATAACTCCAGTTTTTCGAGTCGTATATCAGCTCCTGAGTATGATACTGTAAAATTGTGTTTAAAAAAACGTATTACGAATGGTTTCTTTTAGATATTCGGGAAATATTGAGACAATTGCCGATTTGATTAACTCAGGAATGCCATGGCTTGGATCTGATGATAGTTATTTAGTACCTTTGACTCAAGGACAGGTATTTTATTGTTTTTTTTTTTTAAATATTAATTTGGAGGATTTTTAAATTTCAAATTTTAGAAAAAATTGCTTAAGAATAGTTTTCACTTGGCCACAACCGAATTACTAACTCAACTAATAAAAAATGGGTCAAAGTTTGCATATATTGGAACTCAAGTACAATTAGGTATACTTTCTTCTAAATATTTTATATAAAATATTACCTTCTTCTTATTCCATTTCTCCTTATCATTTGCATCTCTTCTTTAGTCGGTGGACTGTAGGAATTGCCTTGCATCCTGGCGCACCTCATCCTCCCATCTTTTCTTGGACTTCCTCTTCTTCTGCAGACCTGCATCTTGGCATTAGTATTCTATGGGGTGTCCTGTTTTTTTTTCTATCCTGCTTACGAGACCTGCACTTCTTAGTAGAAAATATTAATATTTAATAATAAAAGTTATGATTTTTAAAGGATTTATGCATCCAGATACTTCAGATGTCAATATTACACTAAATTTCGATGATTACAAACTGATGAAAGAAGAATTTATGGAGGAATACACCTTTTTTCAAATTCGCAAAAACTCCGTATTTCTAGATTCTTTGAATGAACATATTCGTCAATGTTTCGACACTGGTTTGACGTTGAAATGGGAAAGAGATGTAAGTATTCTTTAAAAGAGTCGTCTGTTTGATTTACATTTAGACATATTATACTATTGCAGGCATATTTTGCAACGTTTCATTTATTCGACGAGTATAAGATCTTCAAAGGGAAAGTTACTAAAGGCGCTAAACCTATGACGTTGCAGCATACAAAGAGTGTTTTTCTTCTTTGGTCTATGGGTATAATTATATCAATTGTTGTGTTTTTGTTTGAGAGTTTTAAGAAAACTGACTTGAAGTTGTAAATTTTTTAATTAGTTAGGAATTAATTTAGTTGCAACTATAATGAGTCATGAATATAATTCACAAGGGGTGGCACCTTTGGTGCGGTTTTAAGAATGACACTGAGTGCCTTTACTTTCATTTAGTAGAATCCCATACGAAACCCCGTGAATATAATAGAACAATAGAGAAGAATAGGAGTACTCGAAACCTATTTTTATATCAAGTGGTTGAATCGTAAAAGATGCAAAAGGTTCGTCCGAAGACGAACGAGTTTATTGAGGGTCATGGTGTGTGTCCCTTCCATTTCTATACCTGAAATATAGTGGAGAGTGCAGTAGAACAGCGGCGCGGCGTCGAGTTATATTAGCGCCGAGCTGGGCTACTAGCCCTGGTTGATGAACGCGCCGGGTCCAATCGTCGGTATTAACCATGATTTAATTAAAAAGGGACGTTTCTGAGTGGCAGGTTTTTTTGTGGCGCGGTGAACGCGCCGGGTCCACATGCAGAGAACGTCCTGAAGATTACAGGCCGACCCGACAGCTACCCGCTGTCTGCGTTGTCGCGTAGGGGAAGGTTTATACACCAGATGCAGCTCATTCGGCTTTTGGATAACAACTGATTTTATTGGCTCTATACCGAAACCCCAAATTGGCACTCTAGACTTTTCAAGTACGGTTGAACGCACCTTCATTGTTAAGTTAATCGTTTACAACACCGAAAAAATAATTTATGCACTAGGTGTTGCAAACCCGGTTTTTCTACCTTGCCGCGGTATTAAATGAGAGAGACTGTCCGTGGCTCTCACTTTCACAACCAGCCGGCATTGGACAGTTCGTCCCTTCGTCCGAGCTGAGCGTGTCACGTCAGCGCGCCGTAGCACGGGGTTTCTTTGTCATATGTTATGTATCAAAAGGAAATAGATCTAAGTAAGATATGCCTGGTACAAGACATTGTCCAGCCCTGTCGCTCTTGCATCGAATATCATTATTGGGTTTTACAATTTTATAGCCTCAATAGTGCTTTCGGGGATGGATATAGGCATGTCCCATACGGAATGTTTACAAACACACAACAAGAAAGAATGCGCGAGGTAGTTGAAGACATGTTGTAGGTACGAAAGCAGCATACTAAGTGACTAGACATGTCAGACGATGGTGAAATATCGATATTTGTTGAAATCGATATTTCCAAGTTTTCGATATATCGATATTTATAAATATCGATATTTTTTTGACATGTCTATAAGCGACTAGGCTAGGAAAAGAAAATACAGTGCAGTCTCGGGTATAGAAAAGGTCGGTCCAGGTAGAAGAAAATGGTGAGTGAAAGAAGTACATAAAATGGTTAGTTTGGGTTGACTTGGGACGAACATTTGCTTAATGGGAATTTTGGAGAAACACATGATAGAAGAGAAAAGTAGTTGAAGAAACACAAATGCTAAAGTATGGCGGGAAACGCCACAATTCTAACAAAAGTTATTTCCAACTTCTATAACTACCTGAATTTATTTCCACACATTTTCAAAGTAAATAATAATTATAACCCCTATATTAACACAGAAAGAATACAATAAAACAATAACTATAACTTATTAAAACCCACAAAAAGCACTAACACAAACACCGTAGATTAATTTACTATAATTTATCTATTCAATATAAACCTATCCATGTCGTAAAAAGCAAATGACGACACATTATCATAAAACACAAAAAATCCATTAAGATGCGCTCCCTTCAACAAACACCATATATGAGAAATTATAAGAATCAATATTCCAAACCATAAAGAAATGTAGCAAATGTCTTACAAAATTACACGTTCTTGGGTGTTACTTCCTTGTCAGTCACAAGTTTACCTTTTACCTTAATACATTTCCCCTTTAATCCCTTTAATACATTTAATACCAGTGACCTTTAATACCTTTAATGCCTTTAATACCTATACGATAATAATTTTTGTCCGATATGTATTCCATATTTCTAACATACATTTTCCAAACGTTTTTCGACGGTTCAAAATGTGTCCTTTACCTGAACAGCAGCAACTACGACACCACAAAACCGGAAAACAACGAGCAAATCCTCAATTACATTAGAGACAAATACACAGTCTACACTCTTTCGGAATTAGACAATCTAGATCTTCTAACAGTGCACTGTAGAAATTTCATCTTTAACATGCAACACCCTTCAACATCCATCAATATTTTAGAGAAATACTTACAGAGGAATACAAGCGGTTCTTACAGTAATCGAAAATATTTGATATTTCTGGGAGAAAATGATACATTCCCAGAGGGTGTTGACGCTATGAAATTTACATTTAACGTCTTAGTTGTTCGAATTAAAAAGGATGTTTTCGAATTGTATAATCAGAATTATAAAGTTGATCGACAAGGGCGTGGTTTTGTTTTGAATAATATTTGGTTTAGACACAATTTCAGTTTGAAATACGATACTGATAATAGTAGTTGGGATGAAATGTCGACGCAACTTGGAAGAGAATTAGCAATTGGTCTTACCAATAATATTCCTTATGTGAATATATGTATGTTACTGCTAAAATGTTACTTAAAACAATTAGTAAATTAATGTGGATACATTTGTAGATGATAGGACTGGTGCTGAACTTCGTGTTGTCATACAATATGCAGAAATGTATAATTTAAGTCTGAAAATCTATTCGACGATGGAAATGAATGGTTGGGGTGCTGTTAATAATTGGGCGGCAACGAAAGGATCCGTTCGCGAATTGTTTTTGGCTGATCAAATTGATTTCACAATAGGTAAATCATTGTTTTATACTCAACTTTTTTCATTTTCATTATATTACATAAAACATAAAAAAAACGTTTAAAACCATATCCCTTTGTGAGAAAAATTCAAATCTATAGATTTTATTTTAAAAAATGCATGCGAATCTTAATAACAGCGTGTATACGGTATATGTATGTGTATGGTGCGCGGGTGTGCATAATTCAATCGGTGATGGTTTAATGAGCAGCCGAGGCCTAGATAATGAACGTGTTACGTTGTTGCATCGACACTACTTTAGTCATCAGGCTATATGTGCGTATATGTGTGCTTGTAAGAACATACATGTGTGTTAAATATACAGTTGAAAAGTTTAGTGTTTTCATGTTGCTTTTGTAATTTTAAAATTTACTGATTTACTTCATAGTTTTCTATTCACTTGAATAACTAGAAAGATATATCTACTATTTACAAACATAAGCTGCCGTATGAAAGTAAAAAACATGCTCTTCGTGCTGATGTATAATATGTTACACTTAAATTATTAAAAACTTGAAATAATTGACATTAAAAATTTACAAATTAGAAAAGTGCATGTAATATCTGAAAATTGAAGTATTTACTTCTTTGTACCATAACTACAACAATATGATGAATTATTCAAATTTGTCAAGATTATCTGAAAGTAAAAAACATGCTCTTTCTAATGATGTATTATATGTCACACACTAATTATTAATAACATTAAATAAATAACGTTAAAATTTTTCAAATTAGAAAAGTACATGTACATATCTGAAAATTGAAGTATTTACTTCTTTGTACCATAACTACAACAATACGATGAATTATTCAAATTTGTCAAGATTATCTGAAAGTAGAAAATATGCTCTTTCTAATGTTATAAAATTGGAGGTCACTTTATCAATAAAATATTGAGATACTAGAGTTCGAAACTTTAAAAACTAAAAAAATGAAAATATAAAACAACATTATTATCTTTTCTTTCTTCGCGCATAACTAAGGCAATTTTAGGAATAAGACAAGGCTAGACTCTGAAGAGTCAGTTACAGTGTAATGCGTTATGTTATGAAGAGGGTTAATCTGAAATATGAAGTTATCATTTGAAAAACTCTTAAATTGATATATTAATTTTACTAGGAGCTCATATTTTATCAAGTGCATCAATGAAACATTTCGACTTTTCATCACCAGTCTCAATCTTCAAAGGGGAATGCATCGTGCAATTACCAACAATAAAATATGACTGGTTATTCGCCTTGAACATCACAGATCTCTATTTCTGGATATTAGTACTAATAACGTACATACTAATTGCTTTCTTAATCATTTGTCGACAATATAGGTAAATTTGCATATTGTAACTTTTTAATTACCTCCTTTAAATTTCTACTTTAATTCTAATTGTTAATTTTAGAATAAAAGAAAATTATTTTGGATTCTTCAAACTGTACGGAGTTGCAGTGAATCAGTCTCTAAACAAAGCACACATGTCGCAGGATTTTTTCTTAAGACTCTCTTTTGTAATTTTCCTGCTCTTTGGCATCGTCTTTTCAACAATGTACAATTCGAGTGTTTCTAGTAGATTATCAGCACCTGAGTATATTTTAATAACCTTAAAATGTGTTCAATTTTGTGTAGAAATATAAACTTTTAGATATGCAGAAGATATTCGAACAATTTCCGATGTTATTCGTGATAAAATTCCTTGGTTAGGATCAACTGAAAACTATTTAATTCCATTGATACATGGACAGGTAAACCAAAACCTTTTCGACTGACTTTTTACATAAACCTGTGGATAATTTGTAGAAACGACTATTAGTATCACAATTTCACCTTGCTTCAACTGAGTTACTACAGAATTTATTACAAAATAAAACAAAGTTTGCTTACATTGGAATGCAAGCTCAATCAAGTAAAACTATTTATACCTTTTTACAAACAAATGTAATAATATTGAATAAATTATTTCTATTTCTAGGGTTATTCTTTCCTGATACAATAGATTATGGAGTAAAATTAGTTTTGGATGAGTACAAATTAATGGATGAAGAATTTATGGAAGAATACACGTATTTTTGTCTACGTAAAAATTCGGTCTACAGAGACTCATTAGATCGTCTAATAAGGCAATGTTATGATACTGGGTTACTTTTAAAATGGGAAAGACAGGTAATTTTATACAGAGTCATACTTTATATATACTATATCAAAGGTTTTTAACTTAATTTTTTGATAGAAATTATTTTTGTGAAACATTAAAAAAATGATTTCAGTCGTTTTATGCATCACATTCGATTATAGATCAGCATAAAATCCAAGACAGAAACATTCTGTCCGAAGTCAAACCTGCTAGTATGGAACAAATGAAGAGTTTGTTTCTATTTTGGAATGTCGGATTATTATTGTCGTTCGTTTGTTTTATTTGTGAAGTTTCTTGTAGAAAAAGAGGCAATTTATATGAAAATGTTGTTTAGAGGTATTACATAGATTATGAGTACTAATTGTAAGTAGTTTTATCAATATAATAAATATTATAAACTCTGTATATTTTATCAAATATAGTTAATGAAAGAAAAGTCTAGAAATCTGCACACGTAAAAACATTACTCTTGTTTGTTCAGACAGATTTCGATAGAGGACAGTAGGTGCATCAAACATTGAAATTATTGATTTTAGGTTAGTTCATCAGAATTACATAGATGGCGGCATACGTATTAAAAATGGAGAAAAAATATTTAGACAAATCTAAGAAGTAATTCTAAAAATAATCAATGGGATTAGATAAGTTATTAACATTTGTTTAATACTATCTGCTTGAATAATGTATTAAAACAACATAATAAAGAGAAATTAAAATAGGTAAATGTAGATTCTTTAACTTAAATAATCTGTCAATTTCTTCTATCTGATATAGATGGCAGCACGAGTATCAAATTGAACAAACATATTTAAATTTATAAGATATAAATATATGCACTCGTAAGTTTTATATAACAACAATTATATTTAAAAATGGACAACCGTATCATTAAAATTGCATTTAAATATATTTAAAGTTATACATACAAGTAGGTACAGTATAGTAAACTATAAATACGTTCACATTTAGAAAATGCTCACGGCTAGTTTAATAATAACTTTAATTAACACGTATCCGCATCATAAATACGCTCATAATGGCCAATTAATAAATCGCAGTTCCAATTAAGTAAGAGCACTTAATTAACTTACTAATCGGATCCGAGAGGCGCGTAATGCAATGCTTTCGCTTCGCAGCCGCCTCCGCCTCACCCTCGTCGCCACCCGTTGCCGCCCCGACGACCGGGGCGGCAATAGGCGTCATTTCCGTCATCCACTTCCGCAACGCGAGGCCTTCACGGCTGATTATGCGCCTCGCAGAAACGTAATAGACAAGAACGAGACGATAAACACACGGCGCACACGCAGAGAGTACGATGGGAAGGAGGTTTCTGCAAGTGGTCGTTGGACATACACGCACACAGCCACGGCTCGCCCCCTGGGGATCAACAAAACACTATCGTCCCCATTGCCGCCGCTTCCGTCGCCTCCGCGCTTCCAAACTTTTTTAAAAGCTTATTATCGGTGATCCCCCTCCGGCTGAGCGCGGACGCTTCTCGCGCTCGCGAACCTTTTATTTTTTTGGCGCGTCGTGTTCTTAACACTTTTTAAAACTGTATTATACTTTCAGTGGCTGTGTCTCCCTTTAGTATTTCCATCCTACTTTTGCACAAATTGTGTGTGTTTTTTTTTGGACAGCATCGAGGGAAAAAACGAGAAATTCCTGGTAAAGAAAGGAAATTTATTTGAAATTACGTTGGGAGATAAATATTTTTAATTCTTTTCATTAAAGAAAAGAGAAATTAATAAAAATAATAATAACTCATGTAAAAATAACATTTTTTCAGGCAATGATTAAAATTTAGTCTATGGATAATTTAATCAGAGTTCGGCCGTGATTAAACCGACACATAACAAAGGAAAGGTTACGAATATGTGACTTAATCAGAGCTATTTTAACAAATTTATTCGTTGATGTTGAGTTGGATGCCTAGGGTGTACGACGTTTGCAGTGCCAGGTAACTTAACTTTGTTTGCATTGTTGCGCGATGACGTTGGCGGTGCCCTAAGTAACATGGGGCTGCACCACCATAAAAGCGTGGTACGCGCCGGATACGGCCTATTCCTCCTCTGGTGAATTGTCGGGTTTGCTTGTATTTTGTTTTTGTATTTGTGTGTTTATTGGGTCGTTTTAATAAAGTCATTGTACTTTCTTACTTCGTATATTTTCAACTTTGACGTTTGAGGTGAGCTTTAAGTAAAACTTGTGTCGCGATAACTCCAGCAACTTAGCAGAAGATCGAGTTAAGTCTGGTCCCGGGCTATCAACGGGAAATAAATTAATGTTTTAAAAACCGCGACTACCTCCTAACAGTTAGAACAACGTTAATTATCCATAAACAGTTAGAGGTGTCAGTTTTTGAGGGTTGTAGCTTTCGTGCCTTAGAAGGGAACTATTTTTTGGTCAATTATAAGTTACTTGCTTTGCTTTTCCATGACTTTCCGTGATTATCATTGATTTTAGAGATCTAGGATTACTCTCTTTGTCTTCGCTTCGCTAGACGATGTAGATTTTCTTATAAAGATCTGAACCCAACTGAACCTGACAAGTAGACGACGGGGTTTTGTTGGATAATGATGGTTATGGAGTTCATACGTTAACATAATTTTCTTATCACTTTATTAGATTTTAAATACCGTTTGTCTACTCATTACTAATCACTGAATGACTGAATACTTCAATTATGAGTCTTATTCTAACTTAGTATTCGCGTTAAGCCATGACATCGTGCAAATCCAGGATAACAAGTTTTGTTTTCACGGCTCACTTCGTTTGGTTACGCCAATCCATAACAACGCAGGACAATACAGGACAAGTTTTGTTTTCCAAAGCCAGCTGCATTTTGTCAACGCAGCCACCTAGATTTAACGTAGTAATAAGATAACACACTTTTGTTTTTTATGTATATATAAGACAAATGCGAAACATTCATCAATCACGATTGAATCATATTACATCACACACACACACACACACACACACACACACACACACACACATATTACCACTGATGTTCTAGCAAGAAGTTAAATTAGACTAGTCCAAATGTTTTTATACTACTTTATATTAAGTGTAATTCAAGATTGTCTACGAAAGTAGACCTCAAGCAATTCCACAATTTCACATGGTTATAGATTAGCTCCCCTTTAGCCCCTCTGAATAGATTCTTCTTTGTAATCTCTTTGATTAACTAACAATAAGCTTGGTTTCATACTTGCGACAAAGGTTAAAACTAGTAATCAATTTGATAATGTGTTACGGTTAGTTTCTACTGGACGCAATTTTGTGCGCATGTTTGTCTATTTGCGTGGGGCATGCGTAACGCACGTGGTAAGTCGCGGTACAAAGAAATTTATATTCCGCGTAGATTATATAACAATAAGATTATGATTAGTAAAGCTTCGGGTATGTTCAGTCCTTCAACTTAACTAAAATGCCCGAAAACTCTCAATAATTGCATTAGATCAATCCTGTAAAATCTAGTAGGACGAATTAAAAAGTTTGTCTTCCACCCGCAATCTTCTCTCTCTCTCTCTCTCTCTCTCTTGTTTTTTCAGTAAGTATTTACAGCCACTAGTATATTCGCCGCCACCACCAGTCCCATCAGTCTCACCACTTCCACCCCGTCGTCGCCTCATACATCCTTACTTTTTTAGCGTTTCATTCCGTTTGGTTTGCTTACGGGTTTCAGGCGTATTATAGACTAGGCCGCGTTTTAAATTTGCGCCACCCTGACGCGTTTGCCTCCAACTCTCTATTCCTCCTTCTCTTCCTCCTGTCTCTCCAACAACCGCCTCCTTCGCTCCAGAGTGAGTCAGGACGAGAAAGAGCGTAATCCAACTTAAAATGCCATTTCATAGATCCGACTCTATCCCCTTTTCGCGCTGGCTGCATCACGCCGACTGTAAGTGCACTACACTCTGGGATTTTACGTAAAAGAATTTTAAATTCTTAAGTAGCCGCCACGATCTTTTAGTCTCCGGGGGGCCGGAAGGCGTACGCCGCCTCCGCGAAGATCTTTTTGCGATTTTTTTGCGCCGTGCTCCGAAGGACGTTCCTTTGCCTCGCGAAAGAAAACACCAGATTTTTAATTCCCACAGTGTTTTTCGACCTGCCGAAAGCAGCGAGTTGCGCCTTAACTTTCCCAAAGCTTTAGGGATATTTTAATGGCTTTTTTCTTTTGTGCAAGCAGAGTTTTAATATTTTTCAATAATTATATAATTACTTGACAAATTCCTAATTATTAACAATTGCATCAAATTTCATTTCGTTATTTTATTACTTTAGTGAAATAGTAGAAATTTACTATTTGCAGATGCATAATATATTGACATTTTCATCATATTGATATGCAAACATTTGAAATATCGATAATTTTTCAATATCCTTGTATATTGGCGCCACCTATCGGTGAAAAAATGTTGGTTACACTTGATAACAAGTCGGATATTAATGGCAATGAGCCATGTATCATTACTAATCATTGAGATATTAACAGCCTGAGTTTTTAGGAATTATTACGAATGCTTATATTTAACAAGAGTTTTTCCTTGTTTCTTTGTCACTTATTTGTTAGAAAAACCTGGTTTTGGTATTTCTTCTTTTGGATCTTCTAAATCTGACAACAAGTCCTGAATGCAGTCGCCCTCCTATTACAATCGAAGCGTCTTTTTTAAGGGGCCCCTCCGTACTTAAGGGTCATTAATTGAAATATAAATTATGAGAAATTAAAGCCTCCATAGATTATTGATGATACATGAGTTATTATTGTCAAGATATTAGAACAAAATTTGATTCACGACTTTAAAAAGGTTAGTCATCATTTAGAATCTGAGATACGACTATGAATACGTTCTTCAGACATTTTAATACCTTTATAACTGTAGAAGAAATTAAGCCTGAATTAGGAACAACGAAACCTGTTCTAAATATTGTTCCCCTTATTGTCATCATAAAAGTAATCTGAAGTGTTATTATCGCGATTAAGTCCAGCAATATTTACTTATACATAAATATTCCGTCTCATCCCTCTCTGCTGACACTTTTTCGAAGATGCCTTCCAGAAAAAAAAGAAAAGGCGTCGATTTAAACGTTTGCGATGCAGTTCAATTTTTCAAATCATTTCATCCCGCTACTGCCGCCGGCAAAGAAACGCTGCTTTACGTCAGCCGACGTAACGCAAATGCGAGTAAAATACGGTCAAACAATCCCCGTTTATGCATTCCTAATGGCCGCCCAATCTTGAGCGCAGAGCGGGGTGGGCGGCGGAAATGATGGAATGTTCTTTTGTCACCACAGGAGCGTTCATTTTCCGCTCGGATTATCAGCGCCGATAAAAAAGGCGACAGCGAGCGGCGGCGCATGAAACGGCCGCCTCCGCCACTAAAGCACATCTACACCGCCTCTGCCCCTGCAGCCAACACACACACACACACACACACACATACACATACCGGACTAGTTTGTTACTTGTTTTGGGTCATTTAGCAGATAAACGTTATGCAGGCGGAGGTGGCGGCGGCGCCGGCTCTCCTCTCCTACAGGCATCGCCACGGTGTCTTAACGACACCGCGCGGTCCTTTAACGGCCGCCATCGCCAACCAACTGCCATCATCGTTGTCGAGAAGCCAAAGCGGTGCATAGTGTAAACGTCGTTAAATAACCCCGAGATTTTGGAATTTTTTTTTGCGCCGCCTCCACTCGGAGGAGAATTCCTCTCTGGAGACGTGCCAAGAAGACATTCTTGAAACGTTGATTTTTTTTTGTTTAAAGCGTTCAATGGTGTTTGGTTTAATTAAAAATTTCTTTCGAAGAGAAAATAGAAAGAAAAATATTTTCTAAAAAAAACATTTATATATAATTACTACAAGTTTATACCAATTTGTTGATATTTTTGCAAAGTAACCTAACCAAACTTATTACACGATTTACATTAGGAAAAGTAAACCTATTGAACTGACGATGTTCTCATAAGCAGTTGTCCGCGCCATCGGTTGGGGACTTTTGCATCCTAAATGTATTGTAATGTTGGCAGCACCACTTAAACGGCGCTTGCGCCAGGGCGGCTACCCCACCTTTGAAAGCTCGCATTTTGTGTGCTTCATCCATCAAGAGAACTCAAAATAAAATCACTTTTTACCCAGCATCCGAACAAGTAAGTTGCATTATTTACACCACTTTCTCTAGATATCTTGTGTTGTGTTATTTGTTTGTTGTTGCCGAGTATTGTCGGCGTGTCGGATTTAAGGTGCGGGTTAAGTCAGTAAAGCATCTAATCAAGGCCCCGAGAACTTACAATTCCTCCTCCTCCTCTTTCTTTTCGGTAGGCTCATGCCTATTTGTGGGACTTCATGCTTCTTCCGACGTTCACTTTCATGATTCTGACCACCTCTTCGGTCGTCTTCCTACTGGTCTTTTGGTGTCGGGGCGATTGGTTTTTGCCCATTTTGCCATCCTGTCGACGTGATCGTTCCTGCTTCGCCTGCTTTGCCTTCTTCTGTGCCTGTCCCACTTGACTATGTCTTCTACGTCCAATTCAGCTCTTATGGTGTCGCTTCCTATTCGGTTCCATAGGGTCACCCCTTTTATTCGCCTAAGGATTTTCATTTCAGCCGTTCTCATTGTTTGTTTGCTTTTTGATGTTTCTGCCCTTGTCTCGTGAGGATCGGGCGAATGTAAGTTTTGTAAATGCGGGTTTTTGTTTTTGTGCTGAGATATTTGTTTTTCCATATTATATTGTTTATGGCTCCTCCTGATAGCATCGTGGCCTTGGTTACTGTGCCGCAAACTTCTTCATCTAGTTGTTTGTTGCTGGATATTACAACGCCTAAATATGTGCAGGTGTTTACTTGCTCAATGATTTTGTTCTTCTCTTGTAACTTGCAGCGTATGGGGTGTTTGCCATTTGGTGACCATGCTTTCCGTTTTTTCTGGGGATATTTCCATATTGTATCTTTCTGCTTCTGTTATGAAAGGTTTCAAGAGTCTTTGCAGGTCGTCTTCGTTCTCCGCCATCAGAAGCGTGTCGTCCGCGTAGCACAGTGAACTTGCAATTCGCGGGGTATTAATTTCGTTAAGACGCGTGAGCGCATCCAGCAGTTAAAGACAGAATACCATAATTTAATGTAATCCAACTTAAAGTAAGTAAAACTGCGAATTTAATTGAAAGGGCTCTCAATAATGTACAACATATTTCTTAAACACGTAAATAATGTTAACTTAATTGCCCCTAAATCTATCCAAAACGTAACTTCACCTAACCTAATCTAAACTAATTTAAGACTTATCTCAACGATTGAGGGATTCAAATTGGGTACTGGGCTTTGTACGCTCGCAACAATGAATCCTGAATAAGGAGTACTTTATCTGCTTTCTTTTTATGCGTCATTTATTAGAAAAACGTTAATATTGGAGATTATATAATCTTTAGAAAGAAAAGAAAGATGTTGTCGGTATTGAGGTTACACACCGAATTGCTACTGACTTATATGTATATACTTATACGGCTTATATGTGAAATTATTATGTTTTATTGATAAATTGTTTTTACAACTATTTTCAAAGCCGGATGAGATGTAATTACTTCAATAGGCATAGGCCTAAGTTGTGGTTTTTCGTCTGCGCGCACAGATGGTGTTTCCTGTCGGAAAAAAGGCGGCAACAACGATACTTATCTAAACAACTCTTAACTAAACTATGCTTAACACACTCATACACACAGCCACACGCACACTAACCCAGACCGATATACACCGGCGCACACTCACATACCCACCCCTACTTAAGCTAATTAAGTTTAAGACTTATCTCATAACTACTTATCTAGAGTACACTTAATTACTCTAAATTTAAAGAATTAATCAAAACTTAAAGAATGATTGAGTTTTAACTGAACCTAACTTAAGCTAATCCTTTCTATAAATGCTAAATCTCCCACGATTGGATATATTATAAGGCAATATATTATCCCGCAAGTCTGCGTGTAGATGGAGCGTTTAGAGCAATTTGTTTCTCGGAGCGTAATGGAGCGTCTAATGAGGAGTTTCGCCGCCACACTGGTGACCAAGGGAGCGGCAAATTGAATCGCCACGCGACATCGTCTTTCTTTCGTCCAACAGGAACGTGTATAACCCCGGGTTGGCCTTCGTACACGATATACTCACGTCCAGCACCACACAGAACAGCATCGTACATCGTACAAGATACGTGCTTGTCACTACTCTCCACTCTTCAGTCGTTTACATGAAGAGTGGATTTTAAACAAACCTGTGCGTCTTTAAACTACACCGAGGACGACTTCTAAATAAGTGAGAGATGGTGTCTCAAACTTGCAACTAAGAATATTGCTTGTTTTTGGATTTGTTTATAAAGTTATATAAGATTTAGACATAGAAATATATGGAAAACTGGAGGAGAATGAACGGAATGGATCAAGGAAAGCGAACGAAATAGAAGGGAAGAAAGAAAGTAGGAAAGAAGGAAAGAATGTAAGTAGGAAAGCAGGAAACGAAGGAAAGCAAATGAGAATAGAAAAAATGGTGGGTGTATAAAGGGGGAAGGACCAGATGGTAGGAGGGGATAATATCGCTTTGTTGCCAAGTGGAATCATACCAGGAAGCCACGTGCCGCTATGTGCCATTGTGGGACTGGGACGATGATAAATTGTCTTTCGTGGAGGCAGAGGAGGTTATTGCAGGGCATGGAGGACAGGATGGTGGATGGTGGCAAACGATGTAATGCTACAGTGAGCACCCACGAAGCAAAACAAAAAGAAGTATTGTACTGTTTTTTTTTTTAATATTAATCATATACATTGTTTGGGCGCACATGAACAAGAGTGCCATGAACGACATCGAATGTCTCTAGATTTAATAAGTTATTAATTTTGTTTTCTTTTGTTTGTATCTATTGTTTTCATGTTAAATCAAGTTTTTTTTATAATTAGGACTGTTAAAAGTGAGCTCCTACAATCATTAGCCCACAACAATTGTTCTCAAAGGCACTAAGCTATCTACTATTATAAGCATTACAACAATAAAAGTCCACATCGGGTGCATCTGTATCAAATCTCTATGTGGCACCAATGCCTATAGAGGCTGAGATAGCTTCCATAATCCTTAAACATAAGGATTAAGTCCTCTATTAGGGCACCAACTATTTTCTCACATTCTTTGTATCATGGAATATTAAAGGTATTACTCTGATTTAAATTAAATTAATATTTACTAATTTGGTAAGAATGAACGACAATTAAAAGAACAAGGAAGCGATGAAAGGTCCCAATAAAACAAGATGCTAATTAAATGCATGCAATAGAAGTCTAGGAGAATAAGAGGAACATAGAAATTGGGAGAGACCGAGGCCCAAATTGGGCTATACCATCCACAATACTTAATAATTTCATCTGGCCTGTCTAGGTAGCTAATGGGTAGCACCTCGATGTATCACGATGGCGGCCGAGGTTCAAGTCATCGTGGGCAGCACATAGGGTGATTACTTCTACTTGCCACTTTACTCAGCCACTCAAGCAAATACACACATACACACTCTCACACCCACCGACGCATTACTTCTAATATTCCACTCCAACACAATATACATTGTTAGCGCCAAAGTGCTCTTTGGGTGGTTTTTCAACCTTGCCGCTAGGCAAGTTGCAGCGGCTGTCTAAGCTGCGCATACGCCCGACCGACTATCGCCTATCCACTTATGTTGATATGTTTAGTGACTCTTGCGTTGCGAAATACTTGAAATAAATCAGTTGTCCGACATTACCAAGAGTAAGTTCTTTATTCCTACGCGTCTATACCGTATTTCTTCGTATGTATTTCTTCTGTGTTGCTTACTCTGCTGGGCATATCAAACCTTTTTAAATGAAGGAAGCTCCAAGAATTTACAACTCGCGAGAAAATAATTTCATAGTCTTGGCTTGACGCATTTACAAAAGATGCCAATTACATGCATGTAATTGAAGTCTTCTCAATGGAGTATGGCAATAGGAGGAAGGTAGAAACTGAGAGAGACGAAGGCCCACATTGGGCTGTAGCATCCACAATACTTAATAATTTCACCTGACCTGTCTAGGTAGCTTAATGCGCAGCACCTCGGCGTGTCATGACGTCGATCGAGGTTCAAATCCTCGTGGGCATCACAAAGGGTGATTATTTCTACTTGTCACTTTACTCAGCCACACAAGTAAATACACAAATACACACTCTCACACTCAC
>JAODAC010000017.1:398246-417714 GCA_027575185.1 Mimaenictus wilsoni | reverse complement strand
ACAAAGGGTGATTATTTCTACTTGTCACTTTACTCAGCCACACAAGTAAATACACAAATACACACTCTCACACTCACACGGGGACGCTCCCACACTTGCACACATACACACACACACACACACACATTACTTCTAACATGCTCCTTCAACACAGTATACATCTTCACAAGAAAAATGCATTCAGCTTCACACTCCTCTCTATGGACATCTACAAATCACTCCGAGAACTGCAACAACATACATGAACAACAATGTTGAATTATCATTCAACAGCCTCATTACTTTAATTTGTGCTCTATATTGTATTTAAATTGTAAACATAGTTAGGGACAACAAAGCATAATATTGGGTATCAACCATAAAAGCTATCTATATTTACCACGCGCTAATCACTTCTCGTTATGAGCGAGCATGACGATGCGTCGTGGCGCAGTGTCCATCTAAAGGGCCGCCCTACTGCCCTATCATTAGTGTTAGATTGTAGTGTATAAGCTTGTATTTTGAAATTAATAAAATAGTATTCAAACTGTAATGGTTGGAGTCATTCGCTAATACTGAAAAGCCTAAAAACCTTAGTTAGTGATCTCTCCTTCATCACCTTTTGTTGCTCGTGGAACTTACATCTCCACTAGGAGCTTACAACTCCAGCTCTGTGTGTGAGAAGCACTAGAGGCGTACATACAAACACACTTCAACAACAAACGTTGTATAAATACAAACATATTCGAATTGTAGATAATAATATTAAAAGAAACTTTCTAAAAATATAGAGCATATAAAAGTTGCAAAGACCACAGAGGTCGATAGATTAATATATGAGATATTATTATTAATTTAATTTACACCTCCTAATCTAATCTGATCCAAAAAAGATCCAAAGATACTTATAGTGACTTTAAAATTTTAATCCGAAATTATATTTAAGAAAAATTTTAATTTTATAAAAATAAAAAAAAATGTAGCTTCTTCTTGTTGTACGCCACCGCGCCGCGCCGCGCCGTCCGCCAGTCAGCACATACTACACGCAGTCGCCGGCGCCGCCACCACAAAACGCCGAGAAGCGAACATAATGCTCGCTTCGCCGGCGGCGTCTCCTAGCAACATGGCGCTCTAGCACCGCTCAACATGCTCAAAATACGCCCCCACCAACCGTCCCCGACAGCTGTGGTAGCGGCGGGGTACACTCGCCTCCTCTCCGCTCTCGGCCGCCTTCCAAATATCAGTGCACATTTCTGCGGTGGCGACACTGGCGCTATACTAATTACAGCGGTAATTAGGATAAGCTCGATACGGTTAGTTAACTGTGCGCTCACGAGGAAGCCGCCGTCTCCAATCTCTCGCTCTTACTCTCTTCTACTCCCTCCTACTCTCTCTCTCTCTCTCATTCTCTCTATTACTCTGTTTCTCTCTCCTACTGTCACCTACTCTCTTTTTGTCTCTACTACTATCAGTCTCTCACTTCATCTCTCTGTTTCTTGGTTTCATCTTCCACTCATGCACCTTTAAAGGTGTCCATCTTCCTATCGCCGCCGCCGCCGACACCGCCGCCAGTAATATTGTTACACAGCGTCTGTATTCACAGTATCAACAAACAGGCATTGGCACAACAACGAAGAGATAGAATAGACGATGAAACACTGTTTAGAGCGGAGTAGGAGGCAGTGAAGAGAGAAGGAGGCAAAGGGGAGCGGCAATCGAACTGGAGGACTTATAATTAGTTGCGAGTTATACGCGGCGCGGCGTTTATATTGTCAGCGAAGACGATAATTGCCAACTTTATCTGCTTTGCACGCTTAACCCCTTGTTCAGGCGTCGTGCAAGATGACCTGTTTGATGCCAGTTTGAGGCACACAGACACATTGACGTCAGAAGAGACATTTGGTGCGCGTACACCAATGTTCACTTGCTCTTCATCTGTATTCCGCGAACGACGCGACGTAGAGCCATTGTTATCATTCGCTACCCGGCGCGCGAATTTCGAGGATAATATCGTCGACTAACTGTTAACTCTCGTCTGCCTGTCGATGTCGGCGTGTAATACGCCAACGTTTACAGTCATATTGACCGGGAAAGTTGCGCAGCTTTCGCACATTCTCTCAAAAGAAATGATAAACTGTTCTAATTTGAGAAAGCAAGTATTTCTAATATGTACATGCAATATCACTAATTGTAAGTCTATTATATAACAATACAACAAATAGAAAAACACAAATAATTGCAAATAACCATAGTGCATCTTCTAGAGGATGTGTGGCGGCAATCCATTACTGTGGCGGTAATCCATTGCCGCACAAACAAGAAGAAAAAACATCATCAAATCACAATTAACATCAACAAACCAAAATCTGCACGTAATCAACATCCGCCGAGACTAAACATCGAAAATCGTTAGTGCCGCTTCACAGTCTATCACGATATAGATGCGTTTACCATTGTAGAGCTTTTTAAGGCACTGCTGGGCACATACCTCTATAGCTGACGCGAACCAACGTCGGCGGCCCTGGTTGATGGCGCGGTGAACGCACCGGGTTCCGATCAGAGGTGTATTTGCGACGGAAGAGAAAGGGGACGTGTACTGAGTGGCGATCTTTCGTGATAGCGCGGTGAACGCACTGGGCCCACATACAGTCCTTAAACGTCCAGAATTAGAAGAAATCAGAGCGACAGCTACCACCTGCCTGTGTTGCGTGTTTGGGAAGGTTAAGATGAAAAGAGGCTCATTCGGCGTTCGGATTGCAATATATGGCGACCGTGACAAGACTGTATGTGGGCCAAGTGCGTTCACCGCTTTATCACCAAAGGTCGCCATTCAGTACACGTGCCCTTTTTCTTCCGTGGCAAATACACCTCTGATCGGAACCCGGTGCGTTCACCGCGTCATCAACCAGGGCCGCCGACGTTGGTTCGCGACAATAGCCATGATTTCTGCTTGAGGCTTGATGGAGCGGGCCTTATCAACGGCAACGGATTCGTTTCATTTTGGCCCGAGAATTCCAATTCCATGGTTTACCTGCTTTACCGATGCGTCCGAGTACCAAATCACATTATACTTGTCCTCGGTTATACTTTTCGACTAAGAAGTAATAGTTCGTTATTATTTAATCAAAATCAATAATGAAATATACATATTATAGAACCGAAGTTAAAAAAAAAACTCTTGAAGAAATATCATTTTTCCATTTATTTTCCTTAAATATCTATAAAAACTCTAAATAATCAACGATATACAAATCAGTTTTCTGATTCGTACTTATCTCGTCCTCTTATCAACAATTCCAAGCTGATTAATATTAAATAAAGCCTCTCATCTGAATCATTGAGTTAAATGATGCAATTTCCCGGTCCCTTGGAAGGAAAATGAATTAGTAATGCACCCGATTTCCTGCTACCACACTTGCGCTCGTTTTTCCAACCGACAATCTTTCACTGGTTGCCTCGATGCCTCCACCTCTTCCTCCACCAACATCATCTGCACCACATTTCCAACATTTCCTACACCGTCTGCTTCCAACTTCCACCGGCACCACTCTCGCCTCGAGCAAACAAAAACCCAAATTGATAAATGCATTTAAAACAAAGTCAACAAAGGTACTCAGCAGCAATAGCACACCATCTTGCCCGGTATTGCAGCTCTTCGCTTAAACGCAAGACGCAATTAATTCAGTTTTAAAGTTAATTTATTTGTGTACACTCGCCGCAGCCAGCGGGAGAATACACGGAGCCGCACAGTTAAAACGACGCACTCTCGTGGAGTAATCACCTTAATTAAAATGCTTCCGTGCAAACTAACCATGCCATACCTTAGACGAGCGGACTGGGCGTAGTGTTGCCCACCACCTGCCACCCACACTTTGCACAACACATCGGATTGATTACGGTACAAGATTGCGGCCAACTTTACCTATTACTTTGGCTATTGTGCGATTTGTTTGCGTGTCCCATCTCGTACAGCAGGAATAGCAGGATTTGTCTGTGAGGCTATCCAGCTACGAGAGTGTTGTAAAGGTAACCAGAGGCAAGTGCCTCCAGAGTTGGAAGAGATAGAGGACTATTATAAGCTCTGGCGAAATTCGTCTTACTCTTAAGCGCCGAGCGCCACATTTATTTCGAGCGCTTCCTAATTAGAGATTGCGCCTTCAATCTCCTTGCTTGTGGACGCCGCCCCCGAGACAAAACCACAGGCAACAAAACAAACTATCCGTGGCGTACAAATAGCCAGGGCCATCCCCGACGCCCCCACATCTCACTAGACCGAATAAATGGGACAATGGAAAGTCATTACTTTACTATCATTTAATCCTTCAATGTCTTCCTGTGCGGTTTGTAGTGTTCTCTAACTGTGCAAACATCTTTGGACAAAGTGGTAAGGGCGGCGATTTAAGTATTTGAGTCTGTCCTCTTTTCTGGGTGATACATTTTATAGTAAACATAGAAAATAAAACTGAAAGTAGTCTAGAAATAAAGATTTAAAGATTCTTAATATCAGAGGAAGGTGGAATAAAAAAATAAATAAAAGCAAAGGACGAGAAGGGAGAAATTTGAAGGGACAATACGCCTGAAGGACAAACAAACATAACTATAAAACTATATATTAAACTCTATATTATTACGACGAAAGGAAACACCTTATAAAATGGGCTCGGTGACGAAAATGAACAGAAATTAAACATAGAGCAGTTCTCAAAGCAATATATAATGTTTTCAATGCGCAAAGCGACTTTATAAAATTATTTCCCCGCGAGCTGTAAGTTCGCTGAGCTTCATTTAAGAAGATTTGATATGCCCAGCAGAACAATACAGAAGAAATAAACACGAAGAATACGGTACAAACGCGTAGAAATAATGGTGTAAAGAACTTACTCTTGGTAATGCTGGACAAGAACTGATTTATTTCACATATTTCAAAGCGCAGCTTGGTAGTAAGCGCTGCCAACCCTACATATCAAGGAGCAAAATGTCACTAGCAGCGCCGAACAATCACTTGGCGCGAACAAATGTCATAAGCATCATTTCTGAAGATGTACGAAATATTACCTAATATATAAGAGAAAAACGTGTTTAGGTGTGTTCAAATGAATAAATTTTGCAAAAAAATGCATTTAAACACATAGACACATCGGTAGCACTTACGTTTCGAAAATTATACCAGATTTCTTTGATTTTTGGAAATATTAGCTAAAATATGAAACAAAAACGTGTTTAGATGTGCTAAAACGACATGTTTTCGCAATAACTGCCTTTAAATAGATGGAGAGTAATGGTTTAGAAATTATCACATATTTTCTGCACTTTTCAGCATTATTTGCGTGAATAGAAGGGAAAAAAATGTGTAATGATGTGTTCAAATGGTTAAGTTTAGAAAAAAAGTGTTTAAACACATATGAATCTAAATATGTATAACGATTTGGGAATTATCGTTTCGAATTAAACTTGTTTTGATGTATGTATTCAAAAGAATTATTTTCACAAAAAAGGGCCTGAAACAAATTCAGATAAGTATAGTTGCAACTATGTTGTAATTAACAAGCATTTATTAAAATTATGGAAAATATTCGCTAGAATGTAAAAGAATAACGTGCAGTATAAAACATTTATTTTAGAGAATTTATAAAGTTGCGGGTAAACTACATTAATTTTCGAAAATAAAAAATCTCAAGTATAAAAAAAAGAAATGTAAAAGACTTTGTTGTTGCAAAAAATACTATTCTAAACCAACTTTTCTCAACTAAAAAAAGCACCAGCAAGATGATAATTTGCACACAAATTGTTCCTACTCGACGCGACGCCAAGTGCAGTTCATTACTGAACATAACCACACGAAGGTTTCCTTTCCCTGGGAAGAGACCGCTCGTTGGCGGTTTTTACCATGGCGAGCCTAATTAAAATAAAAAGTGTAACGACGGCGGTGACGGTAGAGCCACACCGCCAACTACCTTGCACTCCCCAGCGTTCATTATCCTCTCTCCGCCTCTCTGGCGGCTCTCGCCACGCCGAAAAGCGGAAAAACACGCCATCAACAGAGAGACAGGCGAGCCGAGAGTGGCGCAGGGAAATATTTCCGCCGCCTCCGTCTGCCACACGGTGGAAATCTTCCCCTACTGCCGTCACAAAACCACTCCGCAGGCAGCAGGCAGGCAGTGCCGACGCACACACAGCCGCCCCACAAACGCACACATCTCGGTTACAAACCGACGCAAATATTTGCACAACTCCGCTCACAAAATTAAGTGGAATTGAAATGGACTCCGTAGGTAAACTCGGCAGCCAACCGCACGCATGGCAGACCGGAAAGGGGAAAGAGGAGAGGAGAAGAGAAAGGAAGAGAGAGGGATTGCAAAGTGTAGAATCGGGAGTAGGAGGAAGAAGAACTGGAAAGTGGTAGAGGAAAATGAGATGAGATGATACTACCACCGAAAATGTACTCATCGTTTCTGCTTCTAATATGCATTAATAAATCGTGTAGACCGGAATAAAATCTTCCAAAACTTGGATACCCGCATACAACACTATAAATATGTGGAATAAAGATATATGCAGCCTAATATACTCTTAACTTTGACTCTTAGAAAAATTAAGATTGAATATTTTCCTTAAAAACATAACAAATTTCAATATTCCTCAATTTTGACGTGATATAGTGCTCTTTTATAAATTTTACGTTCTGTTGAATGAAATCATTAGAAGCATCAACTTTTCATCTTTCTGACTATAGCAACATAAATTTGCTATATTTATTAGTTTGGCAGGAAAATGCAGTTTTCCAAAATGTGTTTTCTGAAAAATTCTAAAATTTTAAATATTTGTCAAGTTTGATGAGACGTAGTGCCTTTTTTATAAACAACACATTTTGAAGAATGACATCAGTAGAAGCACTAACTCTTCTTCTTTCCGACTGTATTAAGAAAAAAAATTTATCTTTATTAGTTTGACTGTAAAATACAGTTTTTCAAAGCGTGTTTTCTGAAAAACAGGAAAATTTAAAATATTTGTCAAGTTTGATGAGACATAGATCTCTTTTGATAAACTACACATTTTGAAGAATGACATCATTAGAAGCATTAACTCTTCTTTTTTCAGACTATGTTAAGGAAAATTTACTATCTCTATTAGTTTGGCTGGCAAATACAGATTTCCAAAGCGTATTTTCTGAAAAATTCTAAAATTTTAAATATTTGCCAAATTTGATGAGACGTAGTGCCCTTTTTATAAACTATGCGTTTTGAAGAATGACATCGTTAGAAGCAATAACTCTTCTTCTTTCCGGCTATGTTAACAAACATTTTCTATCTTTATTAGTTTGGCGGGAAAATACAATTTTGTAATGCATACTTTGTAAAAAAAAACTAAAAAATGTCAAATATTCCTCAACTTTGATGAGACGTAGTGCCTTTATTATAAGCTGTACTTCATGAGAAATTGCATCATTAGAAGAATCAACTCTTCTTCTGCTATATTATCTCAAGCAATACCAGCTATCTTTATTAGTTTGCCTGAAAAATACAATCGCACCAAGCTTGTTTTCTGAAATATCCAAAAATGTTCAATATTTATCAACTTTGATGAGTCGTGGTGCCCTAACCATAAGCAATATAATTGCAAGAAAGACATCAATAATAGCATAAACTTTTCTTCTTTTCGGCAATATTAGGAAAAATGGGCCAGAAAGCACAAGTTTCTAAAGATTTCATTTGCTTCACAAAAAATCGCGTTAAAGCTCTTTAAGTTTAAGCGAATCGCGAAATTCCAATAAAAGACGTTGGCTAAATCCCGCGAAATTATTGCAAAAGAGTAAATTGATGCGATTGATGAGTCAATGAATGTGCGATTGCGTGTGCAAACCTGCACACTCGTGCCGCTACTCCCACAGCTATCCACGTAGTCGTGACGTAGGTGTGTATTGGGTTGCCGAGTGTATGCGTCGAGAGCGTTCAGGGAGCCCGAGACGATTGCCACGCGACCCGTGTAACAGAGCGGAACTAAACTAAATTGAGATCGTATTAGGCAGGCGGGCGGCAGGCCTCTGTCGAGAAAGGTCTTATTGCGCATATAATAGACGCTGTTTGTGCTGTTTAACCACTTCCCAAAGAGCTGCTGCCCTCCTCCTCCTCTTCCACGGCACTGGGAGCGGCGTTCGAATTAGCATTTTAGACGCTCGCTCTTCGGATTTTCTCGGTTTGCTCCACGCTACTTTTCCTTGTCGTGCTCACGCCGCCGCTGCGCTGGGGGGTTAACCAACAGAGCACATCCTTATAGTCTCTCTCTCTATATAATATATCTATGATTTTCTGTTTGCGTTGGTGGAGTTTGGCGGTAGCAGAGACGGCGACGCGACGGTGGCAGTGATTGGGGGATTCTCATTTCGATTCCATTTCGGTAGCGCCACGCTGTAGTGGAAGGAAGGAAGGAATGGATGGAAGTAGACGGATTTCTTAATGTATTCTAGAGATTTACATGCAGGCATTTGTGAGATATTTACATGCACTTAGTGATTTTTACTTACTTATTACATATGCCACTTTCAACTACTATCAACTTGAATATTTCAACTTTGAACTAGAATTTATTAAATTTGTTTAAAACACACAACATATCCTGTCGAATATTTTTGTGCGGTTTGCGAAGCATTCTAACCACTAAGGTATGAAAGGGGGGACTCCCCAAAATTTGAGACCTAGATCTAATGGAACGATAACACTCAGTAGAGCCGTTTTAAGAAAAAATATCTTAAATCGACAAAGTACAGCGTCTACTTTACCCTTTGCTGGCGATATGAAAAAATAATATGTCATCAACAAGTAATATATCAGCATATTCTCTATTTCATAACCTATTAAATGGTATATATACTATCTCTATTGGTCTTGTATACGATCCCTCTTTGCGGTGTATATAGGTGCGTGCATTTTATAAAAAAATCATATAAAAAATCCACTTTTCAAAGTGGACATCGATCTCAAATATGCGCAAGCTACAACATTTAAAAACACAGAAATCTATGAATTGTATCATGAATTTTACAATATTTAGAATAATGATAATGGAATGAATGTTACACCATTAAATAGCTTAACCCTTTTGCGCTAATATTCAGTACTTATTGTTAGAATATAAATTTTTCACTTTTTACATAGTGTTATCATGTGTAGACTTTGTCCTTTGCCTACGGTATGAAAGAATAATATGTCTTCAACATGCTATATATCAGCATATTCTCTATTTAATTGTCTGTTAAATGGTGTATATACTATTTCTGGCAGCATTGTATACGATCTCTTTCTTACGGTGAATACAAGAGTTACAGTGGGTCGCACCATATTAAAAACCAACTATAAAAAATCAACTTTTTAAAGTGCACAACAATCACAAATATGTGCAAGGTGCAACACAATAACACATAAAATCACTGACAAATCATTTTTTTAAGAAATTAACTTCCTTACCAATAGAGTTACCAATTTTATCATATGGTAACCCTAATTTTAAGCCATCTAAAGACCTCCCCATGTTTTGCGCAACGAGAACGGGCACAAGTGTGTGACCGAAAGACGTTGTAACTCTCAGTCGCTTTGGCTGTACAAACTTTGACGAGTACAAAGACGAAATAATTTCCCTTAATATGCGCGACGTATTATGGGCATATTTTTACCATCGGCGGAATTGTTCAAAGGCTTTACAAACTGTTTTCCTTTATTTCTTTCTTACTTTTTTATTTATTATTTTCTTTTTTCATTCTTTCATTCTCTCCTTTGCGTTTAATTCCTGCTGTTCATTCGTTAAATTTAAAATACGCCTTTGGTCTTTTACTTATAAAGTAGTACTATTGGCCAGATGACTTATATCCCCCAGCGTAGAAGATTTAATTAATAAATAAGTTAAACACGCGAAAAGCACCACACAAAAGCAAACAAACACACAGCCGCTGGTGATGATTTCGTATGGCGAGCGTGATTGCGATGTGCCCTTTTTATTGCGTTAATTTGTTTGGCAAGTGCAGTGTGTGTGTATGGCTGGCGAGGAGGGGTGCATCGACAATCACTCGTAATGACGTAATTTGATGATATGTGAACAGCTGTTAGATAAATGAGACGCGTTAGTGGCGCGGGTTTTGGCTCGATGAAGGCAACAAGCCGCAGGGAATTCCCTACGCCAGATTCGCATCCCTTATGCTGCGAATACTGCCCCCCGCTGGGAATTTGTGTGATATTCGATTTATATAGGCGATTTATATATACAAGACTTTGCTGTTCATTAGATTGGAAATATTTAACTTTAGAACTTGAGCGAAAAATTATGATAGTTTTTAGATAATTAAGAACTTTAACAACAAAATACTAATAACTCTAAGAACAAAAACTATTTATGACTATCTTAATATATTAAAGGCATTATCATTGAGTGCATTTATGGCAAATCTGATCAAATTTCAATAAAAATTGTGAAAGTTACAGTCCATTCTTGTTACAACATCAATTATTTCTTTGTAATATAACTTTTCAATTATATCGCAAATAAAATGTGTTAAAAATTAAATATAAAAATAATACTCTATATTTTAGTACTGGGGATATTATGTTAAATATTTCTACCAAATTTCATCAAATTTGAAAGAAAATTGAAAATGTTACAGCTCATTTTGTAATTTTAATCAAAAATAATGCATAAAATCATGTTTTGAACTATTAAAGAGCAATAAAAACAATGAATTTAACAGAAATAATTAGCATCATATGAAAGAGCATTGTATTAAACATACTAATGCCAAATTTGATCAAAATTGAAGCAAACACGAGAAAGTTATAGCTTAATTTGTAAATATTTATCATTTAAACCCGTTTTTTCGCAAGGTCGTTTTTCGATATTGCGTACACGATTGAAAAAATTCTTCTGAACCGATTCCGCTCAGAAATGTCTAATATTATAGATAATTAAATTCTCTACAACATTACATACATATCTCTTGAAGAAATATATATTTACATACGTTTTTCGTGTGTTTAAATGTAATTTTTATACAGAAAAATTCAATTTGACTTTTAAACTGTTTAAAAAAATGCAATTTTAAGTATTTTTCAAAAACTCTCGACGTCATATACAAGAAAATTTTATAAGCTTTACAAAAACGTTTTGATTTTTCGTTTTGGATGAAAATTAAAGATACTAGAGTGTACGCAAAGAAGTAACTAAAGAAAACGTGGTGATATAAACATTCCTTCTATTTTTAACTAGATTTTACTTAAATATTCATTATTTTAAGTGAACAAATAACACGGTGTTTGTGAATTGATAGTTTTATTGTTGTATAAAATTTAAAGCGTTTCGAGTAATAGTGACTGAGAAAAAAAAATCGTATATTTTCAGTTTTTGTCTACAATGAATTACGTCTAGCATTTTCTAGATGAAACCTAAGCATCAAGAATCAAAGGATACATGCTTATCTATATTTCAAATACTTCATATGTAAA
The DNA here is from genome assembly GCA_027575185.1 of Mimaenictus wilsoni. Classification (NCBI taxonomy): domain Eukaryota; kingdom Metazoa; phylum Arthropoda; class Insecta; order Coleoptera; family Staphylinidae; genus Mimaenictus; species Mimaenictus wilsoni. The sequence continues at coordinate 406,252 of JAODAC010000017.1, read as the reverse complement.
AACAACATCTAACTATAAACAATCTCGTGTACAAGAAACGAAATCTTAAATCGGAAAAAGAAGAAGCTAAATAAGAAATGACAAAGTAAAATGCATTCCTAAAGCTGATCGTAAGTGTTTTTTTACTGAATAATCCAAAAGAAAAGATAGAGCACAACAGCATGCGTCAAATTAGACGCCGCTTGTCGGCGTCGATGATTGTAACAATGAGCGGCTTTATCACGTGTTTCGCTTTAGTTCCGGCAGCGTGCGCGCGCCGCGCACCGTCTCAAAAGGCCGCCCAAAGCACCAAAATGCCGCTTAATTTAAGTGTTTCCTGTTCTAAAAGTAAACCACACCACACGACACGACACGGTGCAGCAGCGCGCGGTGCGGCGTGCCTCCGTGGGGCTAATTAAGCCGCGCCTTTTGATGGTGTGAAGATCATTCTGCAGCGGTGCAATTTCGCTCTTGCCACTCAAATCTCTGCCTTCAAATCACCTCTCTCGCCAACTCTCTTCTCAACTTAAACGCAGCCGCTGCGCAGATGACAAACAATAATGGCACTTGTTTTCGGGGAATTTTAATTTCAATCGTGCCCGCCGCCGACCGCCGACCGTCGGCGTCGTCGACGTCGACGTCGCACATCAAACGCACAAATTCATGACGCGTTAAATATATTCTAATAAGATCAAAAGCCACGCATGCCACGGCCGGAATGTGCGATCTGATGAATGTCACTGTACGCATGCGCATTGCGCTTATAAAACCCCAAATGAAAAAAGTATATTGGGGGTGATTTCGTGTAAAAGCGGCTGAAATCAACGCAGTTCCGCTTTAACGTAAAAATTGCATGTTTTCATTATAAATTTTAACATATTTATAGAATAATGTTATAGTAATGAATGATATACTATTAGTTAGCTGAACTCTGTTATAATAATAATCAGTAGTTTTAATTTAAATTTCCTTTTGTTACTCAGAGTTATCAGGGGTATACTTTACCCTTTGTTGATGATATAAAGGAGTAAAATGTATTCAACGGGTTGTACATCAGCTTATTTTGTATTTCATAATCTATCAAATAATATATAAATTATTGCTATACGCCTTGTGCATGACCATTTTTGAGGGGTATACATAAAAGCGTGCAGTGAACTCCATGTAAAAAATCGACCATCCAATGCGTGTTCCTACATACACCCTAGGAAAACTATCATACGCAAGCTAGATAATAACAGTTTGCAAACTATTTAACAGTCTATGAAACAAAGAATATGCTGATCTATAGTCCATTGATTACATTTTACTCCTTTATTTCCTTAGCAAAGTGTAAAGTTTCGCCCTGATAACACTACATAAAAAAAGGAAATTCTAAGTACTGATAATTGACGCAGAAGAGTTAAACTATCTAATGGTGCATCATTCAACCTGATAGCATTATTCTAAATATGAAGAAAATCATTATAAAAGACATTCGTGTGTCTGTATTTTTTTGTTTTTACGCAGATGTGGTAAATTTTGTTTTTTTTACTCAGAGTTAACAAAGGTAGACTTTATCCTTTGTTGATAACATGAAGGAATAAAATGTATTCAACGGGTTATATATCAGCACATTTCCTATTTAATAATCTATCAAATAATATATAAAATATTACTTTCCGCCTTGTGTATGACCCTTCTTATGGAGTGCATATAGGAACCCGCAGTGAAATCCCGTAAAAAATCAACTTGTATATATTTGTCTCATTCATATGACAATTTACATACCATCCATTGCGTGCTCCTATAAGCACTCCAAGAAAACTATCTTACACAAGCTAGATAATAACAATCCCTATACCATTTAATAGATTATGAAATAGAGAATATGTTAATCTATAGTCCAATGAATACATTTTACTCCTTCATTGTCTTAACAAAGCGTAAAGTTCTAAATATGAAGAAAATCATTATAAAGACACGAAATGTGTATTTTTTTGTTTTCACGAAGAGCTGTGCTGATTTAAGACTCTTTTTTTTTCTTGAAATCGCCGTACTGGTCGGCGGCGGTGCGTCAGCGGCCATTTTGTTCTAAAACTCAAGCGTAGAAAGGAAAGCAGCTAAGCAACGATTAAGCGCCCGATTGTCGGGTTATAATTAGCGATAAACGGCCGGGCATGTGCGCACACAATGCCCGCTATGGATTATATAATTTGCTATAATTTGTGCGAATTTATTCGCATCAACCCCCAAAGCCGCACATTTTGTGTTGGGGAGCGGGGTGTGCCCTCTCGTCGTGATTGTAGTTATTGATGCGTGCGTTGTTGCGCATGTTGCGCAATCACCGATTTCGCTAACGCTGTTAATGCTGTTAACGCATATACCGCCACCAATCGAATTCAAAGTGCGCAATTCGAGTGCAAATTGGCGTAAATACCTTAATTATAAAATTAAACATCGATATCCTGATCAATACCCAACAATCTCACAGCTTGACACTAGACACGGGTGATTGTGAGCCAAACACATTTTAGTAAACATTTCATTTCTTTATTTTCATTCACATTTTTGTTTCTGCAATCTACAATGTTTTCAAGTATGTTATTTTTTCCTTCCTTCAACATTTACCTACCCTAAGTCCCTTAGACTTTGTATTAACTGCCATTTCCAGTTGTTTTTACCTGTTATAATAATATAATATAACGATTCTTAATAATTATAATCATAAGAGTCTACCTCGAAACCACGAAACTTTATTGCCCCTCTTTCCCTTTCCCTCACGATTGACCGCATCTGACCGCATTTATAGGGTTATCTTGAACCATAAAATTCAAGGACTCCCGAACATCCTATCTTCTTCAAAACGTTCCTGTCCAATGCATTTTTGGTACACCAATAATACATACTCCATGTTTTGGAGATTTATTTTATTTTAGTATGTTCTCAGTTGTTTGGCGGTTTAAATTTGATAATGAATTAGCTGATTGCAAATGGTAAAATGTAAAAGGTTAAAGGAAATATCGTGAAGAAATACCAACGATTAAGTGTGTTTGAAGTATGTGTAGGAATTGTGTAATTCTCTGACATTTTTAAAAGGATTAATATATTATATAAAAAGATAAGTACACGCTATATACAGCATATAATTGAATGATTATTAACATATTGTTTATAGGTATTAATTCCGAGTATATTCGATGCAACAGGAACTTCAACTGCAACTGTGCAACTGTCTTCTTTTTATATATAAGATTTGACAAAGAAACTACGAAGCAAAGATACGCGCCGGCGACGCGCTGGCGTGACAAGCCCAGCTCGGACGAGGAGACGAACTGTTCAATGCCGGGTGGTAGTGAACGAGAGCGCGATGGATAGTGTCTCGCTTTTAATACCGCGGTCAATTTCTGGAAATATTCAGTCTCCTTTACTGCACACTTCAAATTCCGAAATGTTTGTTTACGACGTATGATTATGGGATTTATGACTTAAGTCAGTTTCGGACTTTTTGCCTATGCCCTAATCATAACATTTCTTCTGGTATTTTCTTGGAATATTTTGTTTCGGCACGTTTTAAGGAATTTCAAAAAGTCGCACCCAAAAGAACTAATTTGAAAATAACAGGCAGGGGCTAATTAGAAACAAATTTGATCTAAAGCTGAAATTGGTGGTATTTTGCAGTTGACCAAGTGACCCATCTGGAAATTGAGGAATCCTTCAGTAAATTTGACCAAAACAAAATTGAAAGAAGTCTACTGAATCTAGATCACCCAGCTTGCGCCTAATCAACCTGAATGATCTGGGGCCTCATTCTTAAAATGCCCAAATTATTTTCATCTGAGTTTTTGTTGCGTAAAAGTTTCCCAAAAAACGAATATTCGAGTTTCCTCAAGAGTTAGTGCCTTCTCCGTTTTTGTCATATGACGGCGTCCATGATTATATCAACAATTTCGCGTTACAATTTTAGAATTTCCTCTCCCAAAATAAATGCAGTGACGCAGAGTTTGATAATCACTGATCAAATTCTACTTGTTTATTGTCACCTCCGTTCTTTAAGGTTTTTTAAATTAATTTTTATTATCCTAAAGTTAATTTCATCAAGTTTACCTTTAGAAATTTAACCAATGACACTCATAATATAAATTCCTCAAAAATTAAAGGAATTACAATATAAAAAACTTGCCGAAACTTGGAGAAACTTCATTCAACCGACGATAAAATTTTATTTATTTTTTTATTTGCCCGGGAAAAACGAATCGGAATAAGAAAAGTTTATATTGCGCCAACTTACTCGACACTTCATTACCGCTTTTATTTCGCTAATATGCGATTCATTTTTGCGCCCTCAACTTTCCCAAAGCAAATTTCCCTCCAAAATTTTATTGTTGTTTCTCTTTAACTTTACCAGCAACTGTACGTTAAACTTATTTATTGCTAAAATTTCGTTTTTTCGTTCGTCGTTTATTTTTTTGCCCATACATAGACTTAGTTTTTTAGAAAACAAAAATGAACTGGTAAAATTTTACAAGTAAATTAAAATATTTTAAAACTAGTCCCCGAGAGATGTCGCTAGTTGTTAGGCGTTGGTCGTAAATGTGGGAAACTATACACACACACAAAAAAAGTAATTTACACGCATCTTGGTGCGTTTACACCCGTGTTACATGCGCTGTAATCGAAGATAAATTGCAGTTAAATCGCAGCGTGCCTAGTAGCGTGTTATACAATAATGGTTATTTCCAAACACCAGCTGTGACTAACCGATTTAAATACGCTTTAATTCTAGTACCCACCGCCATTACTACTTGTGCCCTGTCCGACGGGCGAGTTTGAATGCGAGCTGAATGTATATGTCCCTGATTGTATTTGTGTGTATGTGTGTATGTAATGATTCTGCACCCCTTCGCACATCCAACGTACATGGTACGTGTGTGTATAGTGTGCACACTTAATTGATCGTGATTATGGTCGAACGATTCCATTCAATTTATTAGTGCCGAGAGCTACATATACGACGCTTCTACACTTGTGCACCCTTCGCCGACTTCTTCTAGCTACCCCTCGAGCTGTATTTATTTGCTATTTATTTCGATACAATACGAAAAAAGCGAAGATTTAATACAATCGGGGGCATGCACACAAATTGGATGATCGGAAATAAATAGAAGATCAAATAAGTTAACCTATCTTATAAATAGGCAACTTATATATAGTGCAGTCCGTTTAATCGGGACACCTGATAATCGGGACATCTTGTGTGAAGCTCAGCTCGGACGAAGGGACGAACTGTCCAATGCCGGGTGGTTGTGAAAGTGAGAGCGACGGAGAGTCTCATTTAATAGCGCGCCCAGGTAGAAAAACCGGGTTTGCAACACCCAGTGTATAAATTATTTTTTCGGTGTTGTAAACGATTACCTTAACAATGAAGGTGCGGTCAACCGTACTTGAAAGGTCAAGAGTGGCAATAAAGAATTCGAGGTTTCGGGGTAGACTCTTTTCAATCTACCAAGTCGAAACTGAAGCTGCTGCTGGATGGCTTGTTCTGGACCGGAAACTAGTACGCGGTACGGTTTTACTTTAACGCGGTTAATTATGGTGGCCACTATACAGAGTACAGAGGGTGTTACTACACCCGAAGAAAACAGCCCCGCACTACCCGTCCGCTAAATGATCGTAAGACTGGTAAGAGTGAGGAGAATTGACTTTTCGCCTCGAGCTCTTGTTAACAACTAAACTTTATTCTTACAAAATGTTCGCTGGGTGCTTCCAGCCTCTTACACATACAAATTAGACAACCAATAAAATTTCTCAATTCGCCAGGTGCTGCTTGCAGCAACCACACGATTCCAGCGATCACGTCATCCGCTGAAATAATATCAATTTCCTGCCACACTTCGCAACGCAACACTTCGACCGCTATAAAAACAGAACAAATTCAGCGTATTCCACATTACCACTTGTTTGTTAGGGGGCGGGTTAAAAAATTTTATTGCATTGTTGGATATTTATCTACCTGTTCTCAAACCAGACGGTTCTACCAGCATCGATGCCCTTCCGAGGGTCGAACCGACAACCCGTGTCGATAGTGAACTTACTATCTGCTCTATTGATTGCTTATCATCTAAATACTATTATTTAAATAAAAACTAATTGGTAAATAGTGTTTCTATTGAATGTGGATTGAAATTCCGCTTGGAATGATACCAAATTTGAAACTATGAAACTGTAATATCTAATGTGTTATTAACATCTTGATTTCATTACTTTCATAATAAATAAAGTAAATATAATATATTTCAAAAACTATATAAGATATTTCAAAAATTCAAAAAGAATCTGGTAGGCAATGTCTTCTTCTTCTTCTTCTTCTTCTTTCGTTCTCCCGTCTTGTCGCTGGCCGGGCATAAGCCTGTGGCTTGTCATTCTTCCAGAATTACTTCTGGGTAACTATGGCATATTAATTCCCCTTTTGGGTAGGTTGCTAGCCTCGCCCAAGGTGAAGAAGACTTTTATAACGACAACCACAGATGTTAATGTGGTTGCCGGAGCGAGTAGAGGTGTTATTGTCTCGACCAGGATTTGAACCTGGAACCCCCTGCGTGGTAAGCAGCGCTCTTACCAGCTGGGCTACTATGCTCATGTAGGCAATGTAATAATCATTAATACCGCAAGTTTTTATAATAATTAAGGTAACCGTTCATGTTTTGTAATGCTGACGATGAAGTGTCCTCACGATGGATAGCCCGACGTTGAAGTGAACACGCGATGGTCAGCCCGCGGAGAAGTGCCCGACCTTGATTTGAACCACGATGACCGGTCCGGCTACAAGTGAATAACTTAACACATCGGCTAAACTTAAAGAACTTAAAATTAAGATCTTAAAAAGATCATGTTGAGTCACATAACACTAATCTAACGCAATTATTCTAAAGTTGATCAATATTGATCTACATCATGCTAAAAAAAATTGCTAAATTCTAACGCGAACAAGAAATATCAAAAACAGAGGCAACCAATATAACAAAATTGTATCATTGCAAATCCTACCATGTCATTCAATCGCAATAACATCCAGAATGCGATTGCAAAAAAGATTGTTTGCGATCGTGTGGGCATTTTGGGCTCGTTATAGTTTGAGTTTTGCGTTATACTATAAAACTAAACAATTCCCTATACCTCCCCACGCCCCCAGGCCACCACCAAACAACTACCATCGTATCCCGAAAAAAATCGATTGATAATTAAAATATATAGTGCGACTATTGTTTTAAACTGAAAAAAAAAATCAACTGGCGCTTGAGCAAACACCGCAGCACGCAATCTCTGGATATAACAAATTCGTCAACAAACACAACACACAAAGCATTTCAATTTTTCCCCGGCGTTCTAAAATCCCAAATTTTGCCTAACTAAACAGACCAGCACTTTTAAAAACAAAATTATTTTTGTTAGCACAGATGCTGAGGAATTGTGATTTAAAGTTATTATTGAGGAATAATATGTTCTCAAGAAAGTAAATTAAGTTGAAAATAAAATAAACTTTAAAAAAAGTGACAATTAACATATTGAAATGTACACAATTTTAGAAATTAAGTACGTACCTGTCCTGAAAATAGACTTTCCATTGTTATTCCATTTTTCAGCGCCGCCGGCGACACAAAGTGCACCGCAGCGCTAATAAATAGATAAATTGCACACGCGACCGCGATTGTCATCATCGAACATTCAGCCAGGGCCAAACAAAAAACACACCTCACTGGTGGTACATTGATGATAAAAATACATTCGCAGCCCAAAAATCGCGCTCGCTGTGCCACTGTGTGATCGAGGGCAAACATAATATGCGTATATCGAAAATTTCGAATTAAATAATTAATACCCTCGCTAAAAGCGGCCGTGGAATTACATGACATGCGTATGGTGAGTGTTTTTTGATGGGCTTTTTTATAGTTTTTTGGACGATGAGGGATTTTTGATGTTATGAGCCTAGGAGCGGTGAGACGAGAAGAGAAGAGCACGGAAGTGGAGAGGGGGGAAGAGTGGTAGAA
>JAODAC010000017.1:380333-398146 GCA_027575185.1 Mimaenictus wilsoni | reverse complement strand
TAATGTAACAGCTTCAATAAACATGCATTTGTTCCACGATCGAATGCCTAAATTTGAGATCTGACTAATTTATTGCTAGGACAAACAATATCAATAAATTATCAATAGGATATCAATAAATTGTGTTATGTTCTTTCACATATTAATTTAAAGCAATTTAGTTCAATTATAAAGATTTGCCGTCACTAGCAAAGTAGCATTGAAGAAATTAAAGAATAATATACAATTTACTACTAACTAATTCGAAGTGTTTCATATCCATTGCATTTTTATTATGCTTTTAAATAAGGTAAATATGTTTTCTTTTATTTGTTTGATATACAAAGTCCTTATTTTTCTTCTTTTACGAAGAAACCTTTGCAGACAAGATAGAAAATATATTTCTCATCATATTTGACATAACAAACCTTATTTTCAACTCGATATATTGACAGTTTCAAGAACTAGAGAAATTATTCACACTTCCGTTTCTCAACCATAATTATATCTGAAATATTTGATATCAAAGTTACCATAAATGTACTTACCTATTTCACTAGTTGGTAGTACCTATATCATAACCGTCTAGTCCTTGTTTGGAATTCTCCGAGTCAAGTAATTTAACAAACTATCATAAAGACATTCATGCGTACATGCATAATGTTCCATTCACTATGTTGGTTTGGTTTACTTTCATTACAATTTCATCACGTTTTTATGACATCGAAATGTTCCTTCTTGACGTCGTTGATTTACAAAATCTCACATTTTGCATTTATTACCTAGAAACCTTTTCAAATGTGATTAATATGATGTTTTCAGTGTATATCTCGACAATAGTTGGTTTATACGCTTTTTGTTTTTATGTCTCAACCACTTGTCCACCTTTCGAATTGCAACCCATAAACTTGAAACATGAGAATCAGTTGGTTGTATGCACTTTACCCGAATGCAAGAAAAAACACACTGCACGAAAACGCTTTCTTATCGCATTAACTCGGTGCACTCGAGTGCCTCGCAAATGTAGAACAAAGTACGAAAAATAATTGAAAGTAAAAGGCGTGCAATTATTGCGATCACTTGTGCGCAATTTTAGCAATTTTGCCGAGATTAATCAATCTCACAAGTACTACAATGCACCGCTCTTCGGTTTGAAATTGAACTTGTTCGAAACAAATTAGTCTTGCTGCAAATCAGAGTATCGCAAACATTGAAATAAAGCATTAGTACTATCTTGCTAAAACTGTTTCAGCCAGTTTCAAGAGTTTCACTTCGACCATAACCGAAATATGATACAAATCATAATTGTACGTACACTGGACTCTGCAGCACTGCAAAAATCTCCCAGCTGAGACGAGCAGAAGATCATCCTCTCATTCACGCCGGGCTGCCTGCATGTCAGGCTTTCACTTTCACGTTAGCTTACACTACGCTTTGTGTGAAATGAATATTCACCTCTCGCCTTCTTGCAGCGCATCATCCAACAATCTCTTCGGTCGGTTACGTTCGTGGATCTTGCGCAGTAATCATGGCAAAACGCCGCAGTTATTACATATTGCATACATTTGAACGTTTGCAAAACGCCGATTCGCACGCAAATTTATTCTGACGTCAATATCTGCTTAGTTAATTCGTTGCCAACGTTAACAATTACGCCATAACTGTAGGTGCTTACGATTTTGACACAGTCAATAAGCCACCAGCATTAGAGTAGTAAACTCCTGATATTTTTCTCAATTGCTTGCAAATTACTTCCGTAATTTCGCAAATATGTAACCTGATATCTGTAGAATGCTGTTATGAGGAGACTGAGATGTAAGAGAATATAGATGAAAGAAAGTTTGATATAAAGGATAATAAACTTCGTATTTTCAATATTAAGGTTTGGAAGCATGCAAAACTATAATAAATCATGAAGACAGATCATATTATTCCACTTTCATACATCAAATGTCAATTTTTGATTGAAGAAAGATGAAAAATAGACAGAAAGTTCTATAGCAGAAATGTTTATATTATTAATTAATTTCAAATGAAAAGTTGTAGAATAAAAATTATGTAACCATCAATCATGTCAACAGTTGTCATATTTTTTTGATAAATGTTTTCGTCTTCTGGTTTTAATGTTTATTACATATTAATTTGTCGATTGCAGATGATAAACATAATTATATAATTTTGTTGGAATGAGTGCTCTATTATTAATGAACTGTCTGTGGTAAAAACGAATAAAGAACTTTATAGAACTAAAAATTCATGAAGGATGTAAATGTAATATATGTAGACTTCAATTAGTTTCATAATTACGTATAAATCAGTCAGAGAAGAATGAAATAATGAGTTTATTATGCATACGTATTATATCTACTAATAAAGATCTTAAACTTGAGTCCCATAATTATTATAGTATATATATAGACAACCTTTATTGGCATTTTCCTTCCAACAATTCCATTGCATATATTCATTGAAAAAAAAAATTATAGTATAAATACTGGTTTTGGTAGAAAACGGCCGTTAATAGTAATATGTCAAAACATTTTAAGATTACATGAAAATTATGAGAAATTTGAACGAAAATATAAAATGAAAATATCCTAAACCTGTTTACTAATAATTATTTGTGATATAAGTAATACAGAAAGAATATAATAAGATGATAATTTACTAACAATAAGAGCTTATTTCTTAATCGCATTATGATTTCATTCCTAAATTCATTCTTAAATAAATTTTAAATATTTTCTCGTACTTGTTGTGCCTATTGCATAGAACTCTTTTGTAGGCAATAGAAACAAATTTTATTCCTGCTGAAATATTATAATTGACAGAAGAACTATCATCAATTAAAAATACTTAATATTGTAGATGAAATAAATATTTAATTAAATTACTTTCCTAACCATATAAATCTGTTAAACAATATTTCAATAACGCAGATCGATTAATTAGAAGTAAGGAACAAAATGAAATATTTTTTTATTGAAATATGTTACTGGATCCATTGCAATTAATTTTGATAGATAATGCGGGCCAAATATGTGCCATGGCTCCGGCAGTACCCGACGATCCGATTTCAACTTTTTTCATATTTCGCCTTGTTGTGACGTCTTTGAGTTTGCTGGGTCTTGGGTGGCTAGTTCGGTGGGCAGTATGTGAACCTGCAGGACACCCTGACAGAAACATTGCTACCATGAGAGAGAATCATAGAGAATTGTGGGGGTGTGGTACGCGGGATCTATGATGCTCACAAATTAACACGTATTCGAAATTACAAAGTTCTTTATTCATACACGAAAGTTATGAAGCTCAAAATGGAGTCACAGTACACGTTACACAAGTTCAGTCACGATTATATGCGAGAGATATCGGTAGAGAAAAATGAATGTGAATTTACTCATAGCTGGAGGCAAAATGAATCGAAATTCATCCAACCCCTCTGCAAGCCAGCTCTGCGAAATACAGAAAGGTAGGGAGGCATAAGGGTGGTGGTGAAATGGCTGAGTAAGTTCCCTCCGATAGCGTTAGGAAGAGAGAGAGTAGAGTAGGTAAGAGTAAGTAAGAGTGAGTGAATAGGAATGAAAGCTATGACAAGGTTTTGGGTTTTCTACAAAGGCTACGCACATAGAAACAAGAAGAAGAAAAGTATGGAAAGTGTGAAAATAAGAGACCTAGAAGAAGTATATTTCTATTCCTAAAGATATTTAGAATTATCGAAATTGTTTACAACATGGAAAATATTTACACTGTGAATAAATCGCTACAGAATCAAAAAATTACAGAAATTACATGGAAATGTGATTAAAATTTCAATTTCGATCGACATATTTAATCGGAGTCAAGGCGCGATTCTATCGGTCTGCATTCTATCAACGTGGTCGTTCCACATCCTCCTACGATTTCTTGTCCATCGCACTATGTTTGGTACATTGCACCTCTTTCTAATATCGCTATTCCGTTTCTTGTCGTGTAGTAGAGCGTGCATCTATGTTGTTCTAAGTATAGACATGTTTCGGTTCTTCCATATAGAGTTCCGAAGGCATCCAGATAATTTCGCTGCTTTGTTGGCCTGTTGTCTGACTTCTTCTGCCAGGATTCGTCAGCTAGAAATCCTTACTCCAAGGTAGTTGAACTGTGAGACTTGTTCTATGGTTGTGTTATTAATAACAATTTTGGCCCTGATGGGTATTTTGGAGATTACCATACATTATGTTATTTTGGTTGAGATAGTTATGTTAAGTTTTTTTTTACGATTTCTCGAATGCGTGAACTAACCTTTGCAGTCCGTCTTCGGTGTCGGCGAATAGCGTAGTGTCGTCTGCGTAACATACGCATTGTATATTGTTCTCTCCGATCTTATATCATTCAGTTGTTTTCTTGGTGTCTGATATAATTTGGTCCATAATTGTATTAAATACTAGTGGGCTAAGGCTGTCCCCTTGTCTTATGCCTGATGTTGTTTGGATCGGTCTCGATTTTCCGTTCTTTAGCCGGATTCTAGTAGTGTTACCGATGTTTAGCAGTGGAAATAGTTTTAGCAATTTCCTTGATTTGCTTGATTTTAACTCTATAAAATCAGCGCAAATAGTAATTACAAACGTAGGACTTAACACGTATTTCAGTTAGTTTCTTGTATCCATCGCCAGTTGATGGAAGCTAGGCTACCAAAATGTACATCGCGGGTTTTTAACTCAAGTTCTCAGAGTGGGTACAATAGTGATATTCATCGTAATCGTTCCTCTCAGTGCAATAAGATTAATATAATTACTATTAAAAAGGCAATGTGTAGGAAGAAAGGGAAAACACGCAAAAAACACAAAATATGATGATAAGGAGTGTTTTTCTCTATGCTCCATCTATTTCATACAATGAAACAATGATTCTGAAGAGAAAAATTCTAATGTAAATTTGAAAGCTCCATTTTGGGTAATGAACGCTTCAAGTTACAACAATAAAGTTAAATTTCATCTTACATTATTCCTATTAAATAACATCTAATTCAATATGGAACCTTAGATGTTATTTAATATCATTAAGAAGAAGGGTGAATATTGATTACATCGAGTCAAATGAGATACTATGGATTTTAATTCAATAAAACTATTTTTGATGTAAAACTTCTATATGCAAGCTTGCATTTTGAACTAAGCTGATGAATACGAGTAGAGAGCATTACGTTTGTTCCGACATATATCTCAGAAACTAACAAGAAGAGTTTCTCAATTGTGCGTCATGGAATTGAATGAAACTTTTTGTACGTGTAGTAAACACATAGAAATATTGTGTGTTAACATTTTCATTTTGCATAAAATAAAACCTAATATTCCACGGTATAGGTTAAATTTACCTTAATTCGGCAATAGGCCTAAACTTGATGTTAAAAGCAATACCCCATATCAATGTTATGTGAATGTAGTGAAAACGTACGAATCCCATTATGCCACATGTGAATTTGCATGTATTGTCCTGATTTAACGGAATGCTGTCCCAAAAAGCGGAGTATATTTCCATTATTTCGCGGGATCTGTTCCGGTCTTTTGGATTTGCCATCAATAAACGACTGTTCTGAAAATCTGGTATTCGATTAGAGATTTATGTATTTACCAGAAGATCTTAATAATTATTCTTAAAGTAATCAATTACAAATATCAATTTACAAAAAACACTGAGCTATTTTCAACAATATACAGAAACATAGTTAATTTATAACATTATTGACGTGTAACAACTATATTATTTAATCTGTTGTTAAACGAGAACAATACGCATGTTATTGCAGGTCATGGTTTACCTTATTATCTAATAGTAAGCTTGATAATGACTTCAATAATAACAACAATAATAACTACAAGTACAAAATAGTGATACAAACAAGAATTAAAATTAAAACTGATCTACTTCCTTGAGTTTTAAATAAATAATCGAAACATCTATTTTTTGATTTAAAACAAATAAAGAACGCACAAGAACTAAATATTCTAAGAAAGATTTAAATATTATGACGATATACATCAATTAGTTTCTATTTACATTTACATCGTATCCTTAAACATGCATAACAGATTTATGTAGCATATAGAAAGGCGCATAAATCAGTCAAAGAATAGTGAAATATTGCAGAAACGATGCGAAGAGTCGCAGGGTAATTATCCGGCTATAATATGCACTCGCATTCGGTGCGTAATGAGGCGCACCACTCAGCGGTCGTCAATTACCCAGAGCGGTTCGAGAATCCAGCAAAAACCAGCCTACCATCTTTTAAGGACATTGACGATCCGACGACGTCGCGCAATCCGCAGTCGCGAGAGTGCGAGTCGCGCAAATTGCGTACGTGCGAAATAAACTGAGTCAAGGATGCGCGAAACAAGAACATAAGCGTCACCGACGAAAAGCGCATCTAACCAAAACTGCAAACGACATTAATGACCCAGTGCAATGATTTCTAATGAAATATTTCTCGAGTGCAACGTTTTTCTATCACTAGTATATTATTAACGTTAAGAATGCGCATGAAACGAATTAATTAGTTGCGCTGCCCATAGACGCAATTTGTGTTAGTAAATCAAACAATAACGGCGTTGAGTTTATTGAAATTTCGTCACGTTTTACCTGGTATTGAATGGCTTATTATTTTTTTTATAAAGCACGCGACCGCCAACGCCAAATATAATGCTTTTCAAATAGTTTATACCATTATTAATCAATTTTTTCAATGTTGAAAGAAAGTATTAAAGCTATGTTTTAATTATTTAATTTTAAAGAATAATACTGAATCAAAATTTCAATTCATTAAAAAGATTGAAATTATAATCATATTAATTTGTAGATCTTCAAAATAACTTCAAAAGTTTCTTCTACTAAGTCAAAGGTCAAAACATGACCGAATTAAATATAATTGTATAACGATGAATTTCAAAGAATAAATAACTTGATACAATGATATTATTTCATTATAACTGATTCTGAAATTATTACATTGGAATAATTAAAGTCAGTGACGACTTTTATGTAGACTAATATGTTTACTTCAAGAATAACATATACAAATATCTTCATTAGAACATCAGTCATCAAAACATCGAAAGAAACATCTAAAGAAACAACTTGCCTTGAATCTAAAGAGTAAATGTGATATTCAACATTTAAAATAAGTCATTTCATTATGAAAGAGTACAAAAAAGCATTCAAATCAGTGACGCACATGAAGGCCTCGCCCCCTAACAGCATTTAAGTAAAATTGAAACTCAATGAATTACAAATACTATTTATCTTGATACAATGATCTTTTTACATTCTTAATTAAAAAAGATTACTTGTTTGGTTGGTGACTACTGCCCACGAGGTCTCGGGTTCGATTCTCGGTGGGGATGCATAGTAAAGTGAATTCTTCTTCTTATCAATAGTATTAGCCTCTAATACGACTAATAACATTGAACAAGAATTGAATAGAGCTAATGACCATAGCAGTCGATGCTCGGTAAATCAAACAAAAAAAAATTTCAAATAAGGACTTGTCTAATCTAATATGTTTATTTCTTGTTTCCATAGCTTCCATAAATATTCATTAATACACAGTGTAAATAGTAACAATTTTGTATAAAAAACTTATATCTTTGAATTCAAAGAGAAAATGTAACATTCAACATGTAAAATCCACTTAAAAACGAATAGAAACGAAGTTTTAATGCGGTCGTAAACTAATAGTGTTCAAAATTGTTGATCTTCATATTATTATATTATTGAACAATATGCAATAAACATTAAAATTAATTACGGAGTATGTGAAGAAACTTTGAAATCTTTGTTGAGCATACGACCAAACCGGCGAAGAATCCCATTAATCGAAATTATTTCCATTTTTTTTATAAACGCCCAAAAATATTCATTCATGTCGGCGATGCACGACAGAGGAGTGTCCCCACTCTAGTTAGAATTTAATATTATTGCATTATTTCTAAAATGAAGACACTGTACTTTGGAATATTTAAAGTCAATTAAAGTCAATAAAGTCTGACGCAGACAAATATGTTTTCTTCGATAATGCCTTCGAGGAATATCCTTCTTAATTTAGTACACAGCTGTTTAAAAATTACCTTAATATTTGTACTAAACGTACAAAAAGTTTAATTCATGACGGTGATGCAAATTGAGAGCACTCCCCTAGTTACAATTTAAGCAAAATTGCAACTCAACGAATTTCAAAGAAATTTTATCTTAATACAATGATTCCCGGGTTCGATTCCCGGTGCGGGTGCATAGTAAAGTGAATTCTTCTTCTTAACAATTGTGTTAGCCACTAATATGACTAATTATATTGAAAAAGAATTAAATAGAGCTAATGACCACAGCAGTCGATGCTCGGTAAACTCAAACAAAAAAAATACAATGATAGCCCACTTAGTGGTAGTGTCTCAGCTTGCCTCGATTCCCCGCGGTGAATTATAACTAATAATTCACCCACTCCACATTATGCAACATTAAAAGCAATCGGCAGAAAAACCCCAGGGTTGATAGCCTCTAAAATATGTTATTTTTTTTACAATGATATTATTGCATTATTTCTCAAATGAAAACAATGTACTGTGGAATATTTAAGTCAATAGCAACTTTTATCCGCCAAATAGGTTTTCTTCTAGAATAGCTTCTATAAATATACCCATTAGTACATAAGAATGTAATTAGCAACAATTTTTAAAATATACAAAATTATAAAATAATCAGTTTCAAAGGAACGTTGATATGAAGAACTTCCTTTTTTGCGCAAAGATGTAAAAAAGCGAAAAATCCTGTTAGCATAAATTATTTCAATTTAAATCTAGTTATTATCGATAGATTAACTAGAAACTAAAATAAGAGAAAAGTCTCTTCTTTCCTCTCTAGTCTTTTCTCATTCTGGCTGAGAATGTAAGATGGGAGAAGTGGTGGGGGAAGGCTCAGAATCCTCCTTTTATAACTACTTGTAACTATAATGAGACCTGTCTGAAATGAAATGAAATCTGTATTGTACGGAATGCTGTTTACTACGGAAAATTCAGATTGATTTAGATCTTCTTCTTCTTCTTCGTTCACCTGCCTTGACACTGATCGGACATAGGCCTGTAGCCTGTCATTCTTCCAGAATTACTTCTGGGTAACTGTTTGGGTGTGCGAGTCCAAAACTCGCATTTTTATTGCGTTCAGCATGAGCCAAAGTGTCAAAGATCGAGGCAATATTAGGCCTTCCGGTCATGTCTGTACAAGTCCATTATTTTCGTAGAATTAGTCTAGGTTTAACATTTTAATTAATAATTTTGTATTTCTCGACTCAGCATGTTGTAAACTCTCGGTCGTTGAGGACAATAAAACATGTGCGACCCAAACCAAGCGATTGGTGAGTGGTAGGCCGCTACGGGGTGAGTGCGTGGTACCGTTGTGTATCACGCTGAAGGGAAAGAGAGAGAGAGAGTGAGAGAGAGAGAGTGAGAGAGAGAGAGAGAGAAGAGAAAGTGTCATTGCCGCACCGACCGTTTGTAGCTTAAGTTAGTTTTAAGATTTGAAAATAAAGCAGTCTCAAACTATAACCCGAAGCGAAACCATCTACTCTACCACACAATCCTTAACTTCCTTCGGCTAGTATCGTTCTTGCTCACCAGCAGTCCCGAGTTTTCTCTTGCGTCACCTTCCGCAAGAAGTGCAAGATTCTCGTGATTGCGAAATTTATACAGTAACTATGAGCATATTCCCTTTTGGGTAGGTTGCTAGTCTCGCCCAATAACAATTCATTGATTTAGATGAGGTAGGTAATGTAAATTGACCTACATTACGCGGAACTATTCTAAAGCGGAAACAATATAAATATTTTCATAAAATATAGAACCTGATGGTGGGGGGGGGGGATCCTAACTGTAACCTAATCATAACTGCTTAAACCTAATTTCAGTTCCATTTTTCCAAAGCAAATATTTAAACACCCAATGTAAAAGCCACATTACGTCGTTGTAGTTAATATTGTCCATTGCATATCATCCATTGCATCATCAACACCACATCCAGTGATCCCCTATATAGCTATGTGTGAGTGTATAAATGTATAAATGTGTGTATGTGTGTGTGTGTGTGTGTGCGTTTTTGTTTGCACGAGGGTGAAAAACACGGCCAATATGGCGAAATGCATAACTATGTTTACAAGTCGTATTAAAAATGCATCAGCCACACTTTTTCCAATACGGGACTGGGCGCAGCATTGTCAAAACTCCAAACTCTCTCTCTCTGTGCCTATAGACAGAATACACCACACCACGTGGCGGCGCGGCGATCTGATGCAAACATTCGGCGGGTGCGTCGCACCGCACGCCGGGGGTAATTATTTCATAATTTCCACAACTGCGCCACCGCGCCACCAGTCTATACCGACCGCCTGCCTTCCCCCAAAAAGCAGCGAGCAGGCCTGTGATTCCCCGTTTGCTTAGGCGTGCGCCGCGTGCCACCGTGTTGATTTTATATTATGCTCATTTTCCGCTTGCGGTGTGGCAAACGCCGATACAAAGCCGAAAACGTGCCCGACCCTATCCTAGATCAATCTCTATCATTCCGCAATCAAGAGCCTATGTGTTTGTTGTAGTGCCAGTCTTCGGGGTGTAAAAGAGAAAAAAGAATCGGATATCTAAAAGCCGAAATTGATTACTTCCCATGCTGTTGGTAGATGGGAATTGTACAATAGAGTTGTTAATTTTATCTTAAGGGGAAGAGCTCTCTCTCTCTCTTCCCCTTAAGATAAGTGGGGATGAAGGAAAGAAGTGCAAAGTCTTCATACAAAAATTGTTGATGCAAGGTATTGAGAATCCTGCTACCACGATGGCAACCACCCGATCAATCCCAGGAGGAATGTCTGGTTAAAAGCTGACTTCTAATTAGTCTCATGTTTGAAGAGATGATTTTTGAATGTCGTAGTGAAGTGTACTATGGCCAATCGTGTACTGTTCTTCATTGTATGATTTCCAGCAATCAGCCAGTGCCTGAGAAGTCCTCCTGATATTAAGATTAATGTTATGAATTTACTTTATGTTCAAACATGTTTTAATTCTTAATTTATCGTTTACAGTTTTATACATTCCTTCATGGCTTCAACGCTATCAACGTCTTTATCAAGAGGTATATACGCTTCAGCAAAAACAATAATAATGATAATGATGATGTATTTTGTTAAAATAATAGTACACGTTAAATAAATACTCTCCCTTAAATGTATATTAAGTTGTAGTGTACATGTTGTAGGTTCTTATTTCAGATTTTTTAGGGATTTGAATATGATAGAGGAGTCTTGGTGTTTAAACAGTATAAGAGTTTAGGCGTTGGTTCGCGCATATGTTACTGCGCATGCGTTTGGTTTAGTCGTGCATGTTTGGTTGTCTGTATGTTATTTCTTTAATATTTCAACTTTTTTTTAGTCTTGTATGTTGGGTTGTCTATAGCTGTAGCTAAAGAAACAACTCGTCATTTTACATTTGAATATAACAGATCGCCATTTTTGATTTTGACATACCATTGATCAAGGTCATTTCCTCTTTAATATTTGAACTTTTTAGTCGTGTATATAACTGAAATTCAAAATGAGAGTTCTAAAACCTCCGCCGGCGGAGGTTATACTCTACTGCGGAGGCATTTATTTGTATCACAATTTACCACTTGCGTCTCAAGATCCGACTTGAATGCTGTCTACGTGGACTCACGTTGTTCAAACATGGCGACACAATCACCAACGAAATAAATTCGCGAAAACGTCTCGTGGTGTCTAGCGTTTGGACAAACTGGACCGAACTGAAACTTCTTTTTGGCGATCGGGAAGGAAGTAAGCTCGTGGACGTTACAAACTTAGTTGCACGTCTCCCACCCACAAAGCCAGATATGCGCACAAAATTTGCCTAGCAGAAACGGACCCGTAACACCTCTCCTAATCACAAGGAAAAGAAAGAAATAAAAATGTATAGAGTATAGAGCCAGAACAAATCTGTTTGATCAGAAAGAATCAAGACACTTGTACTCGTCGATGATTTGCTGTAGGAATGCTGCTTCGCAGTCGATTAGTGTCATCCCCAATTCCCGACCGTCCGTTTGATGTGATTGTGTCCGTTGCGTTGCTTTCACTTTCTCCTCACCATCCTAGTCGTAGCCGTCGTCGTAGATGTTGTCCTGCCGTCCCGTTTTCCGCGTGAGGTGTAGGGGTTTGGCCTATCTATCAGCAAATGTCCCATTCGATGGTTTGCAAGGGCCAGCATCCGTGTTTGCCTGTGTTTCCATGTCTGTACGTGACTAAATGTATATATGAGTGAGTTTCAGTGTGAATGTGTAAGTGTGTGTGTGTGTGTGTGTGTGTGTATGCTTGTGAGTGTGTGAGCGAAACGTTTGCACACCCATATCGATCAGGCGCAGAGTTTATCCTAATAGGATTTCCTAGTAGTTGATTACCATTTCAATAGAGGGATTTGTCATTTTCAATTAAAGTTGAGTCCTGCATCTCTCGTGCGCCACCCACACACAAACACGCATACAAACACAGGCAGAGAGAGAGAGAGAGAGATTCAAGCGGCACACACAGGAACAACTCACACTAACGACAGTCATCGGGGAAAGCGGGTGCGAGTCGGACGGAAAATCGGAGTGCCGTTTATAGCTTTGGCGTATAAATGATTCGGCAATTGAGACGCGCATTGAGAGGGCCCTGGGTAGCGGCATTCAGCAATCCGAGCTTCATCAACTTGATTTCGATTTGCAGGAGTTAGCTATGGCCCGAGAGTGTGGTGGGTGGAGGAAAAGGGCTATGGTTCAGAGGAATGCAAATGATGCCCGGCGCACACGGTAAATGATTGTCCTCATCACACGCACTCGTTCTCCTTCAACACGAGTGCTGTAATTATCCACTTAGGATTGTTCCTCAGGAATTATGTTAATGGTGTATTTGTAGTCGTACAAGTAGGGAAGGACTCCTTTTTCTAGGAAGCCAACTAGTTTTGGGAGTGTGTCACAGACATTTTCTAGGGATTCCTTAGATCCCTAGAGTGCATTTTAACAGTAGATCTTACAATGATGAATAGCCACGGTTCTTGTGTTCTAAATTAGGCTCTGAATATTCCTAAAGGATGAATTAAGAAGTAGTAGAAGATTCTTACGAAGTAGGAGCCGACTTTTGCCTGAAAATATCTGTGGGACACATTCCATAGACATTTCCAAGCAACTTTTCAGTCTCAGAAATGATTGTAGATGGTCTGCAGGGTCTTGAAGTGTCTAAGTGGACTCCGGGATAAATATAGATCGTTGAATTTCCTATATATCATTTGTTTTCTTCTCGAAGTTTCGAAGTTTTAAGTGCACAAGAGAAACGTGACTTTACAAGAATGTGGTTAGTTATTAGAAATTATTAAAAGAAGAACGTTATCGATAGAAATTCTAAGGTTTCCAAGAAACTGAACATATTGTAACGAAAATGATTGCTGTTCGAAATTGCTGCGCTTATTTGATCCTGAACTGCGACTGCGCTGCGCACTTAGGATGCGTTCCTGCGTCGACCGTCGGGCAGGCTGCGCCAGGATCAGGACTGGCTGATGAACCACCGTAGCGTGTGATCGTCTCGAATAACCAGTTTTCTGATCGTGTAGTTTCGCTATCGCGTACGTATGTGGAAAACGCGTTCCGACCGCCATTGCAATTCGCGTGAACCCTTCCTTCGTAAAGGAAGTAAGTTTTTCGTGTTGCTTGAAAGCTGTCTGACTCCTGGTAAAGAGAGCTCCCACGCCTCCATCTTCGCAAGAGTCAAATAAAGTCAGTTGTGTTACTTGTTTATATCGGTGTATCTGTTTTTTCCTTTGCTTCTATTTTCAGCCATCTACCAAGTACCTTCGTGTGTCTCTATCACCTTCATCTCGAACGCCAACGGGTAGGCAACCTGTCGTTTCCAAACGAGACTCCTAGAGCTCTTCGTCACCCCGACACGCAGCGGTCCTGTTCAATACTTCTTTGATATAAACTTATTTATACAAAGTAACTATCGATTTCTTTCTAGATGTACAAATTTCAAAGACCTGTTCTTTCAAGTTCTGCTAAAGGCCAGAGGTCTGTTAGAACCAACTGAACCTAAACTGTTACAATCATAGTTAGTAAATTCAGACAAAAATAAAGAAGAATGTACTTGTCCAAATATCAGAACATACTAATTCGACACAGACACTGTATGTAGAACACAACTAGATAGCGTGGTGACAGTTCCGTAGCGGTATTTTTACGTGTTTTCTCATACCGACATGTAAAGATTGTTTGTTTACATGTTAAATTAACGCACAAATCGCCTAACTTCCGCATTTTCCAACCAATTTCCGAGAATTTTCCAGGTTATAACTAGGCGTGCAGGGGTTTGGCAGGGGTGGATACCTGGGAGCACCTGGGAGGGACTGTGAAGAATTGAAGAAGGAATGGTTAGGGTCCCAAGGAAGAGGAGGGAATATTGTCGGAGAATGGCTAGAGGAAAGGGGTGGGAAGGGCTGAATGTCATCACAAAAATAGGGTTAGAAAAGAAAATGAGAAGGGCTATCCTGGGGTGATAATTGTACTGTTATAGATATAGTTTATAGATAATGGTTATACTGTGGCTGGAATGCCAAGAAATGTTATAAATATATATACAGATAAATAAAGAAGAACATGAAAGAAGAAAAAGAAAAAAAGCTTATTTAAACGAAAATAATCAAACCTCTTTAAAGGAACATCTTACACTTTTACTGTAAAGATAAACCAGAAATAAAATTGAGTTAAATTAGGTTAGACTTTCCAAACACACACCTAACCTCGCCAAAACCGTGTAAAACACCGAAAGTGAGCAATAAACATCCTCATGTGTGATGTGGCACACGTGAATGCCATAGGGGCGAGTGTAGGGTGCTCTTGTATACGCTCACAGTGAACAGGAAAGGTATAAGCTCGAGTGGAGAATAATTGGTGAGCGGTTGGTTACGTCTCCGCTGATCCGAGAGAAAATAACGACGGCGGCCCAGGTGTGGCAGGTGGGAGTTGCGTGGGCTACACGTACCTGTATATATGCACCTATGAGGGTTATGTGCACACTTGCGAAAGCTGGCGGTGGCGCGTAAGTGTTGCACACATTCAGCGCTGCTATAAACCACGGGGGTGGCAACAAACGAGCAATCGCGAATCGCAAGTGAATCGTGTTCACAGTGCGCCACACAAAAGCATCGCAAGAATCCACACTTGTTACTGGGTGATATCAAGTCATTTCATTCATCGCAAGGCGGGCCAAAGACATATGCATTAGTTCATTCATGAGTGGGCATGGTACTCATTAGGAGACCAAAAATTGGTCTAATGAGGGATTTATTTGGGATTTTAATCGGTGATCGCCCTTTTAATTAATCATGACGATATTAGAGGGTGAATTAATTGGATTTCTTAGCATTCTGATATTAGACTGATATTTTTCGTCAGTGGGAATAGAAAAAAAAATTTTTGACGGTATTTCAAGGCAAATAAGAAAATAAGTAATAGATGAAGGACTAAAAAATGAAATGAGAATGCGATGAACAATGTCATTGAGGGTAGGAGCAGGGAGAAGAGGGCAACATATGCTTCAGAGGAAGACCTGAGGACCTGAAAGATGAAGAGAGAAAGAGAGAAAGAGAGAAAGAAAGAAAGAGAGAAAGGGAGAAAAGGAGAAAGAGATAAAGAGAAAAATAGAGAAAGAGAGAAAGAAAATAGAGAGAAAGAAGAAGAAGATAAAGAGAGAGAGAGAGAGAGAGAGAGAGAGAGAAAAAGAGAGAAAGAGAGAAACAGAGAAAGACAGAAAAAGAGAAAGAGAGAGAAAAAGAGAAAGAGAGAAAAAGTGGAAGAGAGAAATAGAGAAAGTGAGAAAGAGAGAAAGAGAGAAAGAGAGAAAGAGAGAAAGAGAAAGAAATGTTCTAAAATTCGACAACAATTATAATATAAATAGTTATCATTAGAGCAGACGCTAATAACAAAATACGAACGTTTACGAGCTTCTATATCGAATTATAAACGCGTTGTCCTCGTCGACGTCGGTGTCATTCGCGTTAGTTGCACTGTTGGTTCCTGCTTGGTTCCTGCAGGGCGCAAAAGCAGCCGTGTGTAACGCAAGAGCGGCGCAGTTCGCGCGCGCGCCCCAGGGGTGTGCTGTGCGTAATTTATTAATAGACGGCATTAGGATCGCCGTGCGTACGTCATTTATTTCTGCCATTGTTAACATTCGGCAACAAAAGAATATAAGGGGATCTCGCCGCGGCGCGGCACATTGTGCTACTATACTCCGCTATATGCTACGATGACAAAATACACCCCGTAATAAGTTGCCAACTCTGTGGCGAATTGTGCTCCACGAGCGCAACGAATGCGAAAACACGACCGAAATGACACCAATAAACTGACTGCGATGCTTTTGTGCATCCCAGTCGTGGATGGAGGCTATGAATTGATAGCAGGTGGAGATTTTCAAAATAATAATTTTCATTAGCCGCGGATTGGATTACCGAATAAATGAACTTTTCTGCCGGCGGCGTCGTTAATAATGTGTTATCTTACATATTATAGGTTGGGTTACGCACCGCTGGGAGATGGTGGTGGTGTGTCAATGTCCAACACCTCTAAAGGGGATGGTGATGCCGGAGGGATATGTAATCCGGCGTAAAAATATCGTTTACACTCAATTTTTGCTCGTCTTACACGGTTTTTGCTTTGCCTAAACCCTTAATTGAATGACTCAATGCGTAAGATGTATTTTTTATTCAATTATAAGTAATTGGGGTTTTGGAAATAGGAAAATTGATATCTTTTCTTCCGTGGACAATTATTTTTTGTTATAGGCAACCAATTATATAAGTATACATGTTTTTGTCTTTTCTATGCTCTTAACATTAAGGGCTTGGCATGGCTTAGTTTGGAGAGGATCAGTTGGATTGTTTTCACTCTGGTTTGGGAGATTATCGTTTTGCCTTTCTCTCCCGTAGTAGGAGCCTGTTGGAGGCTTTTTGAATGTTCGAGGAGACGGGAATTATCGTGGGGCCGATGTGTGAACCAACACGCGTGTCTAAACCCAAATCCTAAATCTCTAAAAACGCGTTCTTCTAACAGAACTGATATAACGTAGATGAATAATACTCGAATAGAATGAGTGACAGTAGTTGCGCCTTCCTAATTCAAGTTCCAACCATTATTCCGTTGTATACAGGTTTTCGTTTCGTTAAATACGTATTATGTTATCTCAGATGCTTTTTTTTATTTTTTACTCCTCTTTATAAGTTCAGTTCGTATAATAATTATGTTTTTCTACTCCTGTTCTATTATGTATTCATTATATTAACAATGTCGATTTAGTTATGATCGACAGAACCTACGGCTAGTCATAACACTACTGGTATACCATGTCAAAAAAATATCAATATTAATAAATATCGATATATCGGCCTCAAAATTTCGTTATTTATCGATAATTTCATTTTCAATAATATCGATTTATCGGTATCGACATTTTTGATATCGTTTTGTCATGTCATGGACGTAACCGCCATTTGAGAAGTATTCTGAGAAGTTCAAAATTTTGAAAAGTTTAATTTTTCCACATTTTAGGTTCTATATAATAATTTTAATCCATCAGTAGTAGTTGGAATCTTAAGATTAACATAACATATATCGATGCTACATTGATCTACTTTTACTTATTACTATAATTATTATATTTGTTAAAACTTTTGATCGATATTGATAATATCGATATTTTCAAGACGATATTTTGATATCGATATATCGAAAAATTGGAAAAATCGATTTCGACATATATCGAT
>JAODAC010000017.1:322922-380233 GCA_027575185.1 Mimaenictus wilsoni | reverse complement strand
AGTCATATTAGAGGCTAACACTATTGATAAGAAGAAGAATTCACTTTAATATGCATCCCCACCGAGAATAGAACCCGCGACCTCATGGACAGTGGTCATTGACTATGCCACTGCGCCACGTGGCTGGACAAAAAAAAATCGTATTATAATGAAAAACTATGCAATCAGGAGGCATATAAATTATATTAAAAATCATAGGTGGCATTGTAAAAAACATTTGAAGGTATGCAACCAATTGTACGTTTTTCAGATTGTTAACCATGTTAGTGAAGTATGTATTTGGCAACACACACTACACTTGATGAAATTTACAAGAATAGAAGAATGTTATCACGGTTTGTTAGTAATTTAGAAAACACATTTAAAAAAATATTTTTTGTTCATAAAACGTTCCCAAATTTTCGTAAAGTAATCAAAGATCCACGTTTTATTCCTCGTTTACATTAAAATTGAAAAAAAAAAACAGGATATAAATGAACATATGACGTATGATAGGTGGCGTTGTAGAAAATAAAGGTGAATTTATGAAGGTATACAACCAGTCATACCCATAGATTGTGACGGTGCTAGGCAACACTCACGAACAACACACACACTCGGGTGGATCGAAATGAAGAGACACGATTCCGCAATTAAGCGACGTCCCTCTTTGTTCGAGCGCGCGATGCCCAAAGTCGTTAATTAGACCGAGAGTTTACGGTTATCACCTTCTAGCTGGCCCTCTATGGTCCTCTATGCGCTGCCCTTATATTTCCACAACGACACAATGCCATTGTTTGATACATGCCACACTAGATGTATCTCATCCATTCTGAATCTACGTTGTACATGTTAGCTACACTTAGAAAAAAATTCTCTATTTTAGCAAAGGCGAAATTCGTTTTTGAAAGGTGTAAATGTGCGTATTCCAAGAAAATCAATAATTTTACTAGTTTTATAGTGTGTTTGGTTGCATAATGTTAGATTACTGTCATTTATCTTTGCTAGTTTTATTCTTTGTTTTATTTAATTATATCCATAACTTCTGTTATTTTCACGTTTAAAAGGACGTTAATTCTTTAAATTATTAAAAAAAAATCGAGTAAGTATCATATTGATATTGATGCAATATGACTAAAATATAGACAGTTCTATTTTTGTGATTTTGTTTTTGGAAGTGCAGTTGGTTGTATATCTTTAAACAAGCGACAAATTCTTCTACAACTTGATATTTAATATTAAATGAGTTTAGTTTTTAACTATCTGATTTTCAACCACCGATATTGTGTGTTTTTTGCTTTCTAAAGCAAAATAGGTTGCATATATTCATAAATATAAACAATGCCATCTGTAATCTAAAATTGGAGGTAAAATCACTTTAATTTCTTTGAATCTTAATGAAACTAAATTTCTATTACTTTTACTATTACTTTTCTTTATTACTTTATAATAGTATTGCATTATACTGAAAATATCCTAGATAAAAATAATTCAGAATTTGTGGAATCTCTAAGAAATCTTGAGAAAAAAGTAAAACAGATGGCGCTATAGAGTGGCTAGAGAGCGTTGGAGATAACATAAACCTGCTAAAATCGAAATCCGTGCGGAATGCAATTTGGTCGCGTGTTTGGCGAAAATGTCGAATTTATCCGTACATTTTCCCAGCCAAGCTAACCCAGGCGTACACCCGCCCCGAAAAGTGAACCAAATCCCAGTTATATTAAGTTTGCTTTGTTTGCAGCGTGCATTCAAACCATCCTAAGCTGGATTCGTGTGCGGATGGACGCGTCGCGCCACAAAGTAGCCAGTTTGTAAAAGAAGTAATGCGATGTCGTAACGAGATCTCTGAAGTTTTACCAGTCCCGTGAAACCTCTTAGCTGCTCGAGAGTCCGAGCATGAACACACAGCCCTAACATACATCCCTCCCGTCAACACGAACACGCCCATTTTCCCTGAAGACGAAGAGTCCACGAAGTAGACAAGGACGTCGACAAGGACAACTGAGACGACAGGGATGAGGAGGAATGGAATCGAATCGTGTGTTTGATATAAAAGTGGCAAAGCCCCATCAACGCCATCTATGTATACGTATGTCTACGTACATGTATACGTACGTCTACCCACATACATGTACTTATGAGGGTGTATGTGCGTATTTCGCTATGTGATTGTGTACTGCGCATTTACGTTCCTTTCATCGAAGGGGAAAGAAAAGGAGGAAAAAAAAAGGCGGATTGAGAGACATTTACACTTTGCTGCCATTGTCTCAACGCATCGGCGAAAGTCGAAGGAAATTGGATAGGAATTTAGCGGTAACTTTTTGTGTGTGGGCGACCAACTTTTTTGATGCTCTATTCTTAATCTAAACCCACTTCGGTTAACTTTGATTAAAAAGGGAAAAAGGAAACGAAATAAATGTGTTTGAGATGCAGAAAAAAATATGAAAACGTGTTCGTAGAATGTATAAAAAGATTTCATTGATGACTGTGTGAGCAAGAAATAAAATGATGAAGGTATACAACCAGTTATGCATTAATTCTGATTTTATGCAACGAAAAAACTCGGCACAAAAGTAAAAGCAGAAGATAGAAAAATTCATTCCACATAGAAATGGTAGTGTTGTAAGTCCTAAAATGAATATAATTATAATATTTATTGGTTGGAAAAATCAACATAATGCATTAGTAAATGCTATGAAATGTCATTTCAATGTCATCAATAGCTCTAAAAACAAAAGATAAATTTATTAAGGTATTCAACCCGTAACACATTATCATAGACAACACACATTGATGATTATTAATCTAAAGTCACTTCTATTGAGTTTGATTAAAGAGGGAAAAACAAAACAATGTGGGATTGAAAATTACGAAAATTTGTCGGTACGGTGTACTCGGCTATGTGTATTAATGTGTGTCTGTGTGTGTGGCTGTGTGGTGCTCACAACTAATTGAAGTATCAATTTCCCTGGCGGTACTTCAAACTTTTAATGCGCTCGCCGCACACGTGCGGCACGTGGCGACACAACGTCGGTGTGTATGATCAAAATAATTAATCCCGCCCTACATTGCCAACTATATTACATGTAACTAATATAAGCTTGCGTGGTATTGTTATTCTTAATAAAAAAAAAACGTATGGTCATCTAGTGTGCTCTCTCTAAGCTCTTGAAACATTTTTTTGTGATTGTCATATTTTTGCAGGTTTCCTCTAAGGACTTAAGTAAAATTTGCAGTTTGAATGTTCGAATGTAGGCTTGGCGAGGGGCAATTCACATTTGGATCGTTATCAGAAAATGGCTAAATGAGAAAAATGACTACTACTATTAAAAATACATTTCATTACTTGATTACATCGGATGGAAAGCGGTCGGAGGAATGGCCATTGCGTGATTAATGTGTGATAAAAATAAAATGCTTCACTTTTTTTCTTCTCTTTTTCGCTTGTTGTTCATATGGTTTTTAAGGTGCGGTCATGTTTTACCTAAAATCATCACTACATGGTACAAATTAGTTGTAAGTGGAATTTCCAATAAGGGAGTTACAACTCTTCCAAAATAAAGAAATTTCTAAATTTCCAAAAAATGTCATAATACGTTGGGCAACCAAACTTACCCCAATTTAACGGTAGGAATTATAAAAATTCTTAAAATGGCTACCTAAAAACATTTAAACGTTATTTAATCCTACTTTCACCTAACCTACAGTTAATCTAAATTTTCGTTTGTTGAATTTAGTAGTTTAGATCAGGCATTTTTAATGGAAAAAGTATTAAGCCATTAAGGGGATAAAATAAGAATCACAGTACAGAAAGATTAGGGTAGTTCCCTAATGTTCAAAGGTTTGGCGCCCCTTTCTTCCCTTTCTTACCTTTCTCCCTTCTACCTTCATCCCCATTCCCTGCACCCTTCATTTCCCTTTATTCCATAAAAGCAAATACAAGAAATAAAAATATAGGTGCCTAATTCACCCTATTAGAAGTAAGAATACACCCTTGAGCTATCAGTCTTGAGCCTTGAGCCTTCAGCCTTGAAATTTGAGCCTTCAGCATTGCGTGTTGAGTCCGGCAACTCTCCTTACTTTTTCAACGTCCATTCTTCCCTCTTTACACACCCGCAACCTTTTATACCTCACCCAATCTGTCTAATCGCAAGCATCTTAACATCTCATAAAGATATTAGAACGCAAACGACATCAGTCACTTTGCAATTCGTTTAAAATATCCCTAACTTTACCGATTGTGAGCCGAAACAATAATATAATGTTTGACAGCTTATACAATCATCAAATCATCGCACAACCTGCTATTGAATAGCGAAGACATCAAGCAGCAAAGCATCAATTGCTCTGCGAATTGCGGATTGCGATTGCAATCACGCCGTGATTTGTGCAGACAATGCGGTGTCGCTGATTTCTCTGCTGGCAATATGCGTACATTGTGCGTAATTCGACTGCGCGATGTGCATGTAATACAACGAGCACATGTTATTGCACTGGGTGCAGGCAGGCAGGCAGGCAATGGTGTGTCTATCAATGGGTGGATGGGAAATGATTGTAATTCGACCTCAACAACAATGCCAATCACGTTTAAATATCTCGACTGCGGATGGATGGAAATACGATATGAATTGCTCGTTAATCGCTTTCCGTCGGCAAGCGGGGTGGAAACTACCCTCATGTTACCCGTGGTAACATACGTTGTGACGCTTAGCAATATTCGCATAATGATTGTTATTGCTTGTCATTTACAATTAGTATAATAAGTTAATTAAATCACTATAGATGACGTAAATAAAAAATTTTCTATTGAGGTATGCAACATATTTTACACTTGCGTAGTGTTTGTGTATTTTAGGGGGGAAGACATATACATACTTGATATATTTTAATAAAGGAATGTTAAACAATGATTTCATTTAATGGTTTGATGATTGTTTAAGACTAGTTTTCTAGGAAGAACGTTGGAAATAAACGCGATTCGGAACATTATAGATCACCCGCCATGCGTTATACAATTTTAATAAATTTCGATTGTAACTTGCTAATGAAGGAAATAGACATGTCATTAGAGTTATATTAGACAAACATTAGGTTTTATTTTGTATGCATTTTACAATTATCCTAGAAAACAAGGTCAGAGGATTTTAGGCAACTTAATAAACACTCTGTATTTACCGCTGTTTCTGACTGCTCCTGGTTCCTTGTTAAGGTTATGTTACGTCGAAAACGCCTATAACTGTCTAGTAAGCTGCGTGAGTGTTGTGTGTGCGATTTATAACATATGCAACCCAACCTGCAAAAGGTAACTACATACTAAAAAGGTCAGAATATTTTAGACAACCCCTAAGACACATTCTTCGAGGTTCATTTTGTTATGTTAAGCTATTAAACTTTGCCGATGCAATCATCATATAACTATTGTAAGAAGTAAATGCCTAAATAATCAAGTCTCCCGCCGTTCATAAAAAAATTAATTCGTATATATTATAGTTTACTGATTATAATCATTTATTAGAATGATGAATTCACCAATTATCTCAAAAATGTAGCCTATCAATATTTACAACCCATTCAACAAAATTGAAGCATTATAGGCAACCCACAAAACATTCTACATTTTACGGTCCAGTTTGTAAGGTTATGTTAAGCTATTAAACTTTGAGAGTGTCGTGTTTGTCATAAATCTAAACAGTAAATACCAAAATAATGAAGTGGTCAACAGTGCATCAAATACATCCAACCCTGAGTGCCGCAACTATCCCTGCTGCTGTGTTTTGGGTGCGCAAAGCCTCCCCGGAGACACGAAGGCTATTACCAGCATTTACAAGGTCTGTTATGCACATCTGTTAATTTTTGCACCCCACCCAGTCGCTTTACTGGCTTTGCTCTTGCACCAAACACCGCGAAAAGTGCACTAACTACTTGCACTCCAACCACCCCTCAAGGGTGGATGCTTTGGCAATTTTACACTAAACATAATGCGATATTGGGAATAATTAAAATGTATCTACCCTGTCTGTTGTGACAAACGCACACCCTCGGAAAACACTGAATGGCACGCCACGTGATATTAAAAAAATATTTATTGACCTTACGCTTCAATTATACACACCGCGACAGAGATAGAAATGTTTCTCCCTGCTACAAACAGTCCCTAGAATATAAACATATTAAGAGCAGTCAAAAGTTGGAGTTAAAAAATAGAAGAAGGGCTAATATATTTCGAGGGTGACAGTAATGTTAGATATTGTAAAACCAATAGACAGGTTATGCATGGTAAAGTTTTCATTTTTTTTAGGTGAACGAAATCTGGCAGGAATTCTCGAGGAGGTAGATGGGGTTATGTTGCGTGGCGGTGGAAAAATGACAGGCATACCATCGCAGGTCGAGAAGTGAGATGAGGTGAGGGTTGCGTATGTGCAGCCCGGCTTGTCATCGCGCCTGGTTTTGGCGGGCGGCAAGATCCCGAGGGAAATATAACCTGTGGTGCGAGGCGGCGAAGACTTTCCTACCATTGCCGAGGTGAAATATTAGTCAACTTTTCGTATGGACGAGTTCAGTCATTTATTTTATGTAAATGCGTATCAAAAGTTTGTCATTCGTTATTTGCTCCACCACCGACACTGGCAGAGCCGGGCGCACGAGAGATGCGTGAAAGGTACGTAATAAGAATATTTTGATTTATATTCAGTTCATTCTTCTCATTCTTCTTCAAAGATTGTAAACCAGGAATATTAATATTCCCAATGCTCTAAAAAGACGGATAGGAAATGTGAGTTGTCTATGTTAAGAATTTTCGAAATTTGTCTAGATGATTATCCATTATGTAAATTTCGAAAAATTATTTCATACTAATTTCTTTATGCAATATGTTTATTGTTCATAACCTTCAGCTATAGGAAATATGTGTGTGCCATATAATTAGTTCTAACAAAGCGCGTATGTGTCGGCAGCGTGGCCGAGCGGTCTAAGGCGCTGGTTTTAGGCACCAGTCCGAAAGGGCGTGGGTTCGAATCCCACCGCTGTCATCTTTTTTCTTTTCTTTTTTTAACACGTAATGTGTTTCTTATGCTCTTTCTTATTTTTTAAATTTTACTTTTGTTTCTTCGTTATCGTTAAATTATTAATCTGTTGCTTTTTCTTAACATTTTTTGTTTCATTTTTTAAATTTATTTGTCTGTTTTCCTTTCATAAAATATCGACTCAAATATATTTTGCCTTTTACTACTAACTCGCTGTACAACTGTACAAAATCCAGCGGCTTTCAATGAAAATTATAGAAATAATTGGCTGGTTATAGCCCGAAGGATTTTCTAATATAATTTTCCCCGGTTTTGCAGCAAAAGGGGGGAAAACAAACAGCGGTTATTGTTCGGGCTGGTCTCGGCACAGACGACAAAAGATATATAAGTTGAAGCGAAGCGATACAACCACCATACCACAACTCGGGCATTGGGATTTTCTTTCAATTTTCCACTTTGTTCATTGTAGCATTATTTAAATGCTGCTTTTGTTGAGTTGTTTGCCTTTCCTTCTACCTTTGTTGCGTATTTTCTAATTTTAACGTAATTACGAGAGTATAAACAGAACACTCTTATAAACAGATAAATTTGTGGGGTATCTTTATTTAAATTAGGCTCGTGTTACATTTATTTAAATTTATTTTAAAGTTATTTAGTCTGTCTTCTTGACGGCCCGTGTTTGGTAGGATAGTATGGTGAGAATAGATTATAGGAGATTTTCCTGTCTTGTGTGGCTTTTTCTCTCGTAAAATTGAGTTTTTTGTTTGGTGTACGAATATAAGGAAATGTGGTTATACATCACTCTGGATGAAATCCAATTTTGGAATAACACATATTCAAATAAGCGTACGACAATTCTATTTTGTTTTAGGTGTTTTTACATTTTTTCCTTGACGGAAGAATTCGGAAAGAGTCACAGAGTATTCCACTTTAAGTATAATGTTATAAGCATGTCGATTGGTATTGACGCATTTTTCTTCATATTTTTACTTTTTAAGAAAACAATCTTTGGATTTTTTCCTGCTAGCTTGGCATAATGCATATAAGTGACTCTAAGAAAGATGTGTTTGCAATATTATTTTCATTATGTAAGAAAAGAAATGATAAAAACTGATGTTGATGGAAAGGTTTCTGCTGGCCTTGCATAGTGCTCGGTCGCTGCGCTAACAAGGGGAGGGCCAGGTCGTGTTCTCTCCGATTTTAGTGAAATTTGGTATAGGTGTAGAATTGACCTAAAAACAAAGTATGTAAAAGCGAGACGACGCACTATCCAGGCTTTATCCTTTAAAAGGCGTTTGAAAAATATATATTCAACTTATCAGTGATCTATCAGAGTCTCTGCTTGCGAAGCGGACAGGCCGTGGTTCGAGGGACAATTTTAACTTAATTTATTAATGTTATATAATAATATTATATATGTAACAGTTCAATGTTTTTTGTATTTATTTATTTAAACGTGTACTTGTTGAAATATAAAATGTGTGTCAACAGGTTTCGCATATTGGGCATCTTCAGGAGAGTCTCCTGAAGATTGGCTATTGAATTAATGATATTTGTAAATTAAAAGGAACTACTTTAATTTAAAAAAATATTTAAATATGGAACAAAAAGGTTCGGACGAGGAGCATCGAACCGCAGACCATCCGCTTCGCAGGCATTTTTCATTTAAAAGCTTTTTAATTTCTATTAATTTAATTTAGGTTCGATTCCCGGTATCACTATAATTAAGATCTCGCACTCTTCACTTTCTCAAGTCCTGAATAAGGAGGAGGGTTGGGCGATGGGCCACGTACGGAGAAACCCGATCAGACGGGGGGAAAGCTAACGTGTTCGGAAGGCGTTAAACTCAATACAACCTAAAAACAGAGAAGTGTTCAGACAAATTATTTGTTACAACGTCAATACCAACTTAAATTTCTAATGGTAATAATTTTCAGTATAGTAATGTTACTGTTAAGCAAACAAGTTTTAAGTTACATACTGCAACAGTCATTACAACATTCCATTTTTTACGAAAACAAAAATGTAAAAAAAAGTGAACAGAAAATGAACAGAAAACCCGTTGATGGCGTCGACGTCGAGCGTGCAAACATTAATATAAGGATGTAACAAACAAATAAAAAACGCAAAAAGGTGCAAAAAACATCGAAAAAATCGATTATGGCCGCGCAGAACAGTGCAATTAAAAACCATTTTTCCCAGCCTTTCGCGGCGCGTTTATTAATTCAAAGGAAAAATCCTGTTTTTTGCCAAGTCTAAACTTGAAAACAAAAGTTTCACTCACAATGCTTTCCGGAAAGCGAAAATAAAAGAAAAAAAAACAACAGCAAAATCTCTGTAGCTGTCAGTACTGTTCTGCGCTGACTTGTACATAATTAAAATATTTTCTTAATCATCGGCCGCCCATTGCGTCACTCACTTATAATGAATTAAACATTTTAATAATGTTTCGCCGGGCATTTAATACAAAAGGCAGCGCCTTATTGCGCGCTGTAAAATGGTTAATTCTCGTGAGATTTTTGTATCAAACGCTCGCAAAATGCCGCCAAAAACGCTAAAATGCGTTAATTCTAAGTAGTCACAAATACTACTAGTGATGGGTTTCTGCCAAAACCGGCTTTACACTTTACATAATCAGTAAAAATCACATCTTACAATTAGTGCAGCGACTGAGCACTATGCTAAGTCAGCATTAAATAAGCCCACCACACAGAAGAACTTATAATTTTTTCATTTATTTTTTCACGCAATTAAAATACAGTTTAAAAAATATATAAATATATAAACACAGGAACAACATCTTAGCTCAGGGGCTGTGTACTAACTAAAGACTGCAGGAACGTGCATAACGTAGTGTTTCTTGAAAATTATAATTTCAAATAAAGGAGGACAATAACAAAAGCTCAATTATAAATGTTTTCTCAGTCGTCGACTCCCCCAATGCGTCACTCACTTATAATGAATTAAACATTTTAATAAGGTTTCGCAAGGCATTTAATAAAAAAGCAGTGCTTTATTGCGCGCTGTAAAATGATACATTCTCGGGAGATTATTGTATACACTCACACATCGCTAAGTAAGCGTCAATTCCAAATAGTTACAAATTCAACTAATCATTAATGGGTTTCTACCATAAAAATCATAGTCCCCGAAATCAACTGCTTATCGCAACGGTTAACACTTTTGCATAATCAGCAACGACAATATCTTAGTGCAGCGACTGAGCACTATGCAAAGTCAGCAGAAACATACCCACCAAACAGAAGATCTCATAATTTTTTCATTTATTTTCTTGCATAATTAAAATGCAATTTAAAAAATATATATATAAACACAGGAATAACACCTTAGCTCAGCAGCTGTGCAGGAGTCAACGTCGGCAGGAACGTGCATACCATAGTTTTTTCTTGAAAACTATAGATGAAAATAAAGAAGGAAAACAACAAAGCGGAGGGCCCAAATATAAATATTTTCTTAATCAATAAAAAAAGTTAAGCAATAAAAAAGCGTCAATTCCAAATAGTCACATATTCAACTTGCCATTGATGGGTTTCCACCATACAAATCATAGTCACCGAAATCAACTACTTATCGCAGCGGTTAAAAAATTTGCATAATCAGCAATGACAATATCTTAGTGCAGCGACTGAGTACTATGCAAAGCCAGCGGAAACATGCCCACTAAACAGAAGATCTCATAATTTTTTCATTTATTTTCTTAGACAATTAAAATTTCAATTTTTTTTTTTTTTGAAAATTGTAAATAAGAATACAACAAAGGAGGAATACAACAAAGGCGAAGGTTCAATTATATATATTTTCTTAGTCATCGGCGCCCTAACGCGTCACTCACTTATAATGAATTAAACTTTTCAATAATAATTTGAATAATGTAATATTAATAATAAAAAATGCTGTAAAATGGTTAATTCGCGCGAGTTTTGCGTATAAAACGTCCACAACAACGTTTTTGGCAGCGGTCAAAAACGCGTTGTTTCGCCGAATGAAATGCCTGGTAACTTTATATGTTCATACTTTTTTATCAATCAAACAAAATTTTTATACAATCGTTCGAGCAATTTACGCTCGCCGATCGAGCTTTTTGTCAAATCTCGCGTTTGCAAAACGTTTTGCCCAGCCAACGTGGCTGCCAGTCAGCCAGCCAGTGAGTGCGTGGTGGCTGCAATCGACGAGCGCAGTTTGTTTGAATTGCGAAATTGCCGCGACTGATTTGCGGATATCTCCTGGCAATCTGCGTTCAATTCATGTGAAATGCACTCGTAAAGGTATACATATATAGTGGCATACATAGATTGAAAAATGTATGGTGTAAATCGATATCATTATATTCAACTTGATCAAGTTGAAATTCTAACAATATTTTTTATCAACTTATTTCCTTTTTCTTTTAATTTTCAGGCTTTATTTTCAGGCTTTATTTTAATGTTCAGCTGCTAAGAGTGCCGAAATGTCGTGCCAAATAGTGGAACTTTGTATTTGGATCGTAGGTCAGTGGCGCCATCTATTGAGGAACAATCTAAACTGCTGCTAGTGAATGGGTAAATCGACTACTAATTTTAGTTGGGTAAAATATATACAGTTTATATGCACGTATTAATGGCAGCCGTAGAGAGCAGAAGTCATTTTATAGAAGAAGCATTGATGTTCACTCATTTTCTAATGTTTACGTATTTTAAATTTATTTTTAAATTATGTTTATATTTATTTTTAATAGTTTCTTGGAGTGACACTATCTTCCGCCAAACGGTGTATGTGTGTAATTGCCATTTATTTCGACCGTAAAGAAGTGGCGCCATCTGTCAACAAGGAATAGAAACTTATGCTGCTTGTGGACAAGTGAGTTACTCACAGTATGTATGAATGTATGTATGCTCACGTGGCGATAAAATCAACAATTAGTAATGATCAACCATCAACATTTTCGATACTTATCGATACATTCTTTATCGATAAGGTTCGACCTAAACTATCAAAACTTTTACTCATCACTATTTTACTAAAAAGTCATCAATTTCGATTAGTATCATTACACAAGTTTAAACTTTGAATTAAATTAACAGTAACCATGGGAATTGTCATTTTAAGTTGTTAATTTCCGTTTCAAATTTAATAAACAAAAAAATCATAAACTGCATATCATTTAGATAATGTATTTTCCATTCTTTACTTTACAATTAAAGAAAAAATATAAAACTGCCAGCGAAACAAAACGTGAACAACAAGTCTACAAAAAGAAGCCACATTATGCCATATTATCACGCGACTCGTTATTAGAAGAAATTACGTTTTACATCTTCACGTGGTTGGGACACGGAAGAGTCATGTGTGTAACATGCATGTATGTGTAGGTATATGTATGTATTATGTATATGTATAGGATGTACGTATGTCTACTAAATGTGAATATGTTTTAGAATACGTGTGTGACTGCGCCTTCTTGGCATTTATATGTGTCCGAACAAAACGTTAATTTACGTTAAGCGCACGCGATTGGCGTGCCGCGTTGCCTGCTCCTGCTGTCCCAGACAGACATACCAAGGGGGATGGCCCCATTCTGCTGCACAACGGCAGTTTCGCGGCTATCTAATGGAATCATCAACGTAAAAAGCCAACCAATCCATGAGTACTTTAGATTATTAAATTCACAAAGTACTTTCGAGTGCTCGTCCCATGCCGACGATAGTGGAATAGTGGATGGCCATTACTTCACTGCGATGGGCACACAACAAATAGGGAGAACTGCGAAAAAAACACGGAACGTATTTTTGGGTGCGAAGAAAAAAACGCGATGAATGAATTCAGGTAAAAAGAGTTTTTAGTTTCCTATTTCTGTTGTTGCCGTTTTGCCATGGTATTTTTGTCAATACCATAATGTGCGTAAACTTATAGAAACTGTAGAAATCTATATTAAATCAATTAAACGTCGGCGAGTATTAGGTAAGCTTGCATTAGCGTATGGATATAGTATTTCTGAAGTATTCTATACTTGCATTGACTTGTGAAGCAAACTGGTGAATGCGAGCCGAACTTAGGCGGCGTTTAACTCTGAAGCTAAACATCTGATTTTAACTTTTCTCTTTTATCAAGTGTGTATTGTTACAACTTGAGAGATAGGCTGTTTTTTACTTTTGTTCTTTATAATTTAACCCTTTGAGCCTTTTCTTTTTTAATTCTAAGTCGTTGCACATGAGCGGTACGCGATTTTATTATTTATAAAAATTAATTATATACATAAATAATTATGTATTAAATGTATGAATTTCCTCACACATTTTATAGCGTTTTTTTTTCTGATGGTATTAAAATAATCAAGAACATTTTTCCAATTTTATTCGCTTCCAGTTTACACAAAACGCATAAACGTGAAAAGCATTTCGTTATCTCGCATACGTATATGTGAGTATGTAACGGAGCACCGTTTTTGTATCCTCTACCACCATTTTTATCCCGGCCGGCGTTCTTTTATCTTCCCGTTAATTATTTTTATGAACTAGATGCCGCGCCGCCACACACAAACCACAAACAGTCTCTCCTCCCTTCTGCTTTTTTTGCACCTCCTTGCAAAACACTCGCACATTAATGCCGCTCGAGCCGCACCAGCACATTATTAATTTTTCCATTTCCTTCGTCATCATTTAATACGCAGGAAAGGATAAGCTGTCCGTAATTAAAATCATTAAAACACGTTGATTAAATTTTCACACTTTTCTTAACAGAATGATTTGTATAAATTATTTATGAGTAATACACGTGTTTCCGCTGTTATAGAAGGTAGATTGACTTTAATAATAATCGCTAAGTGCACATTACACAAAAAGTAAAGTTATTTGAAGTGTAAAATTACAATGCGATTAGTATTTAAATGTATTTTGGTGCGGCTAGCGACATCTAGAACAAATAGGGTGAAGTAAACATGTTTATTGGGTTGCAGAGTAGATTTCTGTTATTTACTTAGTGCAGGAACCTGTAAACTGTAGAGCCAGTTATATACCTGAATGTATTAACTTATTGAGTCGCAGTAGAGGCAACCCACAAAACACAGACCTTTAAGTCTGGTTGCCTACTGTCATTGTTTCAACGATTTGTTTGCGCAAGTAATTCGCGCATCTCCTTCCTTCAGGAATATATTTAAGAGTTATTGAGTTTAGTTGTTTCTAAGTTACAGTAGCAGGGAGTTCTGTTCAAAAAGTTTAAGGATCAAGTATCAAGTAACACTTCTGTTCAAAGAGTTCTTAGGAAGACACAGTTATACAGAAGAGTATTAAATAAAAGTCTTGATTTTATAAAGTTAATTGGAGAATAAATAATAACCGCTAAAAGGTAAACCTTTTGGCAACCATACGTTTCTGGGTGCTCGGGGTTCCTTGTAAAGGTCACCCTGAGTGCTATACGCGTATAATAGCATAAGCGTAAACTCACTACTTAAAAACTAAGTTACTCAATGACGGATGGCGCAACAAAGTGTAAAATATAATATAGGATTTAATAAATTCACTTTTTTCTTGAAATATAATTTATATTGTTCCTATGTTCATGTTCATAATCATCCTCTGAAATTGTATTTTGCATTTGAAGATTTGAAAATGTCTTTTGCTACATTTTCTAATATAAATTGTAGATTTCCGTAAACTATGCCAGTGAATGAACTGAATTTGCTACTTTCACATATAGATGACGCGACGTATGCTAT
The DNA here is from genome assembly GCA_027575185.1 of Mimaenictus wilsoni. Taxonomy (NCBI): domain Eukaryota; kingdom Metazoa; phylum Arthropoda; class Insecta; order Coleoptera; family Staphylinidae; genus Mimaenictus; species Mimaenictus wilsoni. The sequence goes on along the minus strand of JAODAC010000017.1, from coordinate 365,521 downwards.
AAAAGTGTGTTTAATGTATACATTATGAGTTAAAGAAATCTGTAAACTACGTAAAGTGTTTAAATAGAATTATATATTTTGTTAATACAATCTAGTGACAAAATTTAACATGGTTTTACGAAATTGGAAGCAAACATGTGAAATTTATAGCTTGATTTGTAAATGTTTTTTCGATTTAACGTCTACGATTGAGAATGTTCTACCGAAGTGATTTTGATGAGGCTTATTTTATTGATAATGAAATTCTCTAGAAGATGACGTCAATTGTATTTTGAAAATCTATATGTGTCCTATTTTTCGCGTTTTTAAATCGTACTTCTAGATGAGAAAAACAAACAATTTAAATTTTAAACTGTAGAAAAACGTACAAATTTACTTTTTTCTTGGAAATACTCGGTGTCATATTCAGGAAAATGTTATTAAGTTTGTAAAAATGATTTGATTTTATGTTTCTGATGAAAAATACAGATGATAGGATGTACGCAGCTGAGCGACTCACAATCAGAAAGCAAGACGATATAAACATGGCAACAACTAACTAATTTATATTAAAATATAAATTTGTTAATTTCGAAAAATTTCACTGTGATTATGAATTATGACTTGAATTGCGAAAATTCAAAGAAATCGTGTATTTATTGAATTGGGTTAAATGCGGTTTGTCTCGTAATTAAAATATTTAATCTAATTTGGAAATAGCAACAGAGATGAAATGCCTGAGAAGAGTGTATGGAGTAACTAAATTAGACAGAATAAAAAGTGAGGTGATAAGACAGGAATTAGAAGTAGATAGCCTAGAAAGATTTATTGAAGAGAGACAACTAGCTTGGTGGAGACATATGGTTAGAATGAACAGCAACAATCAAACAACGAGAGTATGGAAAGCGAGAACACAAGGAAAGAGACCCAGAGGAAGGCCAAGTAAAACATGAGAAAACAAAATAACTGACAATGAGTTAATTAAAAGAAAGGGTTGCCAAGAAAGAGAAGCAAGGAATAGAGCGAAAAACAGAGAGGTATGGAAGAAATTTTATAAAACTGAAATGAAATAATGTACAAAGAAATGTATAAAAGTATAAGCCCACGCCCTGTAAGAGCATAAAGGGTAATTTTGTTAATATATCTAATTTGGATTTTATGAGAAAGAAAGCATAAAATGCAAACAAAATTAAAGGAAAATAAATTATAACCTCCTCCCTAATCCATAAAGCAACCTAAACCTGTTGTATTCAAACACACATCCCCATTAAAGGCCATAATGAGCTCTAATAAATTCTTCGTAAATCCAGCGTGAATAATGCGCGAGCAAGACGAATTACGTTCATCGAGCGCCACGCCAAACTCGCTCACGACTAGTCCGTGGGATTAAGGGGAATCTGCGAACAAACAAACACGTTGTAAGCTCGGATAATTAGCAACGCAAATCAGTTTGCGGACACGTTTCTCGTTAAAAATCGACAACTAATCAATCATAGGGCCGTGATTGTCTCTATCTCAATGCGTCGCCGCATCGTTCGGCGTTGCGTTCGCGCTCCCCCTTTATGCGTGCCGGAGATATGATACCGTTGCGCCTTTTTGCCGCCACCCGAAAAGCGTGTGCACGTCAGCGGAGAAAGATTGAAAAGGCAAAAGCGTAGAGAGTAGAGGCGGTACGATACACTGGTGCTGGTGCGCTTCAGAGGGGTATTATAGAATCGGATAGCTACGTGTTTCTAATTATTCCCGACGACGACCGACGCGACAGGGTGTGTGTGTGTGTGTGTGTGTGATGCCACACCGGCGAATTTCACGCTTTTCTTTCTCTATTTCGTGTTCGGGGCTGTTTTGTTCCGTCACGTCGGTCTTCACCCTATTTTCACACCGCAAAAACGCCCCGACATCATGTCTGTGATGCTGTTGACGATGAGACTGTTTGGCGCTTTTTAATCGCCACGACAACTTGCTGCTGATTAGTGTAGGCGTGCGATTCAGCTCATTAAGGGCGAAAGAGGCGAAGGGAACAGAAAGGAAGCTGAAAAGGAAGCTAGACAAGAAACTGTGGGGAAGTTGGAATTTGGATTGCCTTCTTTCAACTTCCCGAGATGTTTGGTGATTCCGTCTTTTTTGTGGACGACTAATGAGCAACTAGTTGGCTAGTTTGGAGGAGTGAAAGCAATTTGATGTGAAAACGATTTTTGATGCGGCAAAACTACAGAGGAGTTTAATTTAAACGCCACCGAAAGCGACCGAAAACGTTACAAATGACATGGAGCATGGTATTACAAACACGTGCGTGGGATGCGTTTAATTGGAAGCTGACAACAAAGATATTTCCGTTTTACATAAGCTGAACACTTCTAAAAATGTATCTGTAAAATTAGAGAAGTTTAGTGCTCGGAAGTCTTTATTTTTTTTTTGTTTTTAAGGGCTTAGTTTTATTTGTAATTAAATAAACCCATTTTAACATCTAATTCTTTTACCAAAAGAAATACAATGTTGGATAAAATGTTAAATAACGGAAGATTGAAAACAAATATTAATATCTCATTGATGTCATTTCATTGAGTATAAAATTCTCTTTCAAATATAGTTTATAACATTCAAATTAGTTCTATATATATTTCTGGTTCTAAAGGTTTAAAAAATAATATACATTTTCGGTACTTTTTACTACTTTTACAATGTTGGACAAAATGTTAAATATCTCAAAATTTGAATTCAATTTTCATATCTCGTTGCCGACATTGGATAGAGTATAATATTCTCTTCGAAATGTAGCTTATTTTATTTAAATTTGTTTGTTACTTTACTAGTTATTAAGGTTAAATAACAATAAACTGTTTTTTTACAAAAGAAATACAATGTTGGATAAACTATTATATAATTCAAGCGTGAAAATACATACGTATTTCTACTTAACGTCATTTGATAGATAATAAAAGCCTATTCCATATTTTGTTTACACTATTCATATTAGTACGTTCCTTCCGTGTTATTAAAGTTTAAAGAAAGAATAAACATTTTCTCTACTTTTTATAAAAGAAATACAATGTCGGATAAAATGATAAATATTTCAAGATTAGAAAATCTTATTTATATGTCGTTAACGTCATTTCACAGAGAATAAAATTTTCCTCCGAAGATAGTTTGTTTCATTAAAATTAATTCATTACTTTTAGAGTTATGAAGGTTTAAAAAAACAATAATAATTTTCACTTTTTAAAGAAGAAATACAACGTTGGATAAAATGCTAAATATCTTAACATTTGAATTAAATATTGATATTCCATTAGCGACATTTGGTAGAGTATAAAATTATCATCATTCTTAGAATTATTGAGGTTTAAAGTATAGTAATCTTTTTTAAATATATTGTACAAAGAAAACATAAAACGTTGGAGAAAATATTCCATATCTCAAGAACATAAATAAATATTTATATCTCACTACGGACATTTGATAGAATATAAAATTCTTTTTAGAATATAGTTTGTTTCATTATAATTTTTTTATTACATTTCCAATTATCCAGGTTTGAAAAACATTAAAACGTTGGAGGAAATGATAAATATCGCAATGTCGGAAATAAACATTTATACCTCATATATATGTATTTAAATTTTATATAATTAGTAAAATATAATTTATTACTTATAAATCTCTTGATTTTTGTTTGGTATATAAACATTTTTAGTCGTAATATAAAAAAAAACACTAATAATAATGCAGTTATTCTGGAAGTAAATATCATTCTCAAAACGCGTTGCTTTTCATGTCTTCTGTTTGTATGTATCTATTTAAAAACAAATTAGAAATGAAGTGTGGAAGCAATTGAGCCATTCGTGGTGGTTGTTGTGTGGCGGTGGTTGCTGTGGTGCTGTGGTGTGCGTATCGGATGATTTATTGCGAGTAAAGTTATCTTTTCGGTATATATCCACGTCCAATTACCATCACTTGTTAGACGCGTCTTCAGCCGCCCGCCCGCCTGCTCACGCACTTCGCATACACTCTCCTCCGCACACTGACACTCTTACACACTGCTTACACTAGCCCCGACGCGACGAGAAGTAATTTGGCAATTTGTTAGTCGTTAAAATTCCCAGCTGTCTAAATCCGTCATTTGACGGTCGGCCGGTTCACAAGTCGGCCGCAAACATGTGTCGCTAAATATAAATGAGATATCTTTCTGCGGGCGAGCTAACCAACGAACGAGCGAACGCCATCGTCGCCGCCACCGCGAGCTGTTGTGCGATATCTTTGTTGTCGCATGGCAGGCGGTGCAGACAAACGACGTGGAAATAAAGAACGACAGCGAAACGCGGCAATTACTCGAAATAGATTAACCTCACAATCAAGCAAGTCGGCAGAGTGACTTTTGAGTTTATAATACTTAAGGGTATATTGAAAACATAATGTTGATGTATGTTGTGTTGTCTATGTTAGATGTTTTTATTGGAGAGGACTGTAGGTTGTTGGTAAAACATGTTGATTCTTTGATGTGAAAACACAATTTTTGTCACTGTTTTACAAGTTTAATAGACAAATCGTACGATGTACATTTCGCCGTTAGGCATCGTCGGGTAGTAGCGAGCCAAAAGTTACAGAAGATGTATTTATACAGAATTTTACATTATAAATTTTTATGATGTGTGGAGACGAATTAGTGGGGAGCTGATGAAAATATCGGTTTTGTCATTTATCACGAGGTCCGGGTTTTTTGAAATAGCCTGCTGGATGTATATTCCCTCCAAGACATTGAGCTTATAGTTTTTATTGCACGGGTGTAGCTGGCTTAGGTTATCAATCGTGCAGCGATGGTCGTTGAAAATGAGGTGGTGAGTGAGAGGAAACGTTTGGATTTCCCGTGCTGTCAGTGTTGCGCAAATGTTCTTTAAACCGCGTTACGAAGTTGCGGCCGGTTTGTCCAATGTATTAGATGTTTTTATTAGTATTAATGACGTTGGATACCTTTACCTTTATCCAAAGTTATTTACTAGCGTCATCTAGCAAATTGGGTTGAACTAAACAAATTTGTTTCAAAGTCACTGACATTTGCTTCTCCGTCTTATATTTTCTCTGGGATTGACTGAGATTTAGGCAACAATAATAGCAAAATTGAAGACACATTGGGGATATCTACGTTTGATTGTGTTTACGCAGATACGTAAACAGGGGAGCGTAAGTACGCTTACCAAATCGAGATGATAAGAAAACGGACATTAGTGAACAATGGGCAGTGTAATATTAATTTGGAAATTTTAGATGTAGTATCTTATTTTGTAATATCTTCTAGTTGCAAATGTTTATGAATAGGCCATGATGTCGCGGCAATTAGCCAAGAGGTCTGGACTTCCAAACAAAGTCGTTATCGGCCGGACTCTTGGTATCGCGACGTCATGCGCCATTAGGAGATAAATCATTAGCATGTATCTTTAGGTTTAGAGTTAGAAAATAAAGTTAGTAGTTATATGGATTTCATCGTGACCATATCGTACCCTCCTCCAACTCTGCACTCCGCTGTCTTGCTACCAGCGTCATGGGCTCGATATTGTCGTTGCTCAGTGCAAGAATTTGTGCTCGCGGATCTGCACATCATCTGCAGCGATATCATCGCGCATCGAGCATACAGATAGTATATATAAATCAACCTTTATTGGCATATCTTCTTAGCTTATCCATTTTCTTTCTTCCATCTCTCTACAACTATTTAACAAACTTAACAAAATATTGAACATGGCACAATAAATACACTAAATACACCTTCACTCTGCATTCCTGTACACTCTCCCGCCCCATATGCATCCCCAGTCGATTCTCTCTTCTTCTCTTCTCCTTTACTATCGCTGACACCCTGACAACCCCCACTTCCTTTTCTCCTAATCACCCCACGATGACATTCCTTCCCTTTCGCATACCTCTCGCCCATTCCTGATTCATTCCCATACACTTTCCTGCTAAATGCTCCCACGTATCCACACTTTCCATCCTCTCTCTTCCGAACCACACCTTGCACGTGCCAGGGTCACTTTTTCCGTCGCTCCCTTTCCTATGCAGCCAATATATTCCGGTCTCCTCCCCACAGTTTGTACTGCCTGATACTGCCGGTACGTTTGATAGTAATAAGTGTCAACACCAGTTTAATAATTCAATGTAAAATAAGTTGCCTACATTATAACAATCAACTGTTTACCTTCACTCTTAAATTTCTATTTGTGCATTTGGAGTTTAGCGTTTTGCGTTTTACGTTTTACGTTTAGTTTGATTAATGCGACACATTTGCAGTGCAGCGCATGCGAGTGGCAATTTGCAAATTGCAACGATTTGGAAGCGCACACGCTGCGCTGCACCCACGTATCGGTGTGCATCGAATCGCGTTTTTTGGCAGCGTCGTCGGGCGGGTTTAATTCGCAATAGCGATTTGCTGTCGGGATGAGTAGTGAAAAGCGGGCGGCTGCAGAGCCGTGGCGAGGTTTTTGCGCGGCGCGCGTAATAACTTTTTAATAAATTCGTTTATAGCTCCGGCCACTGCGGCACGCTACGATATAAATGTACCGTGAACGCATATATTTCATCTGCGACTAATTAAAAGCGCGCGCGCGCGCTCGACGAATGCACGCAAATTTTCCAATTTTCCAACGCTGCCTGCCTGCCGCCTGTTATACCGCCTCCTGCCTGCCGACGCACCGCACCCGGCGAGTTGGCGAACGCTTGTTTAATTTTCCCCGTCGGCCGTGTCCGTTTTTAATTATCCATGGTGAATAATCTGCGTGCGTTTCGCTGCTGGTTGTGAGTGTGTGTGTATGTGTATATGTGTGGGTGTGTGTGGGTGTGTGTGTGTGTGTGTGTGTGTGTGTGTGTGTGTGTGTGCACCCTTTTCGTGGTCCTTCGAGTACGTTCGACTGCGTACTCATGCATTAAACGATGCCGTCGCAACCGACGCGACGCTCACGGTCACGGGGAAATTCGTTGGAAATTGCACTACAGTTGCACTACAGTGCACTACAGTTAATGTTGCATAATCTGCGTCTTTAAATATTCAACATTTTAGACTCTTAAATTATTAGGAAAGCAATGATGTAAGGACGGCAACCCAATATACATTCGCATATGTTTTAATAATAATAATATCACATATTTTATTGTCTACCGACCTCTGTGGGTCTTTCCGACATGTATTTATATTTTTTTTTATTTGTATATTTATTGTATTGTTGTTATTTACAAGTATGTTTTTGGGGTTTATGCAATTGTTTGTTGGTTGAGGTGAGTTGTTGATGTATGTTGTTGTTGTTGTGGTTGAGAGTAATTCTCGCAGTGAGTTTCAGGTGTCAGTAGAGTGTGAAGTTGAATGTTTGAAGTTGGATGTTGTGTTTGAAGTAGTGTGTTTGTGTATGTTTGCACATGTATATGTGTGTATGTGTGTGTGCGTGTGTATGTGTGTGAGTGTGTATGTGTATATGTGTGTATGTGTGTGCGTGAGCGTGGGTGAGTGTGTGAAGTTGTGTGAAAAATTATCACTGTGTGATGCCCACCCCGAGGACTCGAACCTCGTCCGCTGGCGTGATATGCCAAGGTGCCACTCACTAAGCTACCCGGATGGGCCATATATTTTATACACTCTTATTTACTTTAACTTGATGTCCTAGAAAAATTAATAACGACACAATATTAAACATTCATCATTATTTAATTACCATTTGTGTATTCCACCCGTCGTAAACGTGTGTTTAAGTGCATTATTGCTGATTCTGAAAATATCGATACTTTTCAACAATACAATTCAACTTGCAATTCTTGATTTTTGTGATTCTTATTAAAAATCACAGTTTTTATGAAAATGAACATGATAATAATTAGATTAATTTAATATCAGTTACGTACAATTAGTCTATTCATGTATTTACAGGTTGAGTTGCCTAAATTTAGGAGATTTATGTACGTTGAGTTGCATACCTTTAAGAGTACAACTTTTCAAACACATTACTTGTAAATTACACATATTGCACTGTGGGTCTGATTGAGCAGAATTTGAATTTGAACCCACTTGTATTTGTTGCGCATTTCCATCCATCTTCAGACATATACTGAATTTTAACTTTTCATTGGGGTGCTATTTATACTCAAATTTCGACTAATTAGTAGTGGGAGAGCGGCGACTTGCCGCGTTGTGGAGCTCGGTACTCGTTAGATCACCGCAGACAACTTGGTCTCCCCCCTCTCAACAAGCGGCTGTGGCGCCGTCTGCGAACTCCTGACTTCGTGGTAAAAACGCGAATGAAGGTTGGGCGATTCGCTTGCAACGGTCCTCATATGCACAAAAAGTAGCGAGACCGGATCGGGCCGGGAGAAAGTTACTAATCACTTACATATAGTAGTGGGAGGTAGGTCTTACCAGGTAAAAGGAGTAAAGTCCTAGGAGTCCTATAAACAACGTGTCAGTGCAGGTCCTCAAATTCTGTACATTACTTGTACTTGTACAAAATGTACAAATAAGTCATTAAACAGAGTGACTTGTTTGCTCATTCCCTCTCGCCATCTGATCCTGCCTAGAGCCATTTCTTTTCTCTCTTCCATGGCCTTTACTATTCCTGCATACTACGTCTTTCGTAGTCTACCGCGCTTTCGCCGCCCTGCAGGTTGCCAGTCCAGCATTTGCACTGGCCATCGTCTTTCAGGCATTCTCTTAACGTGTCCAAACCATCCTAATTGTCGTTTCTTAATTCTGTCTAAAACTGTCGCCTCTTCTTTCATAAGGTCTTTGACGACTATGTGTCTGATTCTCTCCAATTCTGAGATTCTTCCACTTCGGCGGAGATATCCATTTCAGTTGCCTCTATACGTTGTTCCATTTGTTTGTTAATTACCCATAACTCACTGCCATAGCACAAGACTGACTCCACCATCGTCCATACAATTCGCTTCTTTGTATCCTTTGCCAGCGATTTGTTCCACCATAAAGAGTAAAAACACCCCAATATTTTCCTGCTTCCATTTATTCTTTCTTTTATTTCTGTATCACTTATACCGCTTTGGTCTATAACCACACCTAAGTATTTGAAATTTTGGACCTCTTCGATTTTGATGCTCTCTGTTAAGAGTACGCTTCTGTTTCTGCATTGCTGTTGTTTTGCATGTATTTGGTTTTACTATTGTAAATTTTGACGCCCCACTTCAGGTACTTAAAAATTCAAATTATTGAATTACATCACTAACGTCAATAAATGACTCCCTAAAAAGCAATTATTTCAATTGAAACAAACCAAAAACAAAAATGTTTCGTATGTAAAAATATGAAACGTAAAAACACACAGTCAGTGAACCACACAAGAAGTTGAGCCCCAATTATATTTAACAGCATCGTCGCTGGTTGTCTTTTATGATTCGTTCATCTAAAACGTCCGGCGTTTTGCCGCTTCATCAACGCGACGCTTCATTATACGCGTGTAATTCGGCTGCTTGCGCTCTCCATCCAGCTTGTGCTCGTTCGACTCCCTCGGGATACCGCCACTGCCGCCGCCACGGTACTGTTTTGGGAAAGCGACTCGAGAGATCGGCGTTAAACGCGGGATAACGCGGCGCGGGATAATAAATGATCCTGCATCTATTATTGGTGCGCAGCGTCGCTGCGACTAATTAACATTTTTCCACATTTTCCACACAGCCTCATACACATACACATATTCCCTCCTTTGCCGCCAAACACCAACTCAGCCAATGCCACCAACGCCAAATACCGAATTTGTTAACCGAGCTGATTGTGAGCACTTTTCAGCTGAAAATATTCATTAATTTACATTTACTGCCTTTACCGCCATGTTCTCGACGAGTTTGCTTAAGTAGATACCAATTAAAAGTTGAGTCATTATTCAAAAACTAGTTTTTAACTCCAAAACATTCAACTTTGGTAACTTTTGTTGACTACAGAAAAAAAGTGAAAATATTTACTCTTCAAGTAGGAAATATTTATTAAAATCCTTCTGGTTTAAGTTGAAACCAATTAAAACTTGAATACACTGCCAATAAAAGTCATTAATAATTACAAAATTGCAATTTGTTGCAATTTGCGTACGCTACAAACAGCAATACATAGCGAAAGACACAAAAAGCCGGCGTTTAATTGCAAAAAGTTGTCGCTAATTTGCAGTCATTTGTAAACTTATACAATTTGTTTTGTGTATTTATGTGAAATTGATGAATTTCATTATGAATATACACATTTTATATAAATATATTAAACTTTTAATTAATTTAATTAAAATTAACAGAAAAACAGGCGCTCTTGTATTTATATATGATGGCCAATTATTTGTATAATAGATTGATTGCTATTTACTGTTTACTGTATACGGGAATATTACCGTTAATTTATTTAATAATCTCATATAATTGTTATTTATTGAAGTTTGTTGCGGCGCATTTGAAATTGGTACCAAACTTGTTTTGATTTGTTGGCGCTGTCCGCCTTAACCGATAAGACGCCAGGTGAGCGCTAGAGCGACCACGATCTCATATATATTCTTTTGAAAATTCGTAATTCGTACCTGCAAGTAGGCAGTAATACATTCATTTCGTTTCTGTTCAGTCGTCCTGCAAATAAGCAGTAACACTTTCACGCGAAGTATTTGTACGGCGAGAAGTACCTCGCCCACTGAATAGTACTTGATTCATATAGACAAAATTGCTGTTAGTTTTTAATATAACTTGATATCAATAACGTGCTGTATATTTCTTGAGAACCACAACGTCAACTAAAGTGAGTCCCAACCAGTGACTACGAAGTTACAACAAAGTTCTTCCAATAACTTTTATGGGGAGACAAATTCTTTAGAAATTAACAAAAGAGAGTGTGTAAGATTTTTGGTGGAAACTATGCTTTATCACAACTTTTAAGATACTAGAATGTTGACTTAATTAAGAGTCTACATAAGTTATTACTATATAATATTGTCTACCGACTATTGATACTTGGTATGTATAGGATCTTCCTACATGAAGATTGTAACTTTAATTTTGGTAGCAGATGTTTGGAATTTGGTTGAATTTTGGTGCTAAAAATTTGGCATTTGAAACTTAAAAAATCTTTGCAATTTTTGGTAACTAGATAGAGAATGATACTTCTGAAACAGGAAGTGACGTCATTGAATCTCCTCCCAGTACAGTTAGATCCTCCCCCAATTACAGCTGGGTCCTCCCCATCACTATCGACTCCTCCCCACTGCAATTTTGAGGTTCTAATAATCCCATATAATTATTGTTTATTGATGAAATTTCAATAACTTTTGTAGAGGGACAATCTTTTTAGAATTTAACAAGATCTTGTGAAAGATTTTTGGTGAAAACTATGCTGCAGTATAGGATCTTGATACATGAAGTTTCTAACTTTAATTTTGTTAGAAATTCCAAACACCCGAATTTCGATGCATTTTGGTGCTAAACATTTAGAAAATGTTTGCAATTTCTGGTAAGTATATAGAAAATGAAATTCCTAAATCAGGAAGTAATGCCACAGATCCCCCCCCTACCACAGCTTGATCCTCCCCCACCTGCAAAATATCGGATCCTCCCCCTACTGCAATTTTGGCCAATTTTTCAAGTCCAATTTTGATGATCTTCCACCCCACTTCGTCTCCCCTACTTTATTTCGTAACCTCTCCCACTCTTTTTCAGATCTTCCCCTACTCTTTTTCGAATCCCCCCTATTCCTTTTATTCCGGATCCATTTCTTTTTAGGTTCTCCCCCTCTACATTTTTTTTTGAATAATTCATCAAAGGCAGGAGTGGAAGAACCAAAATTGAACTGAGGGATGGATCCGACACAGCCCAACCCGTAAACTCTACCAAAAACTACCAAAAAACAATAAGAAAAGTAGGCAAACTCATATACTCCATTGCTTATACATATTAGACTGTTAACACGATCAAATTTCACGCATCATCAACTTTCAACATTTTGTTTTCCCTTCAACCGAGTGTGAAGACAACTCAACATTGTTGTTTCCACACTCTTTTAGTTTTTCCAAACATTTTTCACACGTTTCCACGCGTATCAAAACCAAACCAGGAAAAATGCGAAAACACGTAAGCTTAAAATATTTATCGACATGCAATATTTATTCCGTCGAACGGACGTTCCATCGGGGGGCCAATATAGTCCACCGTTTGCGAAATAAACCGCCACATATCCAACACATTCACGCTCGAAAAATGCTTTTAAATTTATTTCGTCAATTGATTATACTTTTTTATTGACCCAATCGGCAATGCTTTCGTGGCCTTCGACCACCTGCCGATCCCTCACCATCTCTGTTTCCACATCGAATATTTCCAGGAGAGAAAAAAGAAAAAACATAAACCCAACTGGCAAACAGCAAAAAATTAATCAAGTTACCAATAAATAATTTCAGCAATGCGTGTATATAAGGTTGCGTTTATTCAATTAAAATTAAAAATACCTTGGTGTTGCTCTAGAGGGTGTTGTGCTGTGTTGTTGTTTTTCTTTGATTATTTACGCATGGTTGATGTTTAATTTTTAAATTGAATTTTTCCCAATTAATTGGCAAGGCGGCAAGCAGCTACGAGGGAGTGTTCATTAGGGACTGGTTGGTGCTGGTGCGGTGGCTGTGAAACGTGAAATGTGGAAATTTTTACCGACTTGATCTGCAGACAAGTAGATGCGAAAAAGTTTGCGCAGCGCAGCGTTGATTGTTTTCGGCGTAAATACGAGGCGAGACAATCGCTAATGAGAGACGGATGCCTTTTTTCGTAATTGGAAGCTATCGCGACTTCGTCCCTAACAAGCAATTTGTAAAAGTCAAGACAATGCTGGCACGTGATGAAGTTTTTTTTTCGTTGGAAGTATGAATGAATGCAAATTGAAATCAAAGTTTACTAATCAATTATTGTTATTATTTTGTCATTGAAATAATTGCTTTACAATTTTTACAAATTGATTAGTTAAATTTTGATATACCAAATAAAAAGTGATTTCCACGCTCTCAGTGAGTGCATAAGTTCAAAACTTTGCAAATTCGTCAATTTAAGTTATAGTTGAAGAATTTCCTAAATGATGTTAAGGTTTTTTGCGATACTTCTCATATAAATAACTAACGATATTTTTTTTCGATTCTTTCAATTTAAAAATCATCGGAAATATCTTATCAATGTATTTAATCTTCGATATTTCGCATACCACAAATTCAACTACATAATATGAAGAACAACTTTTCCTCTTCCTAATGAAGTTGATTTCATTAAAATATGTTAAGTAGAACCAATGTTACAAAGTATTTTCCAAAAATTGTTCTCAAAAATGTCTACAGGAAAATGTGACAATTTTGATGATAATTTACATTTCATTTCTTAATATTTAAAACATTTCTTAATAATTAAAAACAAGACTAACAAGCATGATATGAAGAACAACTTTTCTTCTTTTAAATAAAGTCTATTTTATTTAATCACTTTAAGTAGAACCCAAGTTAGACAGGGTTTTAAATTATGAGAGATTGTACTGTTTCCCAATCATTCAGGTTGAAACATTCTCTAGAATAATTTGACAAATTTAATGGTAATTTTGATGCATTTTTCAAGGAATATAGGTGGGATTTTATATCATATAGCAAAGAACAACTGTTCTTCTTTCATACAATGTTATTTACTTTAAATTATCTTACGTAAAACTTAAGTTACAGAGTGGTTTCCAAAAATTGTTCTCAAAAACATCTACACGAAAATGTGACAACTTTGATGATAATTTTCACTCATTTCTCAATAGTTAAAAAAAAGACTAACTAGCATGAAATGAAGAACAACTTTTCTTCTTTTAAGTAAAGTCTATTTTATTTAATTACTTTAAGTAGAACCTAATTTAGAGAGAGTTTTAGATTTTGAATGATTAAAAACGTAATGTTTGTCAATCATTCAGGTTGAAACATTTTCTATAATAATTTGACAAGTTTAATGCTAATTTTCATGCATTTTTCAAGAAGCAAAGATGGAATATTATATCATATAGTAAAGAAGAATTGTTCTTCTTTCATACAATGTTATTTACCATAAATTATCTTACGCAAAACTTATGTTACAGAGTGTTTTTCAATAATTGTTTTTGGTGTCTTCTCAACCAAAAATGTGACATTTGTGATGATGATTTGAGACTAATTTTCATGCATTTTCCACGTAATAAAATTAGGAATATTTATCCTATTGAACAACCTTCCTTCTTCTAGATAATGCTATTTTTATTAGGTTATCTAATATAGAACCTATTTTATAGAGTATTTTTCAATAATTGATATCAGACACTTTTTAATAGTAATATGACAACTTTGAAGATAATTTTCGTGCATTTCCTAAGATATATAAATAGACTTTTCTATCATAATGGAAAGAATATATATTTTCATTGTAATTTAAATGAATTTCACTAAATTATCTTAATTAGATCCTGAATTACAGGGTGTTTTGCTATGCGTGTTTTGAAAATTCGTTTGTAATTCTTTTGGTTTAACTTTATTAAATGTAACGATTTGTTCTAAATCTTCCCAATTACAGCTAATTAAGATCGTGCGATTTGCCCCTGGAAAATAGACTACCTTTTTGCACGGAATGAAAGCTTCCGTTATTGTTATTAGCATTTTAATGGCTTCGTGTGTATTCAAGCGTGAATTACACTCGATTATGGTTTATCGCCGCACCCGCTGGAGAGCACATCGAGGGATGTTTGCGCACAAAGCGTGCCGCCACCACAGACTGCCTCCTCCATCTGCCACCCGCTGACTACCACCGCCTGCCGCCTCCACCATCATCACGTCGGCATCGCGTCGCGTCGTATCGTTTGCGAAGTGTGATTGCGCAATGTAATTTGTGTGCGGGCGTTTATTACCCGCGTGGCTTCGAAAAGAAAATGGCAGCAGCGGCGAAATTGTTGCAAAGCGGGGCGCGGTTTTCCCATTACGCCACTACTAACGCCGCAGCCGCCGCCGTCGAGGAAATTTAAGAGGTATCTCTATTCAAATATAAATATTTGAGCGGTTCATAACAGTTTGGCGTTTCGGCGGCGGTGGCGGTGGAGTAACGCCACCCCACAGTCACTGTTTGGGGAAGTTGAATTCCCCAAACCACCCGGCGTAGTGTGGTGTGATGGTGGTTGGCTGCCACCCCTCGCTCTCGCTGTGCCGCAGCCGCCATGTTGCGATGATGGCCGAATGATGATTGTTTTATAAATATTTAAGCACGGCCTGGCTACGCTCTGCTCGTGGCACACGTGGCATACGCCCGAGCAGTCGTTATTGCCGCCGATGGTAGTGTGTTAGTGTTCGGCGGCGGTGGTGGTGGTAGAAGTGGCGGAACGTTGCCTCCACACCACCGCCAACTCTGCCGCCGGCTCAAATCAGAGTTTATGGGACATCATAATATCAGCATGTTTTATAGATGAACGCTGTTATCTTCGGTGTTGGCGGCAACGAGCGAGGCGAGGCAATTTGCTGGAATTTCATAGTGTAAATGGCCTTTTTGATGCATGATGGTTTTGCGGTTTATATGGTTTGAATAAAAATTGCCTTATATCAGCGGAGGCGGCGCGGCGTACAATACGATGGCGCAGCCCGCTTTATCTTTATCACCCGCGATAATATCACGTATTCGTGATGTGTCGAACTTGGAGCATTTCGTGCCACATATTATGTAACAATTTTACTTCTTATTAATCCTACTATGATAATATTACTATATTAACACTATAATAACTTCATATGAAATCCTGTACATCCACATCAATATCTAGGAGAAGTAGAGGCGATTTGCCGCGATGTGGAGCTGGGTACTCGTTAGATGACTGCAGTTAAGCAACGTCGGACGCGTCGGATGGGTGACCACTTGGTCTCCCCACTTAACTAGCGGCTGCGGCGTTTGGTTGAATGATTCGCTTGCAACGGCCCCGGAAACAACCCATACGCGCAATAGTTCAGAATACTACCATCAGTAGCGAGACCGGATCGGGCCTGGAGAAAGTTACTAATCCCTTACAGACCACTATGTGATAGATAAAAGGTTGTTGATTAAATAAAAAATAAAAATCTATGAGAAAGAATCGTGTTTAGGCAGAAAAGACATGTGGCGGCAACCCATTGCCGCACAGCAATATTAGGATCAACAAACTACAATCACAATCAACATCAATAAACCATAATCTGCACGTAATCAACATCCGCCGAGACTAAACATAGGAAATGCTGACATCTCAAAATTGACACGGCGCAGCGACATCGCGACCACGTGTTCTGCTGTGACGAACAAAGAAATGGTCGCGGCAACATTTTCACCTGCTATATATTGACATTTCGTCATCACATCCATTCAGTCATTCAGTTATTCAGTCACTTATTCAGCTCGTCACCGAAGATCGTCACCAGCAGCCGCCACCAGAGAGTCCGCCGTCACAGAGAGTTCACACCGAGTCCGCTACCGGCCGTCGTCACCAGCGAGGCTCACATCAACCTGCCTGCCCCGTCGACAGGTACGAGCCGATCATCTCCAGCTGCCGCCTCCGCCTGGATCTGCTCGGTATCTTAATCTCATTCATCTTATATTTCATTTCATGTATTGTGGTACAATGAAATCCCACAAACTGGTGACTCCGACGTGATTGAGACGCAACCCCATCGGCGAGCAAGAGCAGTTAGGGAAGGAACTCGGGGCATTCCCTGTCTAAGCACTGAACCGCCACGGTACAGCTGGACCCGCGGGAATGGCCTCGAGTCTAAACAAGCGAAAATACGAACTGTTTGTATTGTGGTACAATAAAATCCCACAGACAGATTTCTTGAATGCACAAACTGTCGTAATCATAAAATATCGAAATAATTTATATAGCATAACTTTTTATAGTTAATTTCCTTATGTAAATTGTAAAACTTGCTTGTAACAATATGAAAGAAAACCTCGTTTTTATCGCTTAGAAAATGCGTGAAAATTAACATCAAAATTGTCAAATATTTTTGATGGCGATGTTTTAAATATTAATTAATGAAAAAAAAAACATAGGTTCTACTTAAACTAATCTAACGAAATCTTCTTTATTTGAAAGAGATACATTTGTTCATCATGTTATGCTAGTTAAAGACATTATTGATAGTTTAAGAATTGTTGAAAACTGTTATCAAATTTGGCAATTTTTATTAGACGTGTGCATAAACAGTCTTTTACTACAAAACTTTTCATTCCAATCGAAGTCGGACAATGAGTGCACGTCCCTTGTAAGTTGCAACAAGTATAACAAAACTTTAAATTGATATTATATGCTTGAAATTAAAACATCTTTATTTAACAAGGAAATTAAGTTTCGAATGTGTTCATCATCGAATGCCATATGTTTCTTCGACTCTCTTCCCTTTTCTCATCTTCCAACATTTCTATTTCTATTCTCCGTCTAAAATTCCATCATTTGTTGCCTTAAATACAAAGTAGCTGTGTAGGTAAACAAAAAAGTGCTTGAAATCATAGAAATAACAGGAAATTAACGGTTATTCCGATCATTCAAACAACAAACGCGAGACGAACTGACGAGTCATTCGAAATTCAACTGTGCGTTTTGCACAGCGTGAGTAAATTTTCTTCACACCTTGTCTTCGCCATGAAAACGAGAAAATGAGAACGTAAACGGAAACACACTTCTCCCAAAATGTGGTTATTTTAAAAATTTAATTCTCCTCTGACACATAATTTCCTTTGCTTTCTTAAATGAAATTAAATATTATTAGAATTTACGAATTTCAATGATTTGCAAAAAGATAAATTAACAGCATAAAAAAGGAGTTAGTTATCATTAATTATAGTTGTTACTGATATATTACATATTTCACAATATCAGTTGGTATTTGTTAATGTTTACAAGGTAGAACAAAAGTTACAGAGTGTTTTCTGTCGCGTATTTTTGAAACGTACGAATATTTGCTCTCTAGTTTGTTTCATCAATATTTAGTGGTTATTTTTGGCAGTTTTCTGCCTAATAATAATAATAAAAGTTAACTCCAAGCAAAGAGTGACTCTTTTTGTTTTAATTTAAGTATTTTTTATTTAATTATACACAGTAGAACAAAAGTTACATTGTGTTTTCTTAGGATTTCTTTCAAAAATTTCGAACATTTGTTGTCTAATTTCTTTTATAAATATTGGGTTTAAATTTTCGGTCATTTACTGACTAATACAAATGGTATATAGTAGTTCCTATCAAAAATTAACTTTTCTTCTTTTAATTTAAGTATTTTTTATTTAAATATACACAGTAGAACAAAAGTTACAGAGTGTTTTCTTCGGATTTTCTTCAAAAAGTTAGAACTTTCGTTGTCTAATTTCTTTTGTAAATATTTGGTTTAAATTTTCGTTCATTTACTGACTAATACAAGTAATATATACTAGTTGCTAACAAAGAGTGACTCTTTTTCTTTTAATTTGAGTATTTTTCATTTAAATATACACAGAAGAACAAAAGTTACAGAGTGTTTTCTTTGGAGTTTCTTCAAAAAGTTCGAACTTTTGTTGTTTAATTTCTTTTATAAATATTTGGTTTAAATTTTCAGTCATTTACTGACTAATGCAAGTAATATTTATTAGTTGCTAACAAAGAGTGACTCTTTTTCTTTTAATTTAAGGAGTTTTCATTTAAATATATACAGTAGAACAAAAGTTACAGAGTATTTTCTTTCGATTCTTTTCGGAAACTGCGAATATTTCCATAAAAGTGTTTAATGAATTCCAACGAAGTTCAAAAGGATAAATGCCACCACCAAAAAGACTTAGTTATAATTAATTATAGTTGCTACTGATATATTATATATTTGACAACAACATTTGTTATTTTTATATTATGAATGGCTATGTTTTGAATTAATGTGTGTTTAAAGTGTCAGGAAAATAAACAAACGTGAGATATTTTCATTCCTAAGTTTGCTTTCACTCTTTGCCCTCTCTTACTCTATCTATCTGTTTCTCCCACACTCTATTTCTCTAAGATATGGACTCTATCTTCTTCTGTTTGTATCCATACAGTTCCATGGAAACAAACAGAGAACGGTAAACTCTATGTGTGTGTGTGTGTGTGTGTGTGTGGATGTGTGTACAAATGTGTAAACTTATAGTTATCATGTGACAGTTTGTCGGGATCTAAGTAAAGCACTAGTGGAAGCTGGATGTCACCGATGCATGCATGCGCACGAGATTATTAAAATAACAAGTGATAGATCTTCGGGTGCTAACTCAACTTCTCGCCTTTCATGACAGCTTCATAATGTGTCTGTATGTGTGTATGCGTACTTCATTCCGATGATGATGCTACAGATGTTGTAGAAGAGAAAGATTGAGAGAGAGAGAGAGAGAGAGAGAAAGAGAGAGTTGAAGTGTGTTTCTCACCCCTCTTGTCTTTCTGCCCAGACACTCGGTGTCGAATGCTTCGAATAACTTGCGGTATTTGCTACCAAGTGGATGCGGAAACATTCGACGTATGCAGCTAATTTTCACTGATTACAAATTAGTCAAATCTAATTAATTTGTTAGTGTTTAAATTCCACGAATTGCTGCCTTAAGTATGCGTATTTCCGTCGTGAGTTAATTGGATTTTAAAATAGTGTGGCTATCTTTGTTTTTATCGATATTTCATTCGAAAAAAAACGGACGAGAATGCTTTTGGCATACTAAGAACAATTCTTCAAAGCTACTAATTTGTGACAGAAGAGAATTACATCTTTGATATTTATAAACAACTTCATTAAATATTCTACCTCGTGATTTATGTAATGTCATAGCACATCCTGATACTTTGCAATTATTTTGCTTTGCTCATTCAGAGGCGTTCCCGGTGTCTCCGTTGTGCAGTTGGTAGCGCATTGGACAAGTGTTCCGAAGGTGGTCGGTTCGAACCCGGTCGGGGGGCTACAAGTTTTCTCTTTCCACGATAAATTCCAATTTATATTAATTAATTTCTTTGGAAATTCATTAATTGCAGCTCTCGACGTCCCAAAATTTGAAAATATCGATTGTTTACCAGTGGAAAGTATTCAAACTTGCTAATATTGATTTCCAAGATGTCTGTGCTAGCTTCTGTTACACTCCTAATTTTCGAATCTCTCTTTGAATTTTCAAAAAAAATCATCTTTTAAAATTTAATGTCATGTTATGAGTTGAATGTTCACTCATACTTTTGCCGTTCAGCTACCAGTAATGTCATCGGTTTAAGTTTTTACATAACCTGCTTCCTTTATGTGGAGTTAATTCTGGTTCAGAAGGCCTTTTTGCCAAGCTTTATAAATCAGCAAAAAGAAGAAGAAGAAGAAGAAGTGTGCAAATTCAATGGAATCCAATAAGATGAGATTGGATTGAAAATTTCAAATTCAAAATGTGAAATTGGTAAAATCATCAAAAAATGTCAACTTTAATAAATAAGAAAATTGTTAGAAAGAAACATTGGGAATCCCTAGTTTAGCTGTTCTCTATTTGACATAACCTCACTTGAAGTCTCTTCGTATTCAATCACGACAGTCACGAGGTATGTATGTGTTGTGTGTGCAAACGCATCGTAAAAGTGTTGGACGTACTCGCTGGTGGCTGGAGCGCCGCCCCTACTGGCTGAAGAGGAAGGTTCAAGTGGCTCCTGAATGGAATCATTACCTAGTTTAATCGTATTTGGATAAAGACGACGGACGACGACTTGGATTCGGACTCCGATTCTAGTATGCCCGCCGCCAGATCGGTCCGACCGGGGACACAATAAAAGGAGGAAACAATTTACGGAGAGAGCCCTGCGGCTAGAAGCACTTATCCGCCTCACATTTGCGAGCCTGACACCGCCGCCGCCGCTGCGCCGCCGGGCAGGCAAGGCGTTCGTGACCCAACATACACGGGTGCAAACACATCACCTACATCTTCACACATTCATATACACATTTATTTGCACATACACACACACACACACACACACACACACACACACACACAAACACACACACACACACTCACACACACACTCACACACACACATACAAACATATACATACATACTTGAATTCACATATACACTTACAGACATATACAGATAGTATACACATATACACATACGTACACTCTCAGATAAATATAGAAAGGAAGAACTCATGGGAGTCGATAAAACCCATTCTCCCTCTTTGCCCTCGCCGCCCACTCTCACTCCCTCTCTCTCTCTCTCTCTCTCTCATTCTCTCCTCATTTTTGTCCCAGCGATCCCGGGGATCACCCGTGTAAGTAGCAGATGTGTCAATTTCATTTCAATCAGTGGATAATAGAGACGGTAATGGAATCAGTTCTTGCTCTATTTGCCAACACTTGAGCGCGTCCGACGGTTTTGCGCATGATACAAGTGCCATCCGCCGCTCCCCCACCCCGGCGCTGCATATTTGAACGTCGTACAAAGTGCGTTAGAAAACGAGGGGGTTAAAAATATTTGCACAACCCAGCTGGCGCTGCCCCGGGAGGCACTCGAGGCGGTTTCGGCTACCTATGATGATGCTATCAAAAAGCGAAATGCAAATTTACGTCCGCCTGATGAACCTGTTTGCGGTTATAAATATGTTTGCGGGTCGTAATTGTGGCTAATTAACGTGTCGTTTATTTATCATTTTGATATTTCAACGAATTTGCGTTGAAAATTGATGAATTATACGAAATTATTTGGTATAAAATATAGTAATAGGAAGTTAGCAGAAAGAGATATCATGGAACTTCTATAAGAAATACATGAATACATTTGTTTTAATAAACAACCATCGAAAATGGAATAATTTGTTGATTTAATGATAAGCTTAGAAAATTTACAAATTTAATTTAATTTTTACTTAATTATCTTATAATGGGAGTGAGTCATTTGAGCACCTCAGATTTGCATAATGCCCTTATAGTGGATAATTTATATGTTTTCAATAGCATCCAATAGACTTTTGGAGGTATCAATTCAAAAACTTAGAATTCTTAGAACTAGAAATCTTCGTTTCAGGTACCTTCAGAAACTATACTAATATACACTAATTAATTTAGTACACAATTCTTTCATTCGAAATGTTTTATCTCTGACTTGAAACACCCAGTACACGTTCCTGAAATTTCGACACAACCACAAGTAAAGTGCCTTTGTATGCTTGTTTATATGTTTTGAATGGCATCCATTAGAATTTTCGGATGTCATTAAAAATATAAATAAATCTATTCACCGAATACCAAACGGATCAATTACCGGCCACAGATGTGACAATTCAAATTTAAAATCCTACATTTGGCAAACAAGAGCTATAAACTGAATATTCTTGAGGTAATTTTCATCCTACAGGCCATAAACACACATCCCGATACTTTACTAAACGACCACACGAACATCGCAATAAACACCCCACTCAGCAAAAACATTGTACCTCTTAGTATTTAAGCTGTTTTTTTGTCATTTCTGGCTTCAGTACCTGATGATGGCGAAAGCCGAAATGTACATTGTACAAAAATAAATTCTATTTGTAGAACTGTGAAAAAAGTCTTTTTACTCATCAACAAATTTATTCAAAATGTTATATCAACAAGTGACAGAAGACTCTTTCAAATATAAATAAGTCTATTCACCGAATATCAAACGGATCAATTAATTAGCCCGTTAATGTAAACATTCTGAAGAATGAGAGAGATACTTCCTTTGTTAAATAGAGTCTTTACGATTCAAATAATAAATAAAGTATATTCGAGAAATATAAAAAAAGTGCTAATATTATTCTGTCACTCTGCTACAATCAAGCTGGTGTCTAGATTAGATTCTTCTGTGGTATTCACAATTAAAAAAGATATAGGTATCAATTAAAAAACTTAGAATTCTTTTTAGAACTAGAAATCTTTATTTCAGGTACCTTCAGAAACAATCCTAATATAAAGTAATTAATTTAAAACAATTCTTTCATTCGAAATATTTTATCTCTGACTTGAAACACCCAGTACACGTTCCTGAAAGTTCGACACAACCACAAGTAAAGTGCCTTTGTGTGCTTATTTATATGTTTTGAGTGGCATCCATTAGACTTTTCGGAAGTCGTTGAAAAAATATAAATAAGTCTATTCACCAAAAACTAAACTGTTCGTTCAACTAATAAGCCAGTGATTTAAACTCTCCGAATTAAGTTTTTCCGAGGGTTTTCTCAGTCGTTTTAAATATAAATGCACACCCCGTAAATACGTTAACGCCTCGTTAAATATTCTCTCTCTCTCTGAGTGTGCCTAACTGGCCGCCATCAAGCTGTCCGCACTTGCCTTTCGGATGGTATCAGGCCCGGCATGCGATCATCCGGTTGCCACCACTGCCTCCTTCTCAACGTCGTCGCCGTCGTTTGCCGTCGCTGGCGTGGTTGTGGGAAAATTTCGGACGCAAAATTACCACAACCACTCCACCACTGCTGGCAAGCAGTGGATTAAGTGACGATGCGCGAGGACGAATTTAATTGCGCAGCGCGCCCCGCGGAAGCGCGAGATCGTGCTAATTTCGTGCCCATTGCATTCCGACGCCTGAGTATTAATAAATTATTAAATTGCTTCGCACGTTTAACAGCCGCACATCCATTTACTTACGACGATGGCGAAGCTGCTGCACTTAGTTATTAATACGAAAATTCACGTGCACCTTGTTATTTTCTATTAATTTAGAATTGGACTTAAGCTACATCAATTCAAGGTTACTAAAATTAGGGCAAAGTAATTCTATCTTTAACAAATTCGTGGTTTAGTTACTGCGAATTAACTTAAATTGATAAGTTTAGTTGAGAAATTAACATTTTAAAAATTTTTTAAGTATCTCAAAAATGTCGATTTCTATGACTTTATAACATTTAATTTGAAATTTCGAAGTAACGACTGAAGTTAGATTTTATACCAAAGGTTGATAAGAAAGTTGATTAAATTCTCTATCAAATGAAGCTAGAATCTAGACTATAACGTATTTAGTTGTTGAATAATCAGTTCTCCAAAAATTACTTAGAATTTGTGACATTTAATTCGAATTTACGGGGTGCAAGCCTAAGATAGATACTAGGTTAAACAATAGTAATAAAGTAGATTAAATTCTCTATCATAAGAAGCTATAATCTAGATTAGATCATATTTAGTTGTTGAGTAATCGGGACTCACAAAATTGTTTTGAAGTTTTTCAAAAATGTCGTTTTCTATGACTTTGTGACATTTAAATCGAATTTACTGAGGGAAAACTTAAGTTAGAATATAGGTTAGGGAATAGTAAGGAAATAGATAAAATTCCATATAGAACGAAGGTAGAATATATATTATATCATATTTCGTCGTTGAGTAATCAGGATTCAAAGAATAATTTAAAGTTTTTCAACAATGTCGTTTTCTATGACTTTGTGACATTCAAATAGAATTTACCTACTGAAAACTTAAATTAGATTATATACAGTAGAAAGATAGGAAATTATATTAAATTCTCTATAAGTTGAAGCTAGAATCTAGATTATAACATATTTAGTTGTTGAATAATCAGGACTCAAAAAATGTTTTTAAAATTTTTGAACAATGTCGTTTTCTATGACATTGTGACATTTAATTCGAATTTACTGGGTGAATACGTAAGATTGATTATAGGTTAAACAATGATATGAAAGTAGATTAAATTCTCTATCATAAGAAGCTAGAATATATAGTAGATTAAATTCCCTATACCATGATGTTGGAATATAGATTATATCATGTTTCGTTGTTGAGTAAGCATCAGTCAAAAATATATTTTCAATTTTTTCAAAAATTTTGATTTCTATGAGTTTGTAACATTTAATTAGAATTTACTGAGTGAATATTTAAGATATATTATACATCATAGAATAACAAGAAACTAGATTAAATTTTCTATATTATGATGCTAGAATCTAGATTATATCATATTTCGTCGTTGAGTAATCAGGATTCAAAAAAATAATGTAAAATTTTTCAACAATGTCGTTTTCTATGACTTTGTGATCTTCCATTCGAATTTACCGAGGGAAAACTTAAGTTAAATTATATACAGAAGAAAGATAAGAAAGTAGAGTAAATTCTCTATAATATGAGGTTAGAATCAATATTATATCATATTTAGTTGTTGTGTTATTGGCACTGGAAGATATAAAATTAGCATGGTACATAAAAACTCAATATGCTTCTAAACTAACCCATGACAACGCAACCTAACCTAACTCATTATACATGACGTAAGAGTTATGTTTCTTATAATACGTTATATTTTGCCTTTAATAGACTGCCTAAAACTTATCCTTATTGAATCAATCGCAAAACACTAAACTATTTAAAGACGTTTAAAAATATTCTAAAAGTATTAGAAAAAAAAAGTAATAAATACTTTATACAAAATGATATTTATATAGAAATAAAGATTAAGGTTGGTATGCAACGCCAATAGCAATAGCCCCCTCCGGATGCGAATAACGAGCCAGCAATTAAGGCATAAACAAAGAAAAGAAAATTAGCCAGTTGCGGATATTTGTATACATAATCATAACGCGCGGGGTCGCTTTGCAAAACGTGCATTATGATTGCGTGTGCGCACTCTGCGCCGTAAATTTAAATTGTTTCATCAGCTCTCATCCAGTGCGCTCATGAGAGAGGGAGGTTATGTGCCTCTGTATTTGCCCGGAACTGAGAGAGCCAGAGAGGCAGAGAGAGTTTGTCTAAATGAGCGCTGCCCGGCTATTGTCCGCGAATATGACCGACAATCATGCCCGGTTAATTCCCCACTCGCGTTCTTTTGTTATTACAGCATATCAAATCATATTCATAATTACAAAGCAAACACGGAGTAACTGTGAGCAACTCGCTTCCCAGCTCATAGTCATAGTAGACATAATTTGAGCGGGCGGGAGCGAGAGAGATAGGTGGAAGTGGTGGATGGGTTTAGTGTGGCGCCTGCCCCACGTTGGAAATTTCGACGCTGGGCCAATCGACGCAGTATGAGCCTGGCCAATCCGCGAGGAGAGTGCCCCACTTGGCGGAGGTCGGTAGCAGGGCACGAGACGCAGCATCCTCTCCAACGCTATCTCGAATGCTTGGTGGGAAAGAGCGGGCTGAGCCTGAGCCAAAGCTGGAGTCGTTGTAGTGTGCCGACGAGTAGGGGCTGGATCTTGGTGAAATATGTCCGTTTACAAGTGCAAACAGTTCGGATTTCGCATTCAGACCATACAGATCGGTACTCTAGTGAACTAATGTGAAAACGTGTTGAGGGAGACTAACCTTCAAAACCTTCAAAAACTTTAAAATCTTCAAAAATTTTAATACCTTTAAAACCTGCAAAACCCCATACAAAACCCATACAAACCCCATACAAACCCTATACAAACCCCATACAACCCCATAAAAACGCCATAACCAACAATTCTAAGCCTATATGAAAAAATTGTGGACATTTGAAAACACCATAAAATCTCTACCAAGAAAAGTGTTTATTTAAAAAAATGTGTTGACCAACATTGACATAAAGTGTAAACCCATCAATGATGACAATGATGATGATGCAAAGAATCATCGAGTCTACGCATAGAAGTCCAGGGACACAAGAGTTGGTTGCCTCGACGGTTGCAGCCAATATACCTGTCGCCCCCGAGAAAGACTTCGACCGTCGGACGCCGTTAGAAGATCCTCTCTTTCTGCAACCTAAGAGGATTGGCGATGATCCCCGTGATGTGGAGATGTGCGAGAAACCCTTGTCGGAGAGTGACGACGACGAGGATCTGAACGTGGATGGGGATGTTGATGTGGAGAATGACGATACGCTGCCCGTGGATCTCACCCGACGGCATGAGAACTTCTATGGGATGCTCGGGAAGGGTTTGCCGATTGCGGTGAGCCAGACTTTATCACCTGAAGCGAATAGTGCGAATAGTGATAAACCGACGGTGCTGCAGCCGAAACTGCAGGCGCGGCCGGAGAGTGTGTGCAGCGATGTGAGTCGATCGGACAGTCCGCGGGACGTGAGTCCGTCGGTGGTTGCGAATCCGGCGAATCGTCGGCTGGCGTTTTCGGTCGAGAACATCTTGGATCCGAACAAATTTACGGGGAGGCAGGGTGTCTACAGCGAGGTTTGCTGTTGGAAACCGCATCAGGAGTCGATGGGGGGATCCTCGGAGTTTGACGGTAGTGAAACTGGTAAGTTTCTTTTGTAATAAGTTGTTTGTAAAGCTTTCTAGAGCTTTAAGAAGCTTGTAGTTGTTTTTGGGGAGGAGGTGGTGGTGATGCTGAGGTAGTTTTTGAGATTCTAAAGGTAGTAGAAGTTGAAGAAGTAAGAGTGGAAGTGTCAAAGATTGAAAAAAGTAGTTGAGGCAGGAAAAGCCATAGTGGTACTTAAGGAAGTAGAGTTATCAAAGGTTCTAGAGATACTAGAGGTAATTGAAGTGATAGAAACAATAGAGATCCTAAGGATTCTAGAGGTATCTACAGGTTTCAGAGGATCTACAGCGTCTACAGCTAAAGATTTGAAACTCTGTATGTTTATATAGTTCAAGAAGGCTTTATTGAGATTTACCAAATCCCGGTTTAGTAGTTTTTTTTCAACCCTCCCTGGTGGTAACGTATCCGCTTCACACTCGACACCACCGCAGTGCATTGTTTCAGTGGTTTGGCAAACAAATGAATGCGGTTAACACGTCCGCGTTAGTGTCACCCATGTTGGGTGTATTGATTTCGCATCCGGCGGTAGCGGTGGCGGCAGTGGCAACACTTTCCCGGCGGCCGTCAGACACGCCAGGCAGAATTCGGGGGTGGCTACCACCGGCCACCAGCCACCAGCCTGCTTAATCATAGTTGAGCCCTGGGATTTCCAATTTGACCACCAGATTCAATCAACCTATCAGCAACCCAACCAACATTGGATTAGCACCGTGTTTATTGGGATTCATACCTTTAGATATTTTCTGAAAAAAATTATCACTTTCGAAATCTTCACATCTAAAGAACCCTGAAATTTATTTGATCTTGACTTAAGTGTTCCTTGTTTAACTAGGGTGAAAATTTTTGATTTTTAAGTGTTCCTTGTTTAACTAGGACGCAAGTTTTTGATTTTGATCAAAAATTCTTTCAGCAAAAAAATTAGGATTTATAAAAATCGGATTAACGCTTCACAAATAAGTTCTTTAAAATGGTCCCAATTAGACTGCTCAACAAGAGAAGTAAAATATGCAATTTTAGAAGAAGTTCCCATGATTAGGAGTCGGCAAACCATATTGGTCTACGGTAGTTTTCTCATTCTGCATTGTAGTGTAATAGGTTGCTTTATAATATATAAAATTCATTGTTTTTAGTAGGATATTCATAGTGATTATGGGGTCATATAGGATCAGGATCACTTACCAGCAATAATATCCACAAGTCTGGGTTCCAACTGGTTGTAATTGTCGATTTTACACGGAAATTAGCCTGATGACAAGTATGTAGAACCAGAGCCTGATGAGCTTCAGAAACTTGCGAACCACATCAGCGTTTTCTCAAAATGTTATTTAACGAATGTTTCCTGCCCATCAGGATCACTTACCAGAAGCAATTGTAATCTTCAAACTGATAGTAATTGTTGGACTTTGAGCTTATGTCAAGGTGAAGGGGGAAGGGCTATTTTTAAAGGGAATGGGTGAGGGGACAAAATTAAAATAAAGAGACTCTATCATTAATAATAATAACTTTATTTTTAGTCCGAAGACTAGGCCATCGACCATGTGGTCTTTCAGCCGGTGCGCTTTACAATTATATTGTGCATATATAGAATAATTATATGCATGTTATCGTAGACACAATATATTCAATGTAATATATTTATGCAATGTAATTATTGAATTGTTGACCCCGTCCTGCTGCGCGGCAGGCCGAAGCACAACCCACTTTGCTGCCCCGGTGGGCTCTCTATCATTATTTTTTCCGAAGAAGTCTTTTAAAAATAAAAATTAAGATAAAAATAGCGATTATAAATTGGGGGGGGGGGGTGCCCCCCTATCATTTATATGGCGGCGTCAATACTGAGACCATAATCTAAGCTTTAGATGTTACCTTCGAAATGCTTATAAATACCAGGAAGGATAGAAAGACTTCCCATTGTTAAGGGTCGGCAAAACCAGTATTGGATGGTTTCTATGCCATGTTCACACTTCACAAAAGTACCAAAAATGCAACATAAAAAAGCAAAAATGCAAAAATATGATTCCCTGGTTTAGAGGTCGGCAAAATCTCAAATCATATGAAGGACGTTAGTCTCTATTTCTAACTTATTCTTTCCTCACAATTAGTAAATACTCACTAAATTATTTTCTATATTTGAATTGGGAATTGGGAATTCAAATTTAGAATTTTTTTTTATCTTTGGGGGTCGGCAAATTATTTCATTAAATTTTACAAACAAATTTAGTAAGAAACATATGTAGTAATTCATATTTTTGTAAAGACCTATTTGCAATGTGGTCATAGAAAGGTCTATAATATGACAGCAAACTCCCAAAAAAGGGGTCGGTAAAGTTTCGCGGTCGGTTGGGTTTCTAATTCGATAAAGCAAACCGTGTCGCGCCGGCAATGGCTTCATAATTAATATGTCTTCTTGCCTTGCTTCTCGGAACGACGCCCGGGTTGCGTGCTCAGGCACCGAAAGGATTAATTACAAAGTTCACGGCTTGCTAACGAGCCCGCCGGCAATTAAGCTAAGACTGTTAATTACATGTCCCCCGGAGTTATATTGCATTCGCGCTCGTCGTGCCCCGAGCTCGTCTCGCCAACAATTGCGTATTCCGAACACGTTTCCTCGAGCTTAGATCTTAGTCGAGTCCTCTCCGCAATGCGGAAGCAAAGGAGTCAGGAACTTGTCGAAGTATTTACCGGAATGACTCTCCAACCCTAATTTGCTTCTTAATTTGCTTCAACAACTTGCAAACTAACCTCAAAAACAGCTCCAAAGTATGTTGCTCAAAAAAGGTTTCTTCTTCTTTCAGGCAAGGACAATGATCATCATTCGGACGATGATGACGATATGGCGTCTGATATCAGCGATGATTTGAAGGATCCTAATGCTCCCAAGAAGAAAAAGTCGGATTCCAAGGGCCAGACTGCAGGGAAACCTCGACGGGCACGAACTGCGTTCACCTACGAACAATTAGTGGCGTTAGAGAACAAGTTTAAGACGACGCGTTACCTTAGTGTTTGTGAACGCCTCAATTTGGCTCTAAGTCTCAGTTTGACGGAGACCCAGGTGAAGATATGGTTCCAGAATCGACGGACCAAGTGGAAGAAGCAGAATCCAGGCATGGATGTGAATTCACCCACAGTGCCACCGCCGAATGTTGGCGGGGCTGGAGGGAGTTTTCCTGGTTTTCCCGGACATCATACCCACTCTGGGCTGTTGTATTCGCATCATGTGCCCTACGGTGGTGTTTATCCTCTACCTGCTGCTGGAGCCGGTAGCTTTACGCCTTACTTCCACCTTGCGAATCACGGTCATACCTTGGGTTCTTGAAAGTAAAACACTTCTGGTAAACAACATCAGCTATTCACGTGTCATCACACGCCGGCAATCTCACGAATATTGAGTAAAACTGTACAAAGATTATTTATTAGATTTTGTACATAGGAACACGAAACGTATGCAAGCGTTTGAACGCCATTCCACGTCGGACGTCATTTTGTATTCGCGTGTATATATTAATTATTTCACCACTGGGTGGTTTGTGTACAAATAGTGAAGAGTGCGACTGTAAACTGTGCGATAAGTAAAGTGTAGATTAGGACATTACACTTTTAAAACCAACATTGAATGAATTGAAAACATTGGAATAATGGAGGACATTTGGGGTTATGTGCAAATAGAAATTGATATTAGGAACTGATACAAGAAACAAGAAGAAGAGAGATGGTGTTTCGTAATTGTTGTTTCGGAATATCTTTTTATTAACTATTTCAATATTATGTCCACTTGTATATAGGTTCTAACAGTATGCGGAGCAAAATATATGTTAAAATATAATTTCACAACGAAATATGCTTGGTCTTCTTTTATTTTAACCTATCACAGTCTTCTTTTAATATATCTAAATCAAAAATTAACAAACTTTATGAAAACAGGTAAGATTTAGATTTTTCTATTTATTTGTTTTAATTGTATTTTAATCCATTTTCTGGAAGAAATAATCTGATTTGAGGTTGAAGATATAACATAGGCAACCAACTATACTAATAAATATTGATTAATGTGTAACTGGTTGCATATAGTGCACCTCATGATAGCTACAAAACTATGGTCTTCAAATCTTTGAAATCTTCTAAAATAAATAAGAAGGAACGTTTGCACAATGTTAAATCTCCTAGAACGGGAATTTAGAAAGTAATTTCGAAATTTCTAACCTGAAATTTTCAAACTAGAAGGCAAGACACTGTCATTCTTATAACCAATATGTAGACATAACTTATGCAACCAGTTATAGAAACGGTTATAACTTGGGTGCTTGAAAGTAAAACTTCTGTTAAACAACTTGGCTGTTCGTGTGTTAACCAATTCTCATATGAATATTTGAAAATAGATACTGTACAAAGTATTATTTATTATAATAGTATGCGTAGCAAAATTTATGTTATATAATTTCATAAAGTAATATGTTTGGTCGTTTTCTTCAACAAACAATCTTTGATTTTCATTGATTCACTTAGATTTTCATGAACTATCTATCTGTTACGACATCTGTCTATCTGTTTGTATCGGATTTGCGTGATTTTGCGTGTTTAGTCCTGCGCGCATACTTTTAGCGCACACACTCGCGCAGGTGACTTTGCGCAGGCCAAGATACTGGTTTTCTGCTAGCCATAGCGATGTAGCTGTGTGTGCCTAGCAGAAAACCAGAACAGTATAGTCTCGTGTTGCTTAAAGCGAGTCTAGTATCGCCGAAGACCGTCTTGGGAAGGGAGAACCGTCTTTTCGTCATCGCTTCGCCAATGGACATCCGCTTCCATCGCCATTTTGCCTGAATTATACACCGCGAAGCCGCCAAGCGTTTAATTACAACAACTTGTCCTACCAGTGGTCACTTTTTTTACACTATCAAACATGAAAAACAGGTAAGATTTACATTTATTTATTTGTTTTAATTTGGTTGGAATCCATTTTTCTAAGAGATCTTGTTTTTATGTTGATGATATAACGTATGGAGCCAACTATGCTAACAAATATTGATTAATCTGTAACTGGTTGCATATAGTGCACACCATAGCTATTAAATTATGACCTTCATGTCGATGAATTCATCTAAGGAAAACAAGAAGGAACGTTTAAATAATGTTCTTCTTCAAGAATGGAAATTTAAGAAATTATAGAATTTTGTGCGAGACACGTGATTGTTAGATATGCTACAGCCCTTTGGGCGAGGATTCCAAATTCACAAAAATATTTTGATTTTATATAGAAAAATGCAATACGAAAATTTTAAAGCGTGTTAACTCGTTCAATTTCTAATGATTTTTTTCATTAGTCTATAGAAAATATAGAGACGAATTCAACGCTTCTACTATTGTATATCTATAACGAATCAGACATGTTTAATTTTTGTTTATAATTCTAAAAAATTATGCATATTTGGTTGTCTAAAAGTAAGCATAAAACTATAACCAAAAATTACCTAAAATATGTATAAATATCCCCGAGTTAATAACAAGCTGGGTATAAAGAGATTAAAACGATTATCTCAGCAGTGTGTGCGTGTTTGCTGCAAGTGCATGTATGCAGGAAGGAGCGTGTGTATATCATCAGTTAACAGGTAATAATTTTTCAACAATTTTCCGCCAAGTGGACGGATTATACAAGCACGCATCGAATGTAAGCCTATTAAACTATGACACAGGGAGGGTTATTAATGAATGCGTTACGATGCGGAGGGGTGGTTCACGTTCGGAGAACGATGACGACGATCACGACAATCACACAGCGATCAGCTTCGCCGTTTCCACCAAGTGGGGTGGCTGTATCGTGGCGGTGGTGGTAGTGGTGGAAACTCTGCGGCGTTTGCAGGAGGGATGGTGCGCCTGGTTGGTTGCGCCAAACGTATAAAACGATCTGGGTGGATTGGGAGGGAGGGAGAGAGAGAGTGGTGGAGAGAGGGTGGAGGCGGTAGCGGTGGCGGCACGAAAAGGGATCCAACCATGAAATTGAATTATACACGAGTGCCTATTATAACACTCTCGCTGCCTTGCTTGTTGTTGGCGGGTTCATACCTTTCTCACCCTCAATACAACAATTCGATGCTTTTTTTTGTTCGGCTTTATAAGATGCTAATACTTTTTTTGTTGTTGATTATTAATATTAAATTTTATAGGTTAATTTTTGATAAATTTAGAGTTTATTATTATTTTTTATTTATACGATCAGGATCAGGGATGAGCAACCTGCGGCTGTCTATGATATTTGTGACGCGAAAATTCAGTATTTTTTACCGATCCCAAAAAGGTTGTTCACCCCTGATTTTGATTATGATGATGATACTGAGCATTGCGTTCCCCGTTGATATTTGTGATTCGAAAATTCAACATTTTTTACTGGCCCGATCCAAAATAGTTTGTTCACCCCTGATTATAATGATGATGCTAATCGGAAATAATTTTTGCGGCCCCCGATTATATTTATAACGTGAAATTCAGAATATTCACGAGTTCGACCCTAAAAATGTTGCTCACCCCTGAATATGATGATGAATAATTAGATATGATTTTTGCAAATCCAGATGATATTTCTGACTAGAAAATTAAACATTTTAACTGGCCCGATCCTAAAAAGTTTGCTCACCCCTGATTATGTTGATGATGATAATAATCGGAAATAATTTTTGCGGCCACCAATTATTTTTGAGATTTTGTGAAAATTCATAATTTTTACGAGTTCGATCCTAAAAAGGTTGCTCACCCCTGAACATGATGATGAATGATTAGATATGAATTTTGCAGATCCAGATGATACTTCTGACTAGAAAATTAAACATTTTAACTGGCTCGATCCTAAAAAGTTTGCTCACCCCTGATTATGATGATGATGATGATTATCGGAAATAATTTTTGCGGCCCCCGAGTATATTTGTGACGCGAAAATTCAGAATTTTTACGAGTTCGATCCTATAAAGGTTGCTCACCCCTGAACATGATGATAAATGATTAGATATGATTTTTGCAGATCCAGATGATATTTCTGACTAGAAAATTAAGCATTTTAACTGGCCCGATCCTAAAAAGGTTGATCGAAGATTGATGATTGGATATTTTTTCGTGTTAAATTTAGGGGTTTGAAGCTTCAGATATTGATGAGAATCATAGGTGTCGCTAGTTTAACTTGTAGAGGCGATATCTACGTTTGAGAGGCATTAAATATAGTGGTGACTAAAACTTCTTGGTTTTCTTAATTTGTTTTTTAGTTACAACTGGTTATGGACTGCGTTTTTGTTCGGCTTTATAAGATGCTAATATTTTCTTTTGTTGTTGTTTATTTTTTGAAAATAACCTTTGTTATAAGTTTTGTCAGGAGCTCTTTGAGATTTACTATTTAAAGTGCTAGTTTTAGAAGTTGTAGTAATCATAGATGTCGCTACTTTGTGGCGTCATCTATGCTCATACGCCGTATCAGTAAATGTTTGAGAAATTGAATATTTTACATGTTTTGTTTTTATAAGTCTACCAATCAGGTTCCTACTTTTTGGTTACACCAGGGGCCTGAGAAAGAAATAGGGACACGATTATGAAATTGGAAGTCGTTTTCCTTGCTCTCTCTCTTTCTTTCTTTATCAATTTCTCCCTCTACCGAGTCTACTTTGGCAACGTTGCAAAGTCTAGCAATGCAGAGAAAACACAAATCTATGCGATCTTCTATATGAGAGAGATTTAAGTACGAAAAAAAAGTGGAGAGTGGAATGAGTGTGAATGGACATCTGCATGATGACCGGGTAAGAGGGTGGCTCGTTTAGAAAGGATGCTCGAATTAAATAACAAAGGACTCAGCGAGACGGTTGACAACTTTAAATTGGTTTTGCGCGCGTTCGGAGGAGCTTTCCCGAGCGGACGTCGCGCCACCGCCGCGCCGCTCCCATTTAAATGGAAATTAGCGCTCTGGCGCTAAGTTGCTGTCAAAATATTAACCGATCATTAGAATTTACATACTCACAATCAAGTGCAATGGCATGCGAAATGTTCAAGTTGATCCCAATTTGAAAAAGTGAAATTTTGATTGAAACTTCGACTCACTGTTTTTTTATAAGAATGATAGGTAACTCAAATTTCTTAAATTGCTGTTTCTTAAAGAATTATAGGCAACCCAAATTACATTTTAACATTTCTAGGCCCTTAAAAAGGATAGAAACTTAGAAAATACTTGTAGATCATAATTAGATGAAACTTGAGAAAAATTAATGAAAATTGATCTAAAAAAAATCCAGTCTTTCGGTGAGAAAACGCAGGAGGTCTCTTCGCATCCAAAGGGTTTTTGGTTAGAGAGGGATACGAAATGCGAATAGGCTGGGCCCGGCCACACTCCATTTCGGGCCTGATAACCGAAAGGGTTCCGTGTCGTAGATTAGAACTTTAGTATGTTAATTTTCACATACTCGAGGAAAGCAAGCGACGGAAATCCTAGCCTGCAGTGTGAATGTTTAATGGATCCGCACGGATGCGGCGAAGAACAACGCTGCCGCTCTCTTCCTGATGCCGATGCTATTGCTGCCTGCTCCGCATTTGCGGTCGCCGCCACTCCTCGCGCACTGCCAGATTCGCACCACCGCCTCACCGTTCACAATCACCACCCACTACCAACCGCTCCAAAACCCATATGCTCGCGACGAATCTTTGCCGTTTAATCATTTTCGTTTAGGACCACTTAGGCTTTCTATGCTTGCAAACCTAAAATATGTTAGATAGAACGAACTGATTGCGAGTAAGTAGGTATCTAACGAGGAGAAGACACGGTTGAGCCATCATGAATTCGAACGAAATTTAAATGTTGAATGAAATGAGAGTCATATCACCTGGTAGAGTTAGCATATACTAGAATGAATATAGGGTGTTTCGTTTTTCATTTTAATATTTTTTATGTCCAGGTCCTTTAATTAGTGAAAAAAGTTTGCTCACCCCTGATTATGATGATGATGATGCTAGTTGGAAATAATTTTTGCGGCCGCCGATGATTTTGTGACGCGAAAATTTAGCATTTTTACGGCCACGATCCTAAAAGGTTGCTCACCCCTGATCATGATAATAATTATGATGATAATAGGAAATAATTTTTGCGGCCCCCGATGATATTTGTGACGCGAAAATTCAACATTTTTACAGGCACGATCCTTAAAAGTTTGCTCACCCCTGATCATGATGATGGTGATGCTAGTTGGAAATAATTTTTGCAGCCGCCGATGATTTTGTGACGCGAAAATTTAGCATTTTTACGGCCTCGATCCTAAAAGGTTGCTCACGCCTGATCATAATAATAATTATGATGACGACGCGAAAATTCAACATTTTATACAGGCACGATCCTAAAAAGTTCGCTCACCTCTGATCATGATGATGATGATGATGCTAGTTGGAAAGAATTTTTGTGACCGCCAATAATTTTGTGATACGAAAATTTAGCATTTTTACGGCCACGATCCTAAAAGGTTGCTCACCCCTGATCATGATAATAATTATGATAATAATACGAAATAATTTTTGCGGCCCCCGATGATATTTGTGACGCGAAAATTCAACATTTTTTACAGGCACGATCATAAAAAGTTTGCTCACCCCCGATCATAATGATAATGTTAATTGGAAATTATTCTTGCAGCCCCCAACGATAATTTTGATTCAAAATTCAAACATATTTTCTGGCACGATCCTAAAATGGTTGCTCACCCCAGATTGTGATAATGAAGATAATTGGAAGTATTTTTTACGGCTGCCGATGATATTTATGACGCAAAAATTCAGCACTTTTTAGTGGCCCGAGTATATACTTGAAAGAATACAGAGTGTTTCATTTTCATTTCAATTTAAGGTTTATACTTTAAAGTGTATTTAATCTATAAAACATCTCCGTTTAATTATACCAACTTAATTGTACTAATTTCCTAATCAAATGTGATACAAAATCAAACTAAGGTAAAGTTTAACTTAAACAAATTTGATTATTTTAACCTATTCTCGTTAAAACTTACATTTTAGGTTAGATTTTTTTTTAAATTAAGTTTAAAGACTAAACACTCCTGCTTGGTTGCTGGCATAGAATTGGGAAGGTATCACAAAGTGTTGCTTAAATATTAACGCCAATCGCATCAACTTATAAACAGTTTTTACGGCACTCTTTAAAAACGACGTCGAACGAACACAACGCTCGTAAAGAAAGTCCAACGAGAGAGGGGTCACATTGTAGCCCTCCCAGCCTCGTTCGACTCTATTCATATTAAATGGAGCCGCGTTATGTCAGCGCTTTAATGCTGCATTATTGATAAGGTAATCCTCGTAGGTGCGATTTTCCAAACGTCCTGCAAAATCGTCTGTCGTTGACATACAGCGCCATCTCTGACTCGATTTTTGTAATGTGTATTTGGCAATTCTTTATTTAAGAAAAAAAAGACATTGTATTTGGTCCGCAGACCTGGCCATCGACCTAACTGGTCCTTCAGTCTGGATAAAGTTTATTTTATTTATTTATTTTTATATACATGGTAATGTGATGTTGTTATTGTTGTGATTTTTGTGATTATTGTGTTGCATTAATGTGTTGAGTTGTGATCCTTGTTGAGTGTTGAATGCCTTGTGGCGTGATTTTTTGCTTGTTGTGTGATTGTACTGTGATGCGCGTACTGCGATTGATGTGTTCTTGGTGTTTGATTTTTAATTGCTTTGATTTTTATAGTGTGAATTTGAATGTGTGGATTTATGTGTGAATAATTTTTGTATGAATTAATTAATAACTTAATTCACATTTGTGGGAGCCCACTCCAGGGAGTCAAACTTCGTCCGCCTGCACGGTTGACCGAAGCGCTACCAACTGTTCTGCCCAGGTGGGCTATTTAAGAAGATTTATAATATATATTTATAATAGGTATCACTTAAACACTTGTTGACAACTCCAGTGGGGGCCCGAACACCACCATTTACTAATCTTAATGTAAACATAATTCGACTTAACCTATCCCACTTCTATCTGACCGAAAAATATGTATAAAGTAAACTATTACTAAAGTAATTGAGGTGTGTAAATGCGCGTAAGCGATTTGTCTTAAAATTATTATTCCGAGATTTGTAAGGGGCCCTATATAAAGGGCTTTGGAGAAAGTGGGATCGAGACACGCCGACAGGAGAGGATAAAAACGTACTTACTCGGTGCAATGCTGGATAAAAACTAACTTTATTTACAAAGGTTCGGCACAAGAAGCGCCAATATGACAGATTGGGTAGGGGTTGCTGCGCATGCGCGACTTAAGCGTGCGACGGCACTACCAACCCCAATATCACTTCGTACCAAAATCCCTAAAAGCGTCGGTGACGCGAACAAGATGAACCTAATGAATTTCCAAAAGTTTTCACGCTTGAAAAGTACGTTTCAAGCATTGTTAATTAGATTATTAACCTTCTCACTTTTGTTTCTATGCCCAAAATAAGTTTAGAAGATTCAGGTTAGGTTAGAATATTTACAACTATTTCTAACAATGCTAAAAATTAAAAATGATGTAACCATATGTACATTATTATTATCATTACTATTAATCGTATCAAATAGTATTAAAAATTTAAACATCAATTCCCCAATTGAACATTGTACGTTGCCAAAGAAACAGTTGTTCACTTGTTCTGCCTGCGGTGCACGTGAATAGACAGCTTGATTGCAATAATGATAACAAACACCCTCGAACCGCACAGGTTCGAGTAGCACCGATAATACAAAGCCTGCTTGCTCTTTGGGTTCCTGCTGTGCCACACACGAATATTTCGTTAGGGTGACGACGGACGCCGAAAGTGGGGAAGATCCACTATTAATTTTATTTGGCCGACACTTTAGCAGGCGCATTAATGAAGTCCCCAGAGTGATATTGTCGCCACGTCATATTTCAGCCGTGTGCGTATGTGTCGTTGGTCGCTCTGCGAATTCCTGCTAATAAGGTCGAGATCGAAGAAAAACTACACGCACTTGTATAAATATGATTCGACTAGGGATAAACGCATTTTGATGCGTTTTCGATAAAATAACAAATATATTTTAAAGATATCATTAACCTTTTTGAATCTAGATGTTACTAATTTTCTTGCACTTTATCTAGTGCAAACTACGAGTGTTTTCTTAGTTTTATTAGAATGTTCAGTGATGTGTGGAGTTTGTTCATACCGAAAGGCGGCTTTTCCGCATGCTGGCAAGTGTGGAATCATGAGTATTGCATGAGTAAGCACGCGTTAATAGTATG
This sequence comes from Mimaenictus wilsoni, assembly GCA_027575185.1. Lineage (NCBI taxonomy): Eukaryota > Metazoa > Arthropoda > Insecta > Coleoptera > Staphylinidae > Mimaenictus > Mimaenictus wilsoni. The sequence goes on along the minus strand of JAODAC010000017.1, from coordinate 326,066 downwards.
AGCGAAAGCGTTTGATGATTTTGGCGCACGCTTACTTAAAAAAAAGTTTGCTTCTATATGCTATGGCGTTCGTGCAAGTTGCCTTTCGATGTATTCGGAGAAATCGTTAGGAAAATTATACCTAGGAGATTTATTCAGCCATCAATATTTGAATTTGGCGCCCTGTGCGCCAAGATAACGAACCGGGTGGCAACTGCGCAACGCTACTGAGCGTAATTTTTGGGCCTTGCTAAGTGGTGCGCACCTTCGGCTCAACCTTGTTCTTGTTCGGCCGTGACGCGAATAGGTGGGTCGTAAGTTTTGTACGTGTGATAATTAAATATTTTTTAAATTTACCACCTTGTCGTTGTGAGCCTGTCGGAGGATCAATGCACCCAGGCTATTAATTTAGAGCTCGTGGCTAGAGGCGCGAGTGCATATAAAAATCGTTTTTAAAAGTCGCGATAAGCGCGAACAAGATTATTAATTTTATGACTTTATGGTCGGTGGTTTTTTGGCCTCTATAAAATGGTTAGTTATACAAAATGAACACCAGTGATTCATACAAGTGATCCAACCATGCGTTTATTATTCATATTATAATTACATTTGACACTCACACTCAGCTAAAAGGTTGCTCGCCTTTACACTACGCAACGTTTAATAGAGTCGTATTAAGTTAGGTTTGGTTTATTTCCTGAATTCCTTACGTTAGTAAGGTGCTATAATTATAAGAATAACATTTTACGTATTAAACTAATAAAACATATTAATTGACTACACAAAAATAAGCAAAAATACTGTTTTCCGCATATAAGAACAAAGTTGTCTATAGCTAAACATAGCTAAACAACATAAACAATGTAATTTTATCAACCACTCTCTATCAGAACGAAGAACAGTCGATGAAAGTTAAAACAGGCAAAACATCGACAAAGGTGGTGGTGATCGTCGTCGTCGGTAGAAGAGGAGGTGAAGGAGGAGGTGGTGGAGGTTGGCTGTGTTTGGTGGCGGCAGGCGGTGTGGCCTTATCAAGACACAAGAGCGTTTGGCTCCCGGTCGCTTGGCACGTTGTTAGCGATCCCACAGGACAAATAAACACCATTGTGTTCGTAACCATGGTGAAATCATGCGACAGTCACCGCCACCACTGACTGCCGCCACTGCTGCGACCGGAGAGGCGGCCGGGGCGGTTTTCGGGAATCCATTATATGCTCGCTTGCTGCTGCTGCTGCTGCTGCTCTTGCTGCTCCTGCCGATCTCTTACTTCGCTTAGCCGCATACCGAATGCACATTGCGCGCTTGGTATACAAATAATTCGACAAGATTTCCACACTTACACATATAAATTGACACATATACATACAAACAAACATATATACATGTATTTTTCCACAAGGCACTTTGGTAAAACAACATCCCAGAATACATTCCAACCATTCTTGTTCGTATTAATATTTAACGATACGTATATATTTTATTTATTCTACAACCTTTTCCACATAATGGTGTAAGGGATTAGTAACTTTCACCCGGCCCAATCCGGTCTCACTACTGATGGTACTGCTCGGAACTAATGTGCATATCGGTTTTTTTCCGGGGACCATTTCAAGCGAATCGCCCAACCTTCGTTTGCGTTTTTACCGAGAAATCAGGAGTTCGCGGACGGCGTCGCAGCAGCTTGTTGAGTGGGGAGACCAAGTGGTCACCCATCCAACGCCCAGCTACGTCCGTGTCACCCTCTGGGGTATCGCTGCCTCATGTGAGGCTTGCTGATTATATTAATATAAGGGTGATCAATCCCTATGTTCTTCATTTCTTACCTAAGTTATCGTGTTAGAGCTTTCCATTCGTGTTTGTTTTTTATTTTTCTTTTCCAATTAGTTATTCCATCGCTTCAACGTCCTTATCCACCTCGCTTAACCATGCAGACTTGGGTCTTCTTCTTCTTCGCCTACTGGTGGGCCGCCATTCCATTATTTGTTTGACAGTTTCGGTGTCATTTTTCCTCCATATGTGACCAAGCCATCTGATTCTTTGGTATTTTATTCTTTTAATAATTGTGTCTTCATTTAGTTCTTCCTTAACTTCTTTATTTGTCTTTCTTCTTTTTATCCCATTTGTAGTTATTGGTTCAGTTATATATCGTACTATTTTTCTTTCAAGTCTACTTATTTCCTTCTCTTGTAGTTTAGTTAGTGTCATTGTTTCAGCTGCATATAACATCATTGATCTTATTAATGTCTTGTATATTTTGATTTTCGTTTGATTCTTTCATCTTTTGCTTATTTATACTAATTACGTATTTATACTAATTGTAAAATTTTACACGTTGCTTATTTATTATTATTGCGAAAATTATCTAACATCACTTACGAAATTATTAAACATTGTGAATATTCTGAATATTGTAAACGTTTGTTTACAGCGCATATTGTACATAATATATGATGAAATTTAGTCGAACTTTGGTCGAGTGTAATTTAGAACTGTCATTATGCATAACGCTCAATTAAAAGCTAATTACAGCACTAATTAGCACATTATGTAGTTTGGTGTGGGTTTGGATGAGGAGAGGAGGAGTAGGAAGAGGTGGAGGCGGCGGGTAGTTGTAGTCGTACCATCACGATGCTGCATAATTGAGAATTAAAACCTAATTGCATTTCGGGGCTTATCGAAATTTAGAATTAATTGGGCTTTGCATCTGTAATGACGTTGACGTTGATGTGGTGATTACCAGCGAGTAATCACACCCAATAACTTCGGTGGATATTGTAACTTCTAATGTCAACTGTAGCGAATCTGAAAATTGAGTTTAAATGTCTCCATGGTACGTTTGCATCAAAATTTATAGCGGTTTTTTTAATTTTGTTTTCACGCTTAAAAATCAGAAGAAAAAAAATCTTAGGAATAGTATTTTATTCTATAGTTCATATACTTTGGAAAATAGATAAAAATAGTTTATGATTTAGGGAATTAACAGATAATAAAACAACAATTTGTAGCGGATTTAAATTGATATAAATTTATTTAGAAAATAATTCACATTGAAACTCACTTAAATCTTTTTTGTTGATGAGTAAAAACGCTTTTTTCACAGTTCTACAAATATAATTTATTTTTGTACAATGTACATTTCGGCTTTCGCCATCATCAGGTACTGAA